>JAVJIX010000047.1:4737500-5042500 GCA_036785185.1 Paratrypauchen microcephalus | reverse complement strand
ATAATATAGGACCTTTTAAAAACTTGTTCTTAATTCTTTTGTGCAAACATTAACTAACTCTGTGTTTTAATTGTATGTGTGTGCGTTTGTGTATGTGTTTGTGTTTGTGTGCGCTTGTGTATGTGTTTGCAGCACATCCACAGCCACAGTGTCCTGGAGTGTGCGTACCGGACCCACCTCATCGCTGGGGTGGGCTTCTACCAGCACCTGCTCCTCTACATCCAGAGTCACTACCAACTGCAGCTGCACCACTGCATGGACTGGACCCACGCGTCTGACCCGCTCATCGGTCAGTCTACGGTCAACGCACAACGAACACACACACTTGAACCGACTCACACTGTGAAGGCATCTGTTTGAATCATTCTATACAAGGGCATTTATGCAGTAAAATGTCAGAAAAGCTTCAGATACTTCAATACTAGAGCATAAAGGAGCATTTTATATTTGTGTTCAGCTTCTTTTTAGACTCTGGGGGGCAAAGACTAGACTCTGGTGAGCAGTGTTGTCCCTGAATGTGTTCACTGAACGATAGTTCATGAACCCGTTGAACGTGAACGTGAACTGAACACTCTGTATTACTGCCTGATAAACGAACTGTGAACGAGTTCATTCTGGTGTCTGTGAACGACACGCGCTATCTCTTTAACTTCGTTCAATAGGGTCTCAGATTTCTGATCCATCCATCTGAAATTTTTGACCGGCACCTCTCTCCCTCTCTCGCGCGGCACTTCCTGGTCTTGCGAGAAACAGCGCAGAGTGGTGCACTAAAGGGGCCACATTAAAGGGGGAATCACTAATGTTAATTTGTGGGTTTATTTTGTTTTCTTAAGTCTCTTAGTTAATTAAGTCATATCATATGGGGGTTATTTAAATATTTTCTTATGTTGAATTGCAGGTGTTTTATCATTATGGGGACCGTTATTCATAGTTGGATAAGGATGTGAAATTGGATATGAAGATGGAGATAACACATGAATAACACATGGTTTGATTGTTAAAACTGATATAATAATTGCTGTCTATGGTTCTATATGGGCTTTGGCAATGATATTGAAAAATAATAGTTTGCAGCAATGTATTGGGGAAAAAAAAAAAATGAACTAGTTCATTTTTTGGAACTATGAACGAACTACTAACTATAAACAATTATGAACTATGAACAAACTAGTTCATTTTGAAATGTGTGAACTGAACTTTGAACTAGTTCATGTAGAAAATGAACTTTCCCAACACTGCTGGTGAGCCACTGTAGTCTCCTAAGAATGTGAAACACTGCATTTCCACCTCATGTCACAGATGGCGTTGTGGGTCAGAAGGCACCTGTTTGTTTTTTTTTTGTTCTTTCACAAATAAACGGTGAAGCCAGTCCCATGTAAAAGTCTAGAACGTGTTTCTGTCATGTTTCTTCTCCCCAGCCTCGTTGAAAAGACAGAGTTTAGCTGCAAGTGTGTTAGCCATTAGCTCAGGTGACACTTTTACATTAACTCTGACCCAAAATAAAACACAAGAGGTTTACACTCCCGCAGGGACCTTTAAAGGGATAGTGTGTGTTTTTTAATGTTAATCTGTATGGGTTTCCTTCTAAAAGTTACGTGTGTTGACACCATCTTACCTCTGACAGTCTCAGCTGATCCCGGTTCGGCTCGCTTTCTGGAGCCCAGGTAAGTAGGTCCGGTAACTTCCCTGGAACATTAAATAAAGCTTGTTTTTCTTCTCAAAACAAAACATTTGTTAGAAAGGTGATATATATGCGTCCAAAACATCCAGCAGCGTATTTCGCGTTCGCGTATTGTCTCTCTCCACTCGTATCACTACGCCCATGTTAACTCTATCAGCCTGTTCACCTTCAGTGGATGTCTACGCCGAAGTTTACAAGTATCACCTTTCTAACAAATGTTTTCTTTTGAGACGAAAAACAAGCTTTATTTAATGTTCCAGGGAAGTTACTGGACCTACTTACGTGGGCTTCAGAAAGCGAGCCGAACCGGGATCAGCTGAGACTGTCAGAGGTAAGCCGGTGTCAACACACGTAACTTTTAGAAGGAAACCCATACAGATTAACATTTTTTAAAAAACGCACTATCCCTTTAAACAAACTGGGTCTGTCCCAGCAGACGCCCTAATGCTGCTGGCTGTAGGATGATGGTGCTGGCATTGAACAGCGCGTCTGCTAATTATACTTGACCCTTACAGATCCCACAGAACAGCAATCAAAAGCGTGCTACTTATACATTGTATTATACTAATACAATATTTTCTATCAGTGACTACATCCATTAACTTGTGTTACAACAAAACCCTAAATTTAACTCTTATTTACTTGAGCAGCCCCCCGTCTGTAGTAAAGGTGACGTGTTGGTGAAGTAAATATAAACAATAATACTGAAAATTAATTTCTTACAGCGCAGACCAAAAATAACAAATTCCCACAAGTGCAATGAAAATGCACCCGAAAAATACTGACCCCCAAAAGTTAGTTCCATTTTTCATAAACTGAACTCATTTCAGTAATTATCATGACACGCATTTAAATCTCATTTTTCATTTAAATCTGATTCTGCTCAAATGATCAAATATTATTATTGGTATAAATATGTGTAAATGTGTATTAATGTGTGTGTTTTCACAGTTCGCAGGAAGGCTCTCTCCGCCTCTCCCAAAGAGATGGAATGGGCTCAGTTGGCATGCCACAGATGTCTGGTTTACCTCGGAGATTTAGGTAAAGTGAACACACCAAGACGAGCGCTTCAGCTCCATCGACTCTGGGTCCAGTTGACTTTACATTGAAAAATTGTCTCCCCTACCCCTGTAACTCCTGTGAGCCTCGTCATTTTGGTCCTAAAATGTTCATATTAACCCGCTCTACACAAGGTTATTATAGTTAACGAAAATGAACGAAAAAAGGAAAACTAAAATTGAAAAAAATATTTTTGTTAACTGAAATAAATAAAAACAACAAAAAGATGAATAACTGAAACTGTATTGTGTGTTTACAAAACTAACACTAACTGAAATGATAGATAAATCGCTCTTCGTTTTCATCTTTGTCAATTTATTTACAAGTCTTGGATTGCTATAAAATAAATCAACCCGTTGCTCTGGCGGTTTTACGTGAGCTGGTGGCACCTTATGGCACTTCTGTCCGTCACTTCCTGTTTACAGTCAGCTCGTGCACACGTGTGTCGACCACGGGATCTGGCAAAACAGCTAAAATGGCAGAGCCCGATATGGCTCTCCCACAATAATACAGTGAGATGCACATCAGAGGATCATCAGGGAGGATCCCAGAACGTTGAATGGGAAAAAAACACAGCTTGTTCGGTTTTTCAAAATTCATTTGAACATTCGTTCCTTTGCTTGATAAAAACAAACTTATCAGTGCTTCAGACTGAACCAGTAGTTGCCCCCTGAGCACAAAGCTAATATCAGCATATTCGCTTTGATTCTACTTCTTCATTTACGTATTTTGGAGTTGGTAAATTTTGAGGTTTTGGTGTGTATTTTTATTTGTTTTTGCACTTAAAGCTGCAGCTTGTGGACTGCTTTGGTTGTTGTGGGGTAACCCTGAATAAATGTTTTAAAATTGTATTTGTTGTAAGTTTGATAACACAATATTTTCTTTTTGAATCCTGCACTTGACAAATAACCCAAAGTATAACCCTAAAACTAATAAAAACTAAACTAAAACTGAGCAGTTAAAAAAAGAACCAAAAGAGCCGCACTAAAAACTTATTAAAACAAACTGAATTAGAGGAAAAAATTCAAAACTAACTAAATCTAAACCACAATGAAAAATCCAAAACTATTATAACCTCGGCTCTACATGATCCATTGTTTTTCTATTTTGTCCATAAATACGCCTCCAGATTCGCTCGTATAACTGCTGAGGTGACGTCGCGCTCCCTCAGAACCCGTCTTTACTCAGTGGTGGTTTGAGCTTTTGCCCTGGTCTTGATCTGTGAACTGGTGTTTCCTCAGCACGTTATCAGAACGAGCTGGCTGGAGTGGAGACGGAGCAGCTGGCCGAGCGCTTCTACCACCAGGCTCTGTGTGTCCTGCCTCATGTGGGTGAGTGGAGAAACATCAGAAACAGAAACATGAGACAAACAACTGCTGCACTTCAATTATTATAGTTCTGATAAATACACTGGAATGGACTGTGTTCACGTGACATTACGACATTACAGAATGCATTTGGCAGGACATTTACTTTGGTGGTTGCTCTGATATTAAATAAAACGTAAGATTCACAAGAAGCCCAGAGCTCCCACACCTACAGCCACTCCACGTCCTCCACGTCCTCCACGTCCTCCACGTCCTCCACGTCCTCCACATCCTCCACAATCTCCACAATCTCCACATCCTCCACAACCTCCACAACCTCCACATCCTCCACATCCTCCACATCCTCCACATCCTCCACAACCTCCACATCCTCCACAACCTCTATCCTCCGCGTCCTCCACAACACTTGAGTGACTTTACAGTTTCTTATCGGTGTCCAACAGAAGAGCCGCTTCTTTAAATCCATCTGTTTGTAGTTTTTTTTTGTACAGCACAAGTCACATACAAACAAATTAAAACCTAAAAATGCATCATAACTTTAAAAAAAGAAAGGTGATATAAGGAGAATAAAATCAGAGTAAATTTAACTGCTTTATTAATGTTATGTTGTGCAGGGATGCCCTTTAACCAGCTGGGCACACTGGCAGGAAGCAAGTTCTACAATGTGGACGCCACCTATTACTACCTACGCTGGTGAGTCGGGGTCAAATAGGGGTTCAATTTGGAAAAAAGATGATCAAAACAAGAACACCTTTAGTCCAATGATGTTCATGTTATTTTAACTGATGTTATTAGGTTCTTAGGGTTTGTTTTCATACCTGACAGTTTCCTCAGACAAACGGACTCAAAACGTACTTAAAATATTCTGCCCAAGGAAGAGACGTTGAAAAGCACCAACACACTGTGAACATAGATCCATCACTACAAAATATGTTCAAGGAATCTCCTCAAGTAGTGGGCAAACTTCCTCCAAACTTCAGACAAATGATTCCACCTAGAAGCCGTACATATTTAGACCCTCCTCCAGGAAACTGTTGCTGTGGATTTTACTTATAAATGTAAAACTTGTGCACACCCAACCACAGGGCAGTGTAGGAAGAACACTCTGCAAGCCAATCAGAATCACACTTTACATCTCACAGTACACGCAAACGCGAAACCGTAGTTTTCTAGAATCTCCACTAGCCGGAGTTTTTAGGGAGATTTGTTTTCAGAGGCGAATTTGCCGTTTGCATGTAAAAGATGGGTACAAACGAAGGGAAATGTCTCCTTTTTAAAAAAATACCAGTGTACGTGTAAACCCGGAAGAAACCCGGAAGAAACCCGGAAGAAACCCGGAAGAAACCCGGAAGAAACCCGGAAGAAACCCGGAAGAAACCCGGAAGAAACCCGGAAGAAACCCGGAAGAAACCCGGAAGAAACCCGGAAGAAACCCTGTAACTGCCCATTTTAAAGAAGTGCAGCACCCCATCTCCTCCCTCAGATATATCGGGATAGAGCAGATGAAGCTTCCCAGAGAAGGAGGGATACTAACAGGCTGCTCCTATAAAGAGAAAGTTTTTATATTTATTCCTTAATAAAGAGGTCTGCATCAGGAATATGAAATGAAACACTTGTGATAATGTTTTATTTATTTCTAATGTAATTTACTTGCCCGATGAGAATATGACTGATGGACTTGAGTCATGGCTCGTGTTACATGATGTACAGTGTATATTGTGTTATATTTCTATGGCTCACTTTTGGAATGACCAAAGAGTGGCACACAGAACCAAGACCTGACCACGATCTACTGATCCAAACCTCATTGATGAAGTACAGTCTGGGAGTGTGCAGGCCTTTGTCTAACTTTGAGGTCTGAAAACAAACCCTTGATCTGAAAAAAAACAACCTAAGAACAACTTTAAATCAATTCCACTTGTGAACAGCAGAGGGCACATTCTGTATGTTTCTGAATGACCGTGAGGGGCTAGAGTTGTGATTTAGCCTCAACCATTCTGATAATCATTATTATTGTATTATTGCTTTCCACTGTATGAGCCGTCTCCTCTGACTGTTCATTATATTTGATTCCAAACATTTGATTTAAAAATAATTAAATCTCGGGGTTTGTAAAGGTCCTGAAACGCTGAAGCTAAATTCATATTTTCTGTTTGTCAGTTTGATAATCATCTTTTATAACTGAAAACAGGAAGTTTTTTTTCTATTTCTGCTGTTAATTCTTCATTACAGGTGTTTCTGTTCATTCCTTCTGAATAGAAACGCCTCTCCACAGATCTGACCTGTAATGTAGTGAAGTGCTGCAAGTACTCATTTCTCTGGTGATAGACAGGTTTAATCTGGAACATTCTAGACAAAGCAATAACATCTCTTCAGTGACATTAAGCAGGGCAGATCCTCCAGTAGAAATGTTCCTCAGTGCACCTTTTCAGAAGTGTTGTATTTGACTGGCTCTGTGTTTCTCTGTGGCAGTATTCAATCAGAGACCCCCTTTGAGGGCGCATACGGGAACCTCAAACGCCTTTTTGACAAAGCTGCCAAGATGTACCAGCAGGTGAAGAAGCAGGAGCTGAAGAAGCTGTCCCCCTCCCGACAGAGGTGTGGACCTCAGACTACAGTTTGTATAAAACAAGGGCCAATAGGTATCGCAAAGTGATGCTGCGAAGAGCAGCTGGAAGTGAATCGCCTCTAGTGACCAGAGGCCCTCACCATGATGTAGGAATGCACCAGAGCTTTCCCAAAATGTATAGTTTAATATATAGAAAAAAACTGAACTTTGTTCAGAGAAACTTCTTCTCCTGAGCAACCCAGCCATTTTTGACCCATTGAACAGTAGCAAAAACTTTAACATTAAACTCGCGCTTCTCTAACTTTTGGCTATTTCCAGTTTCCAGAAATCAGTAAAATGGCACATTAGGGTCTGGCACACTGCACGCATCAGCGTTTATGAGCCTAACCTTGTGAAACCTCTTAGGATCTGCGCTTGCGTTCACGTAGAGGTCAACAAATAGGTTGGATTCTATTTTCTGAAATGTTTGTGTCAGATGCTCCACGCGCTGGCAGTGTGGCCTTTCTAACCAGTGGGACAGTCTCCACCAGCAGCGTCATACGAGCGTCCATGCCTAGCTACATGCCGCTCTAAGGCTGGAGTTCTAATTTTTCTGAGTCAGAGCGTCTCCAGGCTTTTATCAGGGGCAAGACAGGAAATAAGCACGTGGTGTCAAAATATACTTTGATGCCCTTTCAAAATATGTTCTCTAAAACCACTAGAGTCGCCACCGTGTGCCGCATCAGGAACTCGTGGAATGACTCGTGATGGACGCTTAAAGTTCACAGCTGTGGAAGATAAATATAAAACACTTTACAAAATCAGACAAACTTTACAAGAAAGGCCGTTTGCGGGGCGCGGCATTTGCACACGAGAGGACCAATCATTGCTACTTGTGGCTATATTTTTTGTATATTCTTGTAAATATTGTCTCTTGCTGACTCGTGTGTGTTTATGTGTATTTGTGTATTTGCTCTCCTCCACAGGTCCAAAGACATGAAGCGTCTGCTGGTGAGCTTCATGTATCTCCAGAGTCTCCTTCAGCCCAAGAACAGGTGTGAACCTCTGTCCCTGAACTAACGTCGTCTTAGAATAAAAAATAAAAATGTCCTGGAATTTAAATATTTCACATTTACAACTGAAACATTAAACCCAACTTCCTCACACACACACACACACACACACCTGGAGTTGTTTTGTTTCATTCACATGTTTAACACAAAAACCTGCAGATTTAGCACGAGTTCTTCTCTCTGAAAACAAGAAAACGCTCTGTTCCACCTTGTGATGTCATCATGGGGTGATACAGGAAGTGCTCCACTGTGTTTTTAAACTCCACACACCTTCACTAGAATCATTTTGATCATTTCAGTTCTGGAATTGCTGATCTCGACTGAACTAAAGGTAAAAGGAGCTGTTCACTTGGACACTACCACTTGATGACATCACAAGGTGGAACAGAGTGTTTGGAGCTTTGGAGATGTAGACAGACGAATAATAAAGAGTTCCTTAAACATGTGAATGAAACAAACACAACTCCAGGTCTGTTTTTGAGGAGGAACATCAGAACACGACTTAAAGCTCACAGGGGTCATTTTTGTGTGATATTAGACCTTTTAAATCTAACTGTCCATTTGAAACTGAACGTTGATCTAAACTATTTGTAACTGTGATGTCTCCTCCTGTGGATGTGGTCTCTGATGTCTCCTCCTGATGTCTCCTCATGTGGACGTGTGCAGCCTGGTGGACGTAGAGCTGACCACCCTGTGCCAGTCTGTGCTGGAGGACTTTAACCTGGTGCTGTTCTACGTGCCCGCCCCGAGCCCCAGCGCGCCCCTGCACTCCCCCTGTGCGGAGGAGGATGACGCCCACGACAGCCCCTGCCCCAGCCCCTGCCCGAGCACCTGCCCCAGCACCAGCCCCTGCCCAAGCTTGCCCGACACCCTCATCTTCAAGATGGTGCTCATCTGCCTCATGGTGGTGCACAGCCTGAAGAGAGGAGGTGTGTTTCTCACTCTGAACTCTTTGTCCAGGCTCATTTGTGGTGGCCACTGTTCATTTGAGAGGTTTGTAAACAGATCGACTGATCTGGGGGTTTACAATCCAGAGACACCGATGGGCGATAAACTCTGCCGATATTTTTGGGAAGATATGAAAGGCCAGTTTTGATGATTGAGTTTTGTGTGTTGTTTAGGCTTCTGGTTTGTTCAAAGAAAATATCTGCGTGTGCATGAGATTTAAGTCCAAAGTGAACATATCAGCCCTTTGGTTCATGCAGAGCTGACCTAAAGTCAGGCAGTAGACAGAGAGCTTCAGGTGAATGTATGAGGAGAGCTGCAGAGGACCTCCTGGTCACATGAAGGCCATCACCAAAAACTCAAAAACTCAAAAAA
This sequence comes from Paratrypauchen microcephalus, assembly GCA_036785185.1. Lineage (NCBI taxonomy): Eukaryota > Metazoa > Chordata > Actinopteri > Gobiiformes > Gobiidae > Paratrypauchen > Paratrypauchen microcephalus. The sequence goes on along the minus strand of JAVJIX010000047.1, from coordinate 5,033,491 downwards.
AAAAAAAAAAAAAAACCCTCAGGGGCTCAATGTGGCAACCTCCAAATAAAACCTCCATATAAAATACAACACGCTCCAATAAAATGGTGCAAACTTCATGTCTGTATCTTGGAGATCGACGCCACCCAAACCTCAGTGTCTCCATGTGTTGCAGGTTCTAAGCAGTACAGTGCCTCCATCGCCTTCACCCTGGCCCTGTTCTCTCACCTGGTGAACCACGTCAACATCCGACTGCAGGCGGAGCTGGAAGAGACTGAGACGCAGGCCCCTCCCCTCCACACAGAAGGCCCAGGTAAGACCCCTTCCCCACACACAGGGCCCAGGTATGAGCCATATGGACCATAACAATCTCAGTGTGGTGTGTGTGATGTCTCGGTGTGTGACGTCTCGGTGTGTGACGTCTCGGTGTGTGACGGACTGTAACAGTCTGATGTTGTTTCAGACGAGGTGGACCTGGCTCCTGTCTCTGAGCTCACAGAGAAGCCTCTGCACAATGGGTCTGTGGAGCAGGAGCGGGCACAGTGCGGGCACCAGGGGGAGCTCCACGCAGATGCCCTTGACCAGGACAAGCACAAACACAAGAAGAAGTTCACCCGTCTGTCCAGACTGAGGCGCCGACGCTGTCCACGCAAACACAACCCCGGGCAGGACGACAGTGACCTGAGTGAAGGCTTCGACAGCGAGGAGGAAGAGGAGGAGGAGCTCATCACCGCCTCCAGCCCCAACCCCGTCGCCACCAACCCCCCCATCCTCAAGAGGGACCCCAAGAGAGCGGACGTGGCGGGACAGGCCGGCTGGGACAGCGGCTCCGAGGACGAGGACGGAGGAACCGCCTTCGACGTGGAGACGGACTCGGACATGAATAGCCAGGAGTCCCGCTCGGACCTGGAGGACATGGAGGAGAGCTCGGAGCGCCAGAACCCACACCAGAGAGAGGAGCAGGTGAAGAACCAGCCCCAGGTCCAAAGAGAGGAGCCCACTCCCACCACCAACGGGCCCCTCACGCACACAGACCCCAGCATCAGCTCCAACCTGCAGGCCATGTCCTCGCAGCTCTTCCAGGCCAAGCGCTGCTTCCGTCTGGCCCCCACCTTCAGCAACCAGCTGCTCAAGGCCCCCGGGGCCCCCGCCCCAAAACCCCCCACGACCACCACCCCCAGTGAGCCTGCCCCCCCTTCACAGGAAGCTGCTCCCCCACAGGAGGGCGTAGGCGTTGGCACTGCCAACGGAACCAGTGACACCGGTGAGACTTTGTGTGAGTCGAGTGTTAGTCTGGAGAAACTTCTAGCTCATGTTTCTCTTGCAGATTTTGAATCGGACTCCGAAGGCAGTCAACAGAACACACAGTCCCCAACGCCCCATGAGAAGAGCCTGCTGGAGAAGATGGAAATCCTGACCAATCAGGGCTTGATTCAGGTGGTCAAAGTGTTTGTTGATTGGCTGAGGACAAACACTGATATAATCCTGATGTGTGCGCAGGTAAGAGGGACACATGGTGTCGGGTTTGTTCAGTGTGTTCATTGTGTGCGTGTGTGTGTGTGTGTGTGTGCAGAGCTCCCAGAGTCTGTGGAACCGTCTCGCTGTGCTGCTCAACCTGCTCCCAGACGCCTCCAAACTGCTCCAGTCCGGTGAGTGAGAGTTCAGTTTCAACAACAATGTGAGAGGAGCAGACCATAAGAAACTCTGTGTGCGTCTGTATCTGTGTTGTGTGTATCTGTGTGTGTTTGTGCGTCTGTATCTGTGTTGTGTGTATCTGTGTGTGTTTGTGCATCTGTATCTGTGTTGTGTGTATCTGTTGTGTAGCGGAAGACCTGGGCCTCAGCGCAGAGGTGCTGCAGTTGCTCCGTGTCGGGGAACAGTCGGAGTTGGTTCAGTCGGTGCTGCTCCCGGAGGACCGTGCTCTGAGGCTCCTCCCCCCTCTGAGCTCCGCCCACAGGAGGATGGACTGGAGCCACCGCGGACCCCCCCTGAGCGCCCTGCAGGAGGTACACAACCTGTGACCTCTGATCTGTGACTGTATGTGGTCCGAGTGTGTTTGAGGCGGCGTGCTGACCTTTGCCCTCTGACGTGTGACAGTGCGTGGTGCGCGTGTGCTGTATTCGGAGTTTCGGACACTTCCTGACCCGGCTCCAGGGGGGCATCCTGCACTTTAACCCAGAAGCCGGAATCTTCACCAGCATCAGCCAGTCAGAGCAGGACAGTCTCCCGCAGCAGGCGCACTTCAGGATGGTACGAGACGCACAAACAGACGCACACACACAGAGAGACGCACAAACGCAGAGAGACTCACACACACATGCACAGCTCTGACCTCTGACCTCTGTCCTCAGGCTGAAGAGGACGCTCGCAGGAATCGTCTGATGAGGGACATGGCTCAGCTCCGGCTGCAGGTCTGTGTCTCCTGAGTCCTGCTCCTGTGTCCAGGTCCAGTCCAGTCCAGCAGAACTAGGTCCAGTCCAGGTCCAGTCCAGCAGAACCAGGTCCAGTCCAGCAGAACCAGGTCCAGTCCAGGTTCTGTTCTGCTCCAACAGAACCGTTCCCGGGTCTCAGATGACATTAGGGCATTGGACAGGGCGATCTTAACAAATGCAGACGGAATACATAAATAATAATAATAATAATAATAATAATAATAATAATAATAATAATAATAATAATAATAATAATAATAATAATAATAATAATAATAATAATAATAATAATAATAATAATAACGTAATAATTTAAGTGAATAATTTCATTCTCAGAGTCATTTCACTGTAGTTGGCGCCCCCTTCAGGCAGATATAGACGGTATCCACCAGTGTCTGACCAGAACTGAAGAAGCAGCTCAGATGAGAAACGGATTGGACCAAATAAACTTTTGTCCAGTCGACAAATTGAATTTCTCCTTTTGCTGTTGTTGTTGCAGTTGGAGGTGTCACAGCTAGAGGGCAGTCTGCAGCAGCCCAGGGCCCAGTCGTCCATGTCGCCATACCTGGTGCCCGACGCTGCTGCCCTGTGCCGACACCTGCCCCTCCTCAGGCAGCTCGCCAACAGTGGCTGCTTCATCCTCATCATCCCCCGCACAGGTAACACACATGTACATACACACATGTATATACACACGCACACATGTGTATATACACACACACACACACGTGTATATACACACACATGTATATATACACACATGTGTGTGTATATATATATACACACATGTATATACACACACACACACGTGTATATACACACACACGTATATATACACACATGTGTATATATATATATATATATACACACATGTATATACACACATGTATACACACACATACATACACACACATGTATATACACACACACACACGTATATACACACATGTATACACACATGTATACACACACACATACATACACACACATGTATATACACACATATATACGCACATACATACGCACACACATATACATACACACATACATACACACACGTATATACACGCATGTATACACACACATGTGTATACACACATGTATATACAGTAATCCCTCGTTTACCGCGGGGGTTAGGTTCCAGAAATAACCCGCAATAAGAGAAATCCGCGAAGTAGGACAACTTTATATTTTACAATTATTCTACATGTTTTAAGGCTGTAAATGCCTCACCACACACATTATACGCTTTTCTCAGACTAGAATTAACATTTTCTCACATTTATCTCTCGTTTAAACACTCAAACTTTCATAGATTTTCAACAAAATGTATTAATAGTGACGCGTGGGGGGAGACACGGCTCCGGAAGCCCTGCCGGAAGCGTGAGGAGCACTGCCACGTCGCGTCCCAGGACGTGGCAGTGCTCCTCGTGCTCCTCGCCCGCACCAACCCCTTGGAGAAGTGCGCTACACGTGCACCCCTCATCGTGGACAAATCCGTGACAGAGCAACGTGACCGGTGCAAGGCCATGCATACACCGGGGCTGCGAGCATGAGATAGAACCGCGGCGCCCGGTACGCGTGCTCTTAGTCCGAGCCACAAACCGAGCACGCACAAATGAACGCAAGAGCCGCACGAAATCAGCAAAGAGCCGCATGGAGTGATTTAATCCTGGTTCAGACCTGGTCCAGTCCTGGTTTAGTCCAGGACTAGTCCAGGTTTAGACCTGGTTTAGACCTGGTCTAGACCTGGTTTAGTCCACGTTTAGTCCTGGTCTAGTCTCTTAGCCAATCAGGACGCAGAACACAGTGTTACACTATTAAAAAAATGTTACACTATAAAAAAAATCCGCGAAACAGCGAGGGCGCGAACAGTAGAGCGAGGGATCACTGTACACACACACGTATATACACACGCATGTACCTACACACACGTGTATATACACACACGTGTATATACACACACGTGTATATACACACATGTGTATATACACACATGTAAATACACACATACATGCACACATGTATATACACACATATACATACACACACATGTATACACACACGTATATACACACAAACATATTTAAAACAATAAAAAACAGGTCTGAGTTCATCTGGAGGAGATCAGAGGCCTTTGGGACTTTGGAATGAAGGTGTGTGTGTTTGTGTCACAGTTGTTGTGTTGTTTGTATCACAGTTGTGTGTGTTGTGCTGTTTGTATCACAGTTGTGTGGTTGTGTCGCAGTTCTGTGTGTGTATCACAGGTGTGTGTGTTTGTGTCACAGTTGTGTGTGTTCTGTTGTGTGTGTATCACAGGTGTGTGTGTGTTTGTGTCAGAGTTGTGTGTGTGTTGTTTGTATCACAGTTGTGTGTGTGTGTTTGTATCACAGTTGTGTGTGTTTCTATCACAGTTGTGTGTGTGTGTGTGTGTGTGTGTTTGTATCACAGTTGTGTGTGTGTGTGTTTGTATCACAGTTGTGTGAGTGTGTGTTTGTATCACAGTTGTGTTGTGTTTGTATCACAGTTGTGTTGTGTTTGTATCACAGTTGTGTGTGTTTGTATCACAGTTGTGTGAGTGTGTGTTTGTATCACAGTTGTGTGTGTTTGTATCACAGTTGTGTGAGTGTGTGTTTGTATCACAGTTGTGTGTGTTTGTATCACAGTTGTGTGTATTTGTATCACAGTTGTGTTGTGTTGCAGTCATTGACAGCCTGGACAGACTGAAGAAGGACACCCCCGGGGCCAGAGACGGGATCCGGTTCCTGGAGACGGAGTTTCGTAAAGGAAACAGGTGAAAGACTCACAGGCTTCAGTTTTGTACAAGTGTTGCACGTGTTTGTGTCAGTGACCTTCAGGTACATGTTCTACAGGTACATCCGCTGTCAGAAGGAAGTGGGGCGGAGCTTTGAACGAGACAAACTGAAGCGTGTAGACATCGAGGCTTGGTACGAGTCATCATGAGAGACTTGGACTCAGACCTCAGTGTCCTGGAGTTGCACAGTACTGTGTGTATTGTAGTACTGTTAAGTACTGCAATAACAGTACTGTATTACACGCAGTACTGTGTGTATTGCAGTACTGTGAGTCTTGTATTAGCCTGTACACAGAACTGTGTGTATTGCAGTACTGTGTGTACTGCAGTACTGTATAAGTACTGCATTACACACAGTACTGTGTACTGCAATACTGTGTGTATCGCAGTACTGTGTGTATCGCAGTACTGTGTGTATCGCAGTACTGTGTGTATCGCAGTACTGTGTGTATCGCAGTACTGTGTGTATTGCACTACTGCAGTACTGTGTGTATTGCACTACTGCAGTACTGTGTGTATTGCAGTACTGTGTGTATTGCAGTACTGTGTGTACTGCAGTACTGTGTGTACTGCAGTACTGTGTGTATTGCAGTACTGTATAAGTCCTGTATTGCTCTTAGGCACTTGTACAAGATGGTGGACAGCTGCAGACAGCTCAGCGTGTCCCAGAGCCTCGGAGACGAGGACACTGTCGGCATGGTAACCATCCTCACAGGACGCGACGTGGAGGAGATGTCTGCTCAGTCTGCGGCGATGAAGGTGAGGACCGCCCCGTCCGTCTGACGGGCACTGACGCTAACGCTAACCTCTCCTGTGCCCATGGGCAGGCGGCGCTCCAGGCGGCGGTGGCGGCGGGCATGGAGCTGAAGCCCGTGCGTCTGTTCTACGAGCAGTGGAAGGAGATGGGCTGAGGGGCCCCGCCCAGACGCGACGCTCGCCCCTCTCTCTCTCCCAATATTTAGCTGTTTCTCTCCAAAGGCATCGCTCATTCTATGGGAGGCGGAGTCCGGGCTCCCGACGCCGCCGCGGGGGGGCGGGGCCGTGAGGCGACGTGCAGCTCCTCTTCTCCAGGAGCAGGAGAGACGAGGAGGGACTCTGAGGTGGTGTCCCACCCCTGAGCAGACTCAGAGGTCCAGCTCCTGCTCTGAGGCTCTTTGTTCTCGTGTGGCTTCTTTTGCAGTGGGCTGTGGATCAAAATAATCAATATTAATTTACTATTGATACTCTGCATTGACGTCACGCTGGGGGTGTTCTACGTCTGTCTGTATGGTGGAAGGTTCAGCGGTTACCATGGACACACTGCATCCACAAACACCATCTAAAAAATTTTAAGATTGTCTGAAAACTCAAAAGCTCCAAAACATATTTCATATGTTCCTGTGACCTTTGACCTGTGACCTGTTGAGTTTGATGTGATGTTACAGAGGGACACCGACCGGCTCAACTGTTGGAGCTCCGTTCTTTATGGTCAGATTGTGTTAGACAGAATTTATTTTAACAGAGCTTCAGACAGAGCAGTGCCTACAGTTGGCATCACACCCCCAGGGAATGTGGATGACGTCAGCTGCAGAGGATCAATATGTTTTAAACTGAAGAATGCAGTGAGTGATTTTCAGAGGGTGAGATGTTTTTGCTTTGTGGTGTTCGATTCTAAAATGTCAAACTGAGGATCACACTCGATACTCGATACGATTCTGATCCACAATGAAAATAAAACTTTTTCTTTAGATGAAATCCTGTGATTTTCCACATTAAACAGCAGAACTTTGTTTTCTACTCACATGTGTCCTGATATCTGTTTAGACCTGGTTTAGTCCGGATTTAGACCTGGTTTAGTCCTGGTTTAGTCCTGTTTAGTCCTGGTTTAGTCCCTGGTTTAGTCCCTGGTTTAGTCCCTGGTTTAGGCCTGGTTTAGTCCGGATTTAGATCTGGTTTAGACCTGGTTTAGTCCTGATTTAGACCTGGTTTAGTCCTGGTTTAGTCCTGTTTTAGTCCCTGGTTTAGACCTGGTTTAGTCCTTGGTTTAATCCCTGGTTTAGTCCTGGTTTTGACCTGGTTTAGTCCCTAGTTTAGTCCTGGTCTAGTCCCTGGTTTAGCCCTGGTTTTGACCTGGTTTAGACCTGGTCCTGGTTTAGTCCTAGTTTAGTCCCTGGATTAGACTTGGTTTAGTCCTGGTTTAGACCCTAGTTTAGACTTGGTTTAGTCCCTGGTTTAGTCATGGTTTAGTCCTGGTTTAATCCGTAGTTTAGACCTGGTTTAGTCCCTGGTTTAGTCATGGTTTAGTCCCGGTTTAATCCCTAGTTTAGCCTGGTTTAGTCCTGGTTTAGTCCCTGGTTTGGACCTGGTTTAGTCCCTAGTTTAGACCCGGTTTAGACTTTTAGTCCCTGGTTTGGTCCTGTTTTAGTCCCTGGTTTTGACCTGGTTTAGTCCCTGGTTTTGACCTGGTTTAGTCCCTGGTTTAGACTTGGTTTAATCCTGTTTTAGTCCCTGGTTTAGACTTGGTTTAGGCCTGGTTTTGACCTGGTTTAGTCCCTGGTTTAGTCTTGGTTTAGCCCTGGTTTTGACCTGGCTTAGTCCCTAATTTAGTCCTGGTCTAATCCCTGGGTTAGTCCTGGTTTTGACCTGGTTTAGACCTGGTCCTGGGTTAGTCCCTGGTTTAGACTTGGTTTAGTCCTGGTTTAGTCTCTGGTTTAGTCCCGGTTTAGTCCCTAGTTTAGACCTGGTTTAGTCCTGGTTTAATCCGTAGTTTAGTCCTGGTTTAGTCCCTGGTTTAGTCATGGTTCAGTCCCGGTTTAGACCTGGTTTAGTCCCTGGTTTATTCATGGTTTAGTCCTGGTTTAGTTTAGACCCGGTTTAGTCCGTGGTTTGGACCAGGATTAGTCCTGGTTTAGTCCCTAGTTTAGACCTGGTTTAGTCCCTGGTTTAGTCATGGTTCAGTCCCGGTTTAATCCCTAGTTTAGTCCCGGTTTAGTCCGTGGTTTGGACCAGGTTTAGACCTGGTTTAGTCCCTAGTTTAGACCTGGTTTAGTCCCTAGTTTAGGCCTGGTTTAGCCATGGTTTAGTCCCTAGTTTAGACCTGGTTTAGTCCCTAGTTTAGGCCTGGTTTAGCCATGGTTTAGTCCCTAGTTTAGACCCGGTTTAGTCCCTGGTTTAGACTTTGTTTAGTCCCTGGTTTGGTCCTGTTTTAGTCCCTGGTTTAGACTTTGTTTAGTCCTGGTTTTGACCTGGTTTAGTCCCTGGTTTAGATGTGGTTTAATCATGTTTTAGTCCCTGGTTTAGACTTGGTTTAGACCTGGTTTAGACCTGGTTTAGTCCTGGTTTAGTCCCTGTTTAGACCTGGTTTAGTTCTGGTTTAGTCCCTGGTCATATACTTGTAAGGTCCAACATTGTGAAGTTGTAGATTGACTCTTTTCGCTCCTTGTTGGACCTTTTTTAAAAACCTCAGAAGTGAAATCCCCGGAGAGCGTCCGAGTGCAGCTCCGAACTCTCCGGAGGATTCACGGACAGCTGAAACACAAAACATGCAAAAGGAACAGGAAGTCAAAAAACTGTTTGGCTCCTCTCCAGGGATGAGCAAAAATATTGAAATATCGATATCGTACTGTTTAATTTGATTCAGTATCGATATCCTGGGCTGCTGGATTGATCTATTTCGCCAAGAGTATTTTTCGGTATATTTAACTAAATTGTTTTGTGTCAGAGCTGCAGTCGTGTTGACGTTTTCACAGTTTTGAGTAAAATTGGTGGGTTTTTTTTTATATTAACTTTGCGCAAACTTTAAGTGCCACGATTTAGTCTGATTCTTACTGAAACACATCAGATCGATATAAAATGTATCGTACCGAATCGAAATTGAACTGTATCGAGGCCTGTGAATCGTATCGGGAACTTCACGATACGCAGCCCCACTCCACTCCCATGGTGCACCTGCGTTCGTCTTGAATAAAAAGCCAGAGACGCAAAATAAAAAGATAAATAAATGTTTCGGAGGTAAACCTGAGGTGACCAGATGCCGTGAAAAACTCAGGACAGTCCCAAAATCTAAGATGATGTCCTGAATCTCAAATCCGGCCCTAAATATCCCAAAAATGACAAACAGAAAACTGAGGAGTTATTTTCTGATGAACATTAAAACCTGCTTGTAGAGAGGTTGAGTCGACCGCACGCCGCCCATGACGCTGCCCCGGCTACGATCCATCGATTTAGTTTATTTTTTGGCGCTCTACAGTTAAGCGACAATGAGCTCTTTTTTTTTTTTTTCATTCACTGGTACCAGAGCCCCAACAAGCCACTAAAAAACAAACGCGGTGATGCAGGTAAGAATGTTAAGTGACAATTTCAGCCAGTCTGGTCACTCAAGGTAAACTTGTGATTAACATGAGCAATAATTAACTGAATGAAAATATTTTAAAGCAAATAATAACCAAATAATCATATTAACCATAAAGGACCAAAAAACCTGCATTGTAAGTAAATATTGAATTAAAATGGGAAAAATCTCAGTCCTGAAAATATTACAAAAATGACGCTGGGTTTAGGCTCCAACACTCGTCTCTCTCATGGATTTGTTTTAAAGAGGAAAGGTTCTGCTCTGTCCTGAAAACTGGACTTTTTTGGATCCAGACCTGAGGAAAATGAGGATCTGGTTTAATTTCTAGTCTTAGTATTGATTAAAATGTGTGTAAATCCCTCAGTCGAATCCATGGCAAAAGGAGAAAGTCAATTTGTCAACTGGACAAAAGTTTTGACCAAATAAACTTTTGTCCACTTGACAAATTGAATTTCTTTTTTGCTATTGATTAGAATCTGATTTTCGATACTTTTGCTTCGCCTGGAATGTCCCATCAAACAACGGATGTAACCACTCCAAGTTACAGGTCAGATCTGTGGAGAGGCAAGCCTGCTCTGAGGACAAGTTGGTGTTTTTCAATGTATTTTACCAATAATGCATCTTTCCATGTCACTTACAGGCAGCTGGTTGGAACTGTTGATCTGCCGAACATGACGGAACGCTGCAGTGACATTATTAATATTTTAAATTATTATTCAGTTAGACAAATTATAATCCACAAATGTATAAAAGGGAAAAAAAAAAGAATTCAGTGACATCTAGATGAAGAAAACCTGGGCCGTTTACGCAGATTTTGTCAGAGTTCCTATCGCCAACAGAAAAGGAAGTCGTCCTCCGCATGTTTCCAAACGACTGCCGGTTTGGTGACGTCAGCGTGAACAGAGCCTAAAACACTTGGAATGGGAAAAGTATAAAAGATGGACAAGTACAATGCCACACTGTGGAACATTCAAAGACCCCTCCCTCAGAAGTTCCATAGGGGGCCGTTACTTGCTGAAACGATCAAAGAATGTTTAGGATGCCTCCGGGGTTAGCGAGGTTTAGTCAAACTTTGCAGTGACGTCAGATGTCGGCCCATGTTTTGTGTGTCTGTTTAAGAAATGTCACTTTTTTTTTTTACCCAGAGTCCACCTGCTCCTCGCCACGGGTGGAGCAGGTGGAGCAGGCTGCATGAATGTGAAGGGGGTGAGACACTAGGGTCATGTGTATTTATGGAGGAGGGTGGAGTCAAGGTGGAGTGGACGGTGAGGGGCTCCCACACTAAACTCATGATGTGAGTTATTAAAGTCTGAGCCGTTGAATCTGACTCCAATGTAATCTTGTGAACCTTCGGCTGAGGGCTCGGCTGTGCAGTGTGGGGGAAGTTACTTATTGAAGGGCCCATATCACACTATTCTGATGTGTTCTAATGTTGTTTCCTCGTCACAAACACCTGGAGTTGTTTTGTTTCATTCACACACGTTTAACACATAAACCTGCAGATTTAGGAGGAGTTCCTCTAAATGAAATGAATCAGATCTGTGCTTTTGTGTTTTACTGAAGACGTTTAAATCAAGAACATCTCCTGAGTCGAAACATCTCTACCTCAGAGCTCCTGTGTGGAGCATAGACCGTATGTACACTGTATATATACTGTGTATACTGTATATATACAATATACTATCAGTACTGTACTGTATCTAATGCTATTTGAAAGTGTTTAGTTTTGTTCTGGGTTTTCTGATTCTCCAGACTCCAGTGCCACTCATGACTCAACAGAAGTGCCCGCTCAGAGCAGGACAAAGGAGCGGGCACTGAGCCGACATGAACCATGTGCCCACAACAGCCCCTTTGTCCATCGCTCAGACCGCCCTTTGTCCGGTCCACCCCAGGCCTCTGCCCAACACTGTGCCCGCCCCCTGTGCCCGCTCTGTGCCAACCCCTAAGAAGGCAGCTGGCACCGGGATGCTGACCTACTTTTCAGCCGCCCTGTTTGGTAAGAGGGACCACACTGACCCGAGCCAGTCCAGTTTGGGTCGGCTCAGGCGGGACCGCACCTCTCCCCGCATGATGGCACCCTGACAGGACTCCTGGAGAGGTGCCTGATTTTGGGGCGTGTGGATGGCCTCGCAGGGCTCTGTGCTGGCGGTGTGGAGGTGCCTGGCCTGTCTGGACTTCATGTGTGAGTAACCGGGACGGAACCAGAGCCAAAACTCTGTACCAAATGTATTCCCATGTTTTGTGTTGGCAAACAAAAGTGAATACGCTACTTTTTTCTCTATAAATGCCTTGGAAAAATTAATTAAGATTTAAAAGTGCTTAAAACTGTTATTTCTTCATGTGATCTGCACTGAAATGGAACAAAGCATCATGGTCTATATAGATCCTCTGTTTTTTTAGCTGCTGCTGCAACAAAACTATGAATTTAAGCAAATACGACATTGAATACGTTATTCAATGTTTTGTGAGACCTTTGACGATACAAAATTACGATATTTCTGTTATAGTTGCATCCCTTGAAAGTAACAGTTGGCATGTTCTGCCTGTGATGGGGCAGCAGGACTTCATGGTGTTAAATGTGATGTTGATGTTTGAAAAATGGAGAGGTGGTGCAATCCAGAAAAAGGTTTCTTCTGGTTACAGCAGATATGGACAGGGCCTGGACCTGAGCCTGGACCTGAGCCTGGCCAAAGACCAACAGCCTCTCCACTGTCCAAAAATCCGCCCTCCCTGACCTCACTCCAGTGTCCGCCCTCCCTGACCTCTCCAAATACACCAATAGTAGTTAAATCATGAGTAAAAAACGTCACCTGACCTGTTGGAATTCCAGACATGTCAGCTCTAAACTAACTCGAATAACAGCTGCAGACAGAGCAGTGCTTTCAGTTAGCTTCACACCGCCGGGGAATGTTGAGGATGTCGGCTGCAAAGTCTAAGGGAGCGCCCAGCCACTCTGCGGAGGAAACTCCGTGATCTCGTCCTTTCGGTCATTACCCAGAGCTCATGACCATAGGTGAGGGGAGGAATGTAGATCAACGGTAAATCAAGAGCTTTGCCTTTCGGCTCAGCTCCCTCTTCACCACAACGGTCCGGTACAGCGACCGCATCAGGGATAGGGACTCTACACCCGGAGAGAGCACCACGTTTTTCCGGTGGAGAACCATGGCCTCGGATTTGGAGGAGCTGATCCTCATCCCAGCCGCTTCACACTCGGCTGCAAACCGCCCCAGTGCACGCTGGAGGTCCAAGCCTGATGAAGCCATCAGGACAACATCATCTGCAAACAGCAGAGATGAGATCCTGTGGTTCCCAAACCGGATCCCCTCCGGCTGCCTAGAAACTGCCTAGAAACTCTGTCCATTAAAACAATGAACAGAACCGGTGACAAAGGGCAGCCCTGGAGTCCAACATGCACCGGAAACAGCAATTCTCCAGAAATATACAAAAACATGACAGAATGACATTGTTTTGGGCGAATAACTTTTTCCAAACGATAGAAGGAACATGGTGATGTAAATAAGTGACGTGTTACAGTGAACACCCCTAATGAGGAACGGTAAAGGAACCATATGAAAGATTTAGATTTGAAATTCCATAAACTCCATCCGTGTCCTCAGATACGAGCTGAACATGTTCAGATATCACAGCTCAATGGATTCACAAAAACAACTCCCTAAACCCCAGAGTCAGTGCTACCTGGACATGTCTCTGTCTGTACGACGTGTCTCTGTAGGACGTGTCTCTGTAGGACGTGTCTCTGTCTGTAGGACGTGTCTGTCTGTAGGACGTGTCTCTGTAGGACGTGTCTCTGTCTGTAGGACATGTCTCTGTCTGTAGGACGTGTCTCTGTAGGACGTGTCTCTGTCTGTAGGACATGTCTCTGTCTGTAGGACGTGTCTCTCTGTAGGACGTGTCTGTAGGCCGTGTCTCTGTAGGCCGTGTCTCTGTAGGACGTGTCTGTCTGTAGGACGTGTCTCTGTAGGACGTGTCTCTGTCTGTAGGACGTGTCTCTGTAGGACGTGTCTGTCTGTAGGACGTGTCTCTGTAGGACGTGTCTCTGTCTGTAGGACATGTCTCTCTGTAGGACGTGTCTGTAGGGCGTGTCTCTGTAGGACGTGTCTCTTAGGACAGTTCCGTGTTCTTTGTTCTTCATGTTGTTTTTACCCTCGGCTGTAAAACATCAGTGCGCAGGAGCTCTGTGTGCGACTGGTCTGGTCTGTTTGTTTTGACCAGTGGGAGGAGCTCATTATCATCTCATTATCATTCGGGCAACCGTCAGGAATTTAACGCGTCAAATTAAGTGTTAACATGGTAAAAGGAGAAATTCAGTTTATCAGCTGGACAAAGTTTATTTGGTTGAAGACATTTCTCCGCTCATCCAAGCTGCTTCTTCAGTTCTGGCTAGAGTGCTGATGGACACTGCTTATATCTGCCTGAAGGGGGCGCTAACTACAGACTGACCCCTCCATTCCTGTTCAAGGAAGGATTCTCTTTTTGTTCCATGAACAGAAATGGAGGGGTCAGACACAGTTTGTCTCCCACCTATAATTCTATTCTCCAACCTAAATCAAAACAAAGAAAACAATAGGGCAGCAGGTCAGGTCCAGAGGTGTGAAAACACCCATTATGGCCCTGAATGGGTATACTAAACAAGACCTCAGACAGAACCTGAAACAAGTAGGTGATAGTTTCATAGTAATTTCACTGTAGTTAGCTCCTCCCTGCAGCTAGATATAGGCAGTGTCCACCAGCACTCTAACCAGAACTGACGAAGTAGCTTGGATGAGCTGAGAAACGTATTCAACCAAATAAACTTTGTCCAGTTACAAATTGAATTTCTCCTTTTGCCTTTAGTTCTACCTGGACGGAGGGATTCTACAGACAAAGTGTTATCGTGTTAAAAAAAAAGGCGTAAATATGACACTCTGGATGCCACGCGCACCGGACCCGCGGCTCGGACCCGCGCCCCGGACCCGCCCCCTTGTTTTCCTGAGCGCGCGGGGTGGGGCGCACATGGCGCGTGTTGTTGTTTCTCACTGTGCACGTGAGCTGTGAGCGCGCTCCTCTGGTCCGCGCTCAGAGGAGAAGCAGAAGAAGCAGAAGTGAAGCTGGAGGAGCTGGAGAGGAGCTGGAGAGGAGCGGCGCAGACACGCAGACGGAGCCGCTTTGGAGGCAACCCTCTGCGGACAGACGCGCGGCGGAGCAGCGGAGAATGGCGCAGCGCCGCGGTGAGTCTCGCGGCTTTAGTGGAGTTTTCTCGTGTTTTTCTCGTGTTTTTCTCGTCTTGTTCTCGTGTTTTTCTCGTCTTGTTCTCGTGTTTTTCCTCGTCTTGTTCTCGTGTTTTTCCTCGTCTTGTTCTCGTGTTTTTTTCGTGTTGTTCTCGTGTTTTTCCTCGTGTTTTTCTCGTGTTGTTCTCGTGTTTTTCTCGTGGGGGACCCACGGGGAGATGTTTTTGTTGTTCAAAGTTCAGGGAACGCGCGCGCGCCCGTGTCAGAGCAGCGCGTGACCTGTCACCACGCGCACTGCCCACGCGCACTTCACCTTCTGTGGGAAAGTTTTGTCCGGGAAAAGCGCTGAGACTTTTCACAGAATCCACTCGTGACGTAAGCACGTGCCCCAGAACAAAGAACAGAGGACACACACACACACACGCACACATGCGTGCTGTCATCAGGCTGTTTGTCCGGTCTCCTCTGTCTCCTCTGTCTCTTCTGTCTCCTCTGTCTTTCCTCTGTCAGTTGGGGACAGAGTGGTAGTGGTAGAGTGGACAGTGAGGTAGTGAGATCAGGACTTCTTCAGAGGACGTCCTTCAGTGAGACAGCGTGGACCTGGTTTAGTCTGTGGTCCAGAGCTGTCCATTGTCCCCCGTGTTCCAGGGACATGAACAACTGTGGGGGACAGTGTCACACAGACCTGTAAGGCTGTCCTCTGTCCCCCACCCTCTGTCCTGTAGAGGCACGTCCTACAGACAGAGACACGTCCTACAGACAGACACGTCCTACAAACAAAGACATGTCCTGCAGAGACATGTCCTACAGACAGAGACACGTCCTGCAGAGACACGTCCTGCAGAGACACGTCCTACACACAGAGACACGTCCTACAGACAGACACGTCCTACAAACAAAGACATGTCCTGCAGAGACATGTCCTACAGACAGAGACACGTCCTGCAGAGACACGTCCTGCAGAGACACGTCCTGCAGAGACACGTCCTGTGACAAAAGTCCAGGTTACTGAAGTCCTCTTGAACTTTCAGACGTCACTGAAACAACAAAAGAAAAACACGTGAATCCTGTTGAGACCTGTTCACCCTGAACCTCCGCAAACATCTACAGAATGTTTACTCTGACGTCTCCTCAGAGATATCCTCAGGCCTGCTGCTTTTGAAACTAACAAACTCCATACTCGATACCGATTCCGTTTCCATAATAATAATAATAATAAAAGAAACTAAATCCTGTGATTTTCCACATTAAACCGTAGAACCTCTTTTCTATTCACATGTGTCCTTAAAGGAATATTAAAGTTTTTTACAATCTTAACCTTATTTCGGTAATAAAACAAGTTGGGCCTAAAAAAAATAAATGTTGGTTTCCGATTTGTTGACAGTTCTAGACATGGGTAGGTAGGGAATTTATTTTATTTTTATTTTTTATTTTTTTTCCTGTGGGAATATGGACATTTTGAAATTTTATTTTATTTTATTTCCTTCCGCAGCAGTACTATTTCAGTAAAGACTATAATTGACATTGGCATCATTTCCCAAAGCTATCTCAATGCTAAGAGCATATTCTATACTTAAGTATAGTCGAACGAAGCTCCAACATGCCATGCGAAACCAGGTCGTTGACTGTACCAGAGTACATGTAGAATATGTCTTACAATGTTACAAAAATACATGCTGATTTTGTATTGTTTTTTCTGTTCTTCTTTCAAAGGGCAGTCATTAAATTTAGAAGCAGTAAACAATTTTGTTCAACTTAAAACTGGCACTGCATAATCATAACAATTCACCGTGACCACGCATATGTCCAGCGATGCCGTCGCCATTGTTTTTATGGGTACAGACAGAGAATTTTACAGATCACAGAAAAACAGAAGCACATTACAGGGGGGTCCTCGGGTTACAATGTTGATTAGGGTGACCATATTGTATTTCACTGAAAAGAGGACACACTTCCAGCTTGCGCGCAAAATTTTTTTTTTTAGAGTTTTTTCCCCCCATTTTTAGGGGTTTTATGTGGGTCGGGGGCTTACTGTGCTTCTGAATTCCCCAGAAAAGAACACTTTACCTGGATATACTGAAAAATAGCCCAAAACACTCACAAACAGTTGCTTTATAAATAATATATTTATTAATATAAGCAATCTTAAGGCTGACACTTACACCTTAGTTAAGAAAAAAGAAAAAAGAAAAAGAGAGTTAGCCTATCCTTCAATGTTCAGTAAGCCCATTCTTCAAAATAATGTGTCTAATGGCTAATGAAAAAAATATATACAAATAAGAGAGCGCCCTCGCTTGCATTCACCATATCTTAATTTTTCCAGGTCGCACAAAGTATGTCGTGAGTTTTGAACTCGAGCTCTCACCCTGCACAGCTATTTTGTGTTTTGTTGTGGCGATATGAGCTTTCAGATCGTTGGACCCCTTACTCGCCACAGAGACGAAAGTCCCAGCTTTGCACACTGTGCATTCTGCCTCCCACTTGTCACGCCCCGGGCGAAAACAGGGGTACTTTTTTTGCAATTCATCCGTGAAACTGCATTTGCGTTTCGGCATTTTCTGTGTCTTCGCAGTGCGCCTACCTGCCTGTCAGCCTGCGAGTGAGTGAGTGAGTGAGCGTGCGTGTGTGTGTGTGTGTGGAGCGTGGCGTGGCGCGCTTGTTTGTGAATGAATGAATACACGTTCCGGGGTTCGACTCGAACTGGAGCGCGTTTCCAACGGAATCAAAAACCCGGACATTTGAAGGATTTTATAAACTCCGGCCGGACAGCCCGGACAGCCTCTGAAAAGAGGACATGTCCGGGCAAAAGAGGACGTATGGTCACCCTAAGTTGATCCGTTCTTAAGACTTCGCCCTACAACCACAACAAAGCGTATTCTTCCGCCGTGCGCCGTTCGCGTTTGTTTACGTCGCTTACCACGCTAAACCGCGTAAGACGGAATGACGCGTAATTTTTTATTTTTTTATTTATTTTTTTTTTTTAAACCGTCGTAACCCGAGGACCCCCGTACACATTGCCCCGCGGAAATTGAAAAATACAGTAGGCTATTAGTTTTCTTTCTTTTTTAACCGAAGCTTGTAAAATTAATTTGAGTATCAAATTTATTTTATTTTATTAAGTCCAATAAAATAATTTGGGTCGCATGCAAATCAACAGGGTCGGTCGGCAACCGGAAACTTAGATTTATTTTTTTTAGGCCTTGTTTTACTCACCCATAGTCCTTTGGTGTCATTTGGAGCAGTTTCGTAGATGTTGTAGTTTAGCGATATCCGTTAACGTGAGTGCTTGGGTCAGGTGATTGCAGTCACCAAATAACACAAACTTTTCAAATTACAGAAGCTCAATGTCTTAGTCTACACTTTCGTTTGAGTCAAAAGTGGCCTCTAATCTGAGATTTAGCCATAGTTTCGAGTAGATGACGATGACAGTCATTCACAGCTGATTTGCAGATAAGACGACGCTCATAACTTTTCTGTTGCGAGCGACACATGGCAGAAGATTCGGACTTTGAAGAGGACTTATGGAGGACTGAGGACTGGAGAGGAGTATACGGATGAGGAGACAGAATGGATACGGAAAGAATGAAGCGGAGACAGTTTTAGGAGCAGCGCAGAGAACAGCCATCGGTATCGCATTACTTCTCAGAATCGTGCGCTGAATCCGCTGGCCTTATTTCTTTTCCTTTGCTGGTAAAAAATCGTCCTGGCTGAAGTAGGTACTGCAAACACGATGGTCCAAACGTCTTACAGCTTTGCCTTTCATGTTTGGGTCCCGAGAGCTGAGAGCGAAATCAGCTCCTCATCTACTCGAAACTATGGCTAAATCTCGGATTAGAGGCCACTTTTGACTCAAACGAAAGTGTAGACTAAGACCTTGAGCTTCTGTAATTTGAAAAGTGATAAAGTTTGTGTTATTTGGTGACTGCAGTCGCCTGACCCAAGCACTCACGTTAAGGGATATCGCAACACCACAACATCTACGAAACTGCTCCAAATGACACCAAAGTACTATGTGTGAGTAAAACACATTGTTTTATTACAGAAATAAGGTTCAGATTGTAAAAAACGTTAATATTCCTTTAAATCTGTGATCCCTGGTTTAGTCCTGGTTTAGTCCTGGTTTAATCCCTGGTTTAGTCCTGGTTCAGTCCTGGGTTAGTCCTGGTTTAGTCCTGGTTTAGTCCTAGGTTATACCTGGTTTAGTCCTGGTTTAGTCCTGGTTTAGTCCTGGGTTAGTCCTGGTTTAGTTTTGGTTTAGTCCCTGGTTTAGTCCTGGTTTAGTTCTGGTTCAGTGCTGGTTCAGTCCTGGTGTAGTCCTGGTTTAGACCTGGTTTAGTCCTGGTTTAGTCCCTGGGTTAGTCCTGGGTTAGTCCCTGGTTTAGCCCTGGTTTAGTCCTGGTTTAGTCCCTGGGTTAGTCCCTGGTTTAGACCTGGTTTAGTCCTGGTTTAGTCCCTGGGTTAGTCCTGGGTTAGTCCCTGGTTTAGTCCTGGTTTAGTCCCTGGGTTAGTCCCTGGTTTATCCCTGTTTTAGTCCTGGTTTAGTCCCTGGGTTAGTCCTGGGTTACTCCCTGGTTTAGATCTGGTTTTGTCCTGATTTAGTCCTGGTTTAGTCCTGGATTAGTCCCTGGTTTAGTCCTGGTTTAGTCCCTGGGTTGGTCCTGGGTTAGTCCCTGGTTTATCCCTGGTTTAGTCCTGGGTTAGTCCTTGGTTTAGTCCTGGTTTAGAAGTGGTTTAGTCCTAGTTTAGTCCTGGTTTAGTCCTGGTTTAGTCCTGGTTTAGTCCTGGTTTAGTCCCTGGTTTAGTCCTGGTTTAGTCCTGGTTTAGAAGTGGTTTAGTCCTGGTTTAGTCCCTGGTTTAGTCCTGGTTTAGTCCTGGTTTAGACCTGGTTTAGTCCTGGTTTAGTCCCTGGTTTAGTCCTGGTTTAGTCCTGGTTTAGTCCTGGTTTAGTCCTGGTTTAGTCCTGGGTTAGTCCCTGGGCATATACTCGTGAAGTTATAGATCAACTCTTTTCGCACCTTTTTAAAAGATCAAGAATCCTTCCTAAAGAAGATCTCAGTCATGAAGAGTCTGGGTTTAGGCTCCAACTCTCGTCTCGCTTTTGGATTTGTTCTAAAGATGAAAAACTGGAGTTTTTTTGGATCCAGACCTGAGGACAACGAGGATATGTTTACTGCTGCTGCTCTATATGAATGTATCATGTTTGTCACTACCTCACTGTAAATGCTACTGTTACCTGTGCAGTAATCTGTGAAATACCCACGTGCAATACTTATACTGCACCGCATTATGTGCAATCTGTGAAATACTCTACTTACACCTTATTTAATCCTACCTGCACCTTGTACATTGTACTTTGTATTTTTATTATATTATATATTGTTTACTACTTCCCCTGCACTTTTGCAACACTTTTTTACCATGTACTATTATTGCTGTTATTAGTACTTCTTAGCGAGTCAACGGTTCTTCTGATCCTAAGCATTTCATTACATTTTTGACCTTGTGTTGATTCTGCATATGATAAATAAACAATCTTGAATCTTGAATCTGCTTTGGTTTCAATACTCAGTTCGTATCGGATCTTTGGTTCTTTTGACGGCCCACCTCAGATGTTCTGGTGTGTGAGCTGGGGTCAGGTGGCGCTGGTGCTTCTCACAGCTGCTGGGTCCTCTTCGGGGAACATTTATGTAACGTGTTGTTTTGTGGAGGACAGTTTCTTCTCAGAGGAGACAGAGGAGCGGTCAGGAGAAACCATTAAAGGGCCCATGACACTGTCCGATCTGTTTCATTCACGTTTCACACACAAACCTGCACATTTAACACAAGTTCTTCTCTCAGACTGAAAACACACCGTTTTTAAACTCCACACACCTTCAGTAAAATCATTTCATTACCACTTGATGACATCAGAAGGTGGAACAGAGCGTTTGGAGATCTAGACAGATGAATAATAAAGTGTTTGAGGAGGAACATCAGAATATGAGTTAAAGCTGCAGTGTGTAACTTTTCCTGGTGGAGGGTCCATCAAACACATTTCTCCATGGAGATGTTGCTTTGTCTGGAATGTTCCACAGTATGGCATTAAACCTTTCTATCTCCATGGAGACCAAACCAGAACAACTTCCAGGTCAGATCTGTGGAGAGGCGTCAGAATGTCTGTTTTTCCAAGTGTTTTTGAGCTCTAAAACCTCCTGTGATTGAATAAATGTAAAGTAGAGCTGTTTAATGTCACACTGCGGAACATTCCAGGCAGAGAGCAGTGATGTATCCATGGAAATAAGCAGGTGACGGACCCCAATGGAAAAGTTCAACAGTGCAGCTTTGTGTGACACAGGACGTTTTAGCTGCTCCTTGTTCTTCACAGACGTGGAGTAAACTGATCCTTCTCTTCTGCAGTGTTCCCGGTGTGGCGGGGCATCTGGGCCAGAGGCTCCAGCGGGGGCTGGACTGAGGCATGGGAACGCCGTCTGCGGTGGGACTCTCTGGGCGCCGGGCGCGGCGTGGGCCCCGTGTGGCTGGTCCTGTGTCGGGAGGCCATCCCCTCACACCTCAGGCTCCTGCCACCCCTGTTCAACATCCACCAGGTTCCCAAGGTCAGAGCTCCTCTGAGGCCTCTCCGAGGCTCCTCCTCCGAGGCTCTTCCTCTGAGGCTCCTCCTCTGAGGCTCCTCCTCTGAGGCTCTTCCTCTGAGGCTCCTCCTCTGAGGCTCCTCCTCTGAGGCTCCTCCTCTGAGGCCTCTCCGAGGCTCCTCCTCTGAGGCCTCTCCGAGGCTCCTCCTCCGAGGCTCTTCCTCTGAGGCTCCTCCTCTGAGGCTCCTCCTCTGAGGCTCCTCCTCTGAGGCTCCTCCTCTGAGGCTTCTCTGAGGCTCCTCTGAGGCTCCTCCTCTGAGGCTCCTCCGAGGCTCCTCTCAGGCTCTTCCTCTGATGCTTCTCTGAGGCTCCTTCTCTGAGGCTTCTCCTCTGAGGCTTCTCCTCTGAGGCTCCTCCGAGGCTCCTCTGAGGCTCTGTTGTCACCTGTGCACAGTACTGATGATGTCCCTGTCTGCAGGTGGTGCAGGAGGACAGTATTATGTCTGGATACAGGGATCCGTGCAGCACGGCTCTGGACTGCATCCTGAGCAGCTTCCAGATCCACAATGAGACCCTCAACATCTGGACCCACTTCCTGCCCACGTGGTCAGTGCTCCTCACATTCCACATTCGGAATAGGAATTTATTTAGGGACAAAATGTTGAAAATCCTCAGGATCCTGTAGAGCAGCTTCAGAAGAACATCTCAGACCAAAATGATGAGGCCACAGCAGCAGGTACAGAGAGGTGGGGGGGGCAGAAGTGCAGCTGTGCTCACTTCCTGTTTGAAACGGTGTTAGCTGTGTCTGTGTTTGCTCTGGTGTCACCTGGAGAAGCTCAGGGTGATGCCCACATAACGCCCGTTGTGCCCGGCGCTCTGTGCAGGTACTTCGTGTGGCGTTTGGCGGCGCTCGGCTCCTGTCTGGACTTCGGTTCTGACCCGTACTCCTGGCCGCTCCTGGTCTACATGCTGCTCATCTGTGTGTACCCGTTCACCTCCAGCTGCGCCCACACCTTCAGCGCCATGTCCACCCACACCTACCACATCTGCTTCTTCTTCGACTACGGCGCCCTGAGCCTGTACAGCCTCGGTACGGCGGGTCTGACGGCGAGATGCGGCGAGACACGACGCCATAAACACTCACTGACGCTGCTGTTGCCCTTTGCTGTTCACAGGCTGCGCCATCAGCTACGGGCACTACGTTCTGCCCGACGTTTGGGTAGGAACCGGGTTCCAGCACTGGTTTGTCCCGGTGGCTCTGGTCAACTCTGTGTTCTGCACCAGCCTGTCCTGCTACTCCCGGTGAGAGCACCCGCAGAGAGTACACACAACGCCCGCAGAGTACCCACAACGCCCGCAGAGTACCCACAACGCCCGCAGAGTACCCACAACACCCGCAGAGAGTACACACAACGCCCGCAGAGTACCCACAACACCCGCAGAGAGTACACACAACGCCCGCAGAGTACCCACAACACCCGCAGAGAGTACCCACAACACCAACAGAGTACCCACAACACCACAGTACACACAACACCCGCAGAGTACGCACAACACCCACAGAGAGTACCTACAACACCCGCAGAGAGTACCCACAACACCCGCAGAGTACCCACAACACCCACAGAGAGTACCCACAACACCCGCAGAGAGTACACACAACACCCGCAGAGAGTACCCACAACACCCACACAGAGCACCCACAGCCCCCCTCCTCCCCTCGTTGCCGTGGCAGCAGACTCATGTGTGGTGTGTGTTCAGGTTTGTGGAGCTGCGAGCGCCTCAGAGGAGTAAAGTCCTGCGGATGGCTGCCTTCGTGGTGCCCTTCATCTACGACACGGTTCCTCTGGTCCACAGGGTGAGGAGCTGAAGGACATCGAGGAGGAGGAGAGGGTCAGGGGTCAGAGGTTGTCCCTGATGCTCTGGTCTCTGTAGCCAATCGGCTCTGTGCTGCAGGTCAGAGGAGGGTCAGAGGTCAGTGGAGGGTCAGTGGAGGGTCAGAGGTCGTCTCATGACCTAGGGATGCACCGATCCACATTTTTTCACTTCCTATCCGATCCCGATACCTGGATTTGGATATCTGCCGATAACGATACTATTCCGATACCAAAACAAATCCTCGTTTTCGACAACTGACAACGGTTGGTCATCGAGTACGACACAGTTAAGCACCTTCTCAGTGATCCCTTTAGCTTTCACATTGTCTGGTGGACGTTTACCTGCAGAAGTGATTCCTGTCGGCTATTTTGGTTTTTCTGCCCCATGGCTAAGAAGTCATCATGCTCTTTAGTCTGGTGCTTTTTCACATGTTTTATTAAGTTTGTTGTATTGTAGGTCGCAATGGAGCTTCCGCCTCTCGGTACAACGGCTTTGCAAACTTTGCATGTTGCTGTCTTGCTTTGAGGTGTTTCTACTAAGTCTTTCCACACAGCGGACATGTTGTGATGAAAAGTTGGTTAACTGCCTTGTGCTGCTCAATGTTCTCCTGCTAGCTGGCTGCAAACTGTGGAATGGATTTCCAGAACGGAGGCGTGTCTCATCATTACTCTGTGTCTCATTCAGATATGCCTCTGTTCAGGAAATCCATTCCACATTTTGCAGCAAGTAGCAGAGCAGGCGACAGGGAAATACTTGTGGAGTCATTTCAGCAGATAATGTGTGTGACATGGCTCATGGATTGGAAATTTTCGCAGGTTGGATCGGAAATTTCCGATCTGTGAATTAGGTTGATATTGGAACCAGATCTATCCATACTGCAGGGGTGCCCAACCAGTTGATCGCGGTCTACCAGTCGATCACAGGTAGAGTGTCAGTTGATCACTCCATCCACACTCTCCAAATCTAACAGTTTCTCCATTAACATTAATAACTCAACTGTCCATCCCTCTCCTCAGGTCAAGAGTCTGGGTGTCATCCTTGACAGCACACTTTCATTTCATTCTCACATCAATAATGTCACCCGGTCTGCATACTTCCACTTACGCAACATCTCTCGTCTCCGCCCCTCCCTCACTCCTCACACCACTGCCGTCCTAGTCCACAGCCTTGTCACCTCCCGCATCGATTACTGTAACTCTCTTCTTTTGGTCTCCCCAACAAATCCCTTCAGAAACTGCAGCTCCTGCAGAACTCTGCAGCCCGGATCATCACTCGGACCCCCACTATCCATCACATCACCCCCGTACTACAACAACTCCACTGGCTCCCCATAAAACAGCGAATTCACTTCAAAATACTCATTACCACATTCAAAGCATTACACAACCTCGCCCCACCATACATATCTGACCTCATCCACATCACCACTCCATCCCGCACCCTCCGCTCTTCCTCCTCTCTTCAGCTCTCTGTCCCCTCTGCCCGTCTCATCACCATGGGGAGCAGAGCCTTCAGCCGCTCTGCTCCTCAGCTCTGGAACTCTCTCCCTCCTGACCTCCGGAATATAGACTCTCTCCCACTCTTTAAATCCAGACTCAAAACCCACCTGTTCAGACTGTCCTACCTCTCATAGCCAATCACTCCACTCGGATTTTGTTTTTATCTTGTTTTATATGTTTTATATGTTTTATTGTATTGTTTGTTTGTGCTTTTTATTCATTTTAACCTTGTACAGTGTCCTTGGGTGTTCTGAAAGGCGCTTTTAAATAAAATGCATTATTATTATTATTATTATGGCTATGTTCAGACTGCAGGGCTTAATTCTCAATTCCGATTTTTTTTTGTGAAATCCGATTTTCTGCGAGGTGTTCACATTTCCAATTAAATGCGACTTGTATGTGATCTCCAGTGTGAACTTTAAACGCCCCAAAAGTGTCCTGCATGAACCTTGGAGGACACGACAAGGTCACGTGCAGTGAGCGTGCTCAGTGTTTACGGAAGTCGCCTAAAGTTACTGTCGTACCGGAGCCAAAACATGTACAGCTTATTTGTTTTAAGGAGTAGACGGAGAAAGAGAAGGACAAGGTTTTTGACCACGGCGTTTTGTGGGGCAGTGGCAGCAACATCTGCAGAAAGGAACGTGATAGTGCGGAGTCGAAGCCAAGAGTGGTGGGATTGCTACGTGCTTCGCCGCTTCACTGACACGGAGTTCATACACTATTTTCGCATGACGAGAAGAACGTTTGTGTACATCTGTGAGCGCCTACTTGTACCACTCTCGCTGGAGGAAACACGCCCAGGTCGGATGAACGCAACCTGGCTGTTCAGACTAAAGTTGCAGGCCAAAAGATATGTGGTCCTAAAACCGATACATATCCGATATGTATCGGTTTTAGGACCACATATCTTGGGCTACGTTCACACTGCAGTCTGAAGTGACCCAAATCAGATTTTTTCGCCCCTATGCGACTTTAAAAATAATCTCACTCCAAAAGCCCATATTTGCCATGTCTAACAGACCCCTCCTCTTGGTAGATCTCGGCACACCATCAACCTCGAAAGTAGATCTCGGTTAAAAAAAAAGGTTGAGCACCCCTGCGATACTGAATCGGATCGGCCCCATCTCTGTCCTGACCCTCTCTCGTCTCTTGTCTCCAGTTGTCCCTGTGCTGTGGTGGAGGTTGTGTTCAGTCTCTCGCTCTGTCCAGTCACGTTTACCACCTGCTCTTCGCTCTCCTCACCTGTTTCCTGTTCACGTCGCACCTGCCGGAGCGTCTGGCACCCGGACGCTTCGACTACATCGGTACGAGTGCCGTGGCGCCCCCTCCTGCTCACGCCTCTACACGCCACTGAGGCTCTGCTGCTGACCTCTTCAACATGATAACTGGGGGCACTACTCTGTTTATGAAAGGAAAATGTGTTCTTTTTTTGTTTTTTACCTTGACATGTTTTTACAGCATTTGCTCATGTGCGTTGTGTTGCCACGATAACTGCTGAACATTCCACCATAGAGGCACATGTGGAACACCCCCATCATGACGTCACTGCAAAATATCAACGTGTATATGTATGGCGGAATGTTCAGCAGTTACCGTGGAAACACTGAGAGAAAGTTTTAAGATCTTCTGAAAACTCAAGAAAAAATCCCACAGTGATTTAAAGAGCTCCTCCCCCTTTTACACTGAGCTCCTCCCCCTTTAACGATCAGATTATGTGATGATGTTTGATCATTAAAAGACTGTCTCTGTCCCCTCTGTCCTCTCTGTCCCCTGTCCCCTGTCGTCTGTCCTCTGTCCTCTGCCAGGTCATAGTCACCAGTTGTTCCACGTCAGTGCGGTGGTGGGAACACACTTCCAGATGGAGGGGGTGTTGGCGGACATGTTCTCCAGGCGCAGTTGGCTCCTGGACCACGGGGGGGCACCGTCCTTCCTCGGGACCATCGGCGTGCTGCTCTTGGGCCTGACCCTCAACCTCCTGATCGTCGGGCTGTTCAGCGTCCCATTACTATGGAAACGCTCCAAGAAGACCGAGTGAAGGACTGACACCGCGAGAACCTCCTGCTCCGTCTGAAGACCCCCGCACCTGTCTGAAGACCCCCGCACCTGTCTGAAGACCTCTGCACCTGTCTGAAGACCTCTGCACCTGTCTGAAGGCCTCAGCACCTGTCTGAAAACCCCCGCACCTGTCTGAAGACCTCTGCACCTGTCCGAAGACCAGGCCAGACTGGCTGGACCCAGTGCTTCATCTCCACATGAACGTTCTGGTCCAGTCGTCACTTCCGTCCAGTTTGTGTTTCCTGCTTCTCCTCCAAACGCTCCTCTGTCAGGAGGGCAGGAGCAGGGACAGGGGCAGGAGGAGCGACAGAGGCAGGAGGAGTGGCAGGAGCAGGGACAGGAGGAGGAGCAGGGGCAGGGGGCGCTCTTGTGTTTTCTGGACTTCAGTGTGTTTTAACTGAGTGGAACCAGTGACCAGGAGGGGGCGCCGCTCTTGAGGAGGTTCAGACTCCAGGACAGAACGTGACCTGCAGCTCCACTATGTTTTTACAACGACTCAACCTCATGAACATGAAGCACGCTCAGACTGAAGACGTGCTGATGTTTATTCTGTTTCTACTGACCTGTCACTGTGCTCCGCACTGCTCCTCACTGTCCTCCTGTCTGCTCCTGCTGCTCCTGCTGCTCCTGCTGCTCCTGCTGCTCCTGCTGCTCCTGCTGCTCCTGCCCGTTACTGTTTTCTTCTGTCTGCTCTTGTCTTTCTGTCTTTTACGGTCTCCTCCAGCCTCCTTCTGCCTGTTCCTGTGTGTCATTCTTCTGTGTGTCGTTCTTTTTAACCAAATGTTCACATTGTCTCTTGTTTTATGTGATATTTAACACAAATGCACTTCCACTTGTGTCCTCCGTGTGGCGCCATTGCTCTTTGTGGCGCTGTGTCCAACTGCAAAAAGAATTTCCCAATGTTCTTTTTATTTTTATGAATTTGATCTTTTCTTTTGTTTTTTGTTATTTTACTTTATATTTTCCTTTTTATTTGATTGTCTCAAACCTTATATCGTCATTATGAAAATATTTACTCAAAACAAAACTAAAAATTAACTAAAAATACTGTTACCTCCTTGTTTCTATGGAGATGTCCTTGCTTTACCTGGAATGTTCCATGCTGTAGTATTAACTTGATTTATTCAGTGACAGCGGGTTTATGGCTTAAGAATCACTGAAGAATTAAATCATATTAAGAAAAAAAGCATTCTTTAGTGGGCAGGGTCGCCTTTCCACAGATTTGACCTGTGACTTGGCCTTATCTTTTCACACTTGTCTCCATGGAGATAAGTTTAATATATTTTTGAGCAAATATTTGTACACTTTATTGTCAAAAGTTTTCACTCACAAATCCAAATAAGGCCTGGGCCTGCAGACTGTTTCTACAAACATCTGTGAAAGAACGAGTCGCTCTCAGGAGCTCAGTGAACTTCAGCATGGTCCTGTGATGCCTCCTGTGAAACAAGTCCAGTCGTGAAGTTTCCTCACTCCTAAATATTCCACAGTCGACTATCAGTGGGATTAGAACAAAGTGGAAGTGATTGGGAACGACAGAAACTCAAGTGGAAGACCACGTCATAGTGCGCAGAGGTCACCAACTTTCTGCAGAGTCAAACACTATTTTCCATGGCCGAGCAGCTGCATCCAGGACAAACATCTCCAAGTTCAAAGCGTCGGATGCAGTGGTGTAAAGTGCCGCCACCGAACTCTAGAGCAGTGGAAACTCTGGAGTGACGAATCGAGCTTCTCCATCTGGCGGTCTAATGGACGAGTCTGGGTTTGGCGTTGCCAGGAGAACGGTTCTTGTCTGAGGCTTTGTGCCAAGTGTAAAGTTTGGTGGAGGGGGGATTATGGTGTGGGGTTGTTCTTCAGGAGCTCGGCTTGGACCCTAAGTTCCAGTGGAAGGAACTCTAAATGCTTCAGCAGACCAAGAGATTTTGGACAGTTCCACACTCCCAACTTTGTGGGAACAGTTTGGAGATGGCCCCTTCCTCTTAAACATGACTGCACCAGAGCACAAAGCGAGGTCCATAAAGATCTGGAGGAGAGAGTTT
Source organism: Paratrypauchen microcephalus (assembly GCA_036785185.1). Taxonomy (NCBI): domain Eukaryota; kingdom Metazoa; phylum Chordata; class Actinopteri; order Gobiiformes; family Gobiidae; genus Paratrypauchen; species Paratrypauchen microcephalus. The sequence continues at coordinate 5,004,670 of JAVJIX010000047.1, read as the reverse complement.
GGTGTGGAGGAACTTGACTAGCCTGCACAGAGTCCTGACCTCAGCCCGATAGAACCTTTGGGATGAATTAGAGCGGAGATTGAGAGCCAGACCTTCTCGTCCAACATCAGTGTGTGACCTCACAATGTTCTTCGGGAAGAGTGGTCAGAACTCCCATAAACACACTCCTAAACCCTGTGGACTCTTCCCTGAAGATCTGAAGCTGTTAGAGCTGCAAAGGACCAACGTCAGATTAAACCCTCTGGATTAAGAATGGGACTGAAGTTCATCTGAGAGTCCAGGCAGGGAAGTGAATACTTTTGGAAATATGGTGAATGTCCAAGTAATTTCCCTTGTGGATCAATAAAGTCTGTCTAAGTCTAAGAACATTCCAGACCAAAGCACTGACGTCACCATGGAGGCAGGCAGGTGACATAGTGCTCCTTTAACATCACAGTAACTACTTAAAATGGGGGTGTTCTGTATTTCTGTTCTGACACTGTTCATCATCACAAACCTGAGGAGGTTCTAGAGTCCTCCTTCAAGTTTGAGTCATCTCGTGATCTCTCCTGGGTCATATTCAAACCCTCCTCACAGTTAGCTGTATGAGTCTGTACAAGGCTCCGCCCCCAGGCTCCACATGACAAGTCTCCGTAAATCTACAAAAACATGAGAGAAAACTGAACAGAACACCTGGACCAACCTGATGTGATGCAGGAGGTTCTGAAGGGGGAGGGACTCAGAGCGGGGAGCAGAGGGAGGGGAGACGTGTTAAGTCGTTTTGGTGAAAATCACATTTTGAAAACAATAAAAGGAACACAGATCTGAATATGTGACGTGTTTCAATTCAGACCCAGAGAAGTAACCCCCCCTTTAATACTCCCTCTTTAGTAGATTTACATTTGCAGCAGAATTGTTTTCGTTCGTGTTTTCGCCTCTGATGAAGTGCCCGGTGGCGTCTTGTCGCTGTCCATGGTACTGAAGAAGCTTTAAAGCTGCACTCTGTCACTTTTCTGGTGGAGCATCTGTCACCTGCTCGTCTCCACGGAGATGTTATTACTTTGTCTAGAATGTTCCACAGTAAGATTAAATCTATCTCAAAGTGTTACAGGTCAGATCTGTGGAGAGGCGTCCTGTTATTGTATTTTGTTATTGTATTAGTTATTGAGCGATAAAACGTTCCAGGCAAAGCAATAACATCTCCATGGAGACAGCAGGTGACGGACCCTCCTCCAGAAAAATGTCACAGTGCAGCTTTAACTCTGAGGTGTGAAGTTCTCCGGTGGTTCGGTACGTGCTCAGGTGTGGACGGAGTCTGAGCACTCCAGCTTCACACGTGTGGTTTAAGTTTTAAAAACGGGTTTGGGATTTTCAAAAGGACGGCCAATGTTACTCAAGTCAGGTCTGAGTCTGGCTCAGATCTAGTCTGGTCTGAGATTGGGTCTGGGACAGGCTCAGGTCTGGGTCTGGTCTGGGACAGGCTCAGGTCTGGTTCTGGTTCTGGTCCATGTTTGGCTGTGTGAATCAGAAGGTCATTGGGCCGGTCTCTTCAGTCCTGTGAAGGTCAGTTCAGAATCTGAAGTTCTTTTATAATCGTTTGTATTTAACACTTTTATATTTTTTAACATTTTGTAAACTCCTGTTTTTGTATTTGCTGTAAAATAAACCTGATGATCGTGACACATTTGGTTTCTCTGGTGTTTTCATGAAGCTTGTGGTGGACAGTCGTGGTTCGTTGGAAGACCTCAGGGAGGTGTCCGACTGGAGGAGCAGCTCTGACCCTGGAGCTTCACAGGGGACTGTTCTGTCGGGTGTGTGTTTACCCTGTACACGTCGGACACTCAGAGCTGTGTCTCCTGCAGAAGTTCTCTGAGGACACAGCCGTTCTGAGGTGTATCAGGAACAGATATGAAAGGGAGGACAGGCAGCTCGTAGAGGACGTGGTGGTGTGAGGCAGGGCTGAACCCCTTCAGCTGAACACTGCAGACCAAAGAGATGGAGATGGTGGTGGATTTTAGGAGGAGCAGGCTGCAGCCTGTGACCCCTCTGAGGGGACACTGCAGTTAGAAGTATTTGGGTCTACAGCTCCATCAGACTGGACCAACCTAAGAAGATCAGAGGATGGACTTTAACTTTCTTGTATCTTTTTTTGTTGTTGCTGCAGCCAAACTTTTAATTTCCTTCAGGATCAGTAGAGTATCTGTCTATCTTCTCAGTAAAAGGACAGACCATGTGGAAGCTCAGGACCACCAGAATTCACTCCCTGCTGCAGACGCTGCACGAACATATACAGCTCCGGTTTACCCCATGTTCCAAATGATTCTGCAGTGTTTAAGTGTCCTAAAGGTGAAATGTTCAGTTTCCAGTGAAGCTCATGGATGATCTCGTGTCTCACCTGAGCCAATAAGTTTTCCAGGTGAGTCCAGTTAAAGAAAAACGACTTAAGGGCGTTCACATTATTCAGCAGAGCAACATTTTCAAACAAAACAGGAAAGAAAAAGGATCTAGTGCAGAAAAGCTGAAATAGTTGAATATCTTGGACAAGGTATGAAAATCTTAAATATTTCACCAAAACTTTAGCATCGAACTATGAAGAGATTTGTATCTGATTCAGACACAGGGATTCGGACAGATAAAGGACCAATAAGGAAGGTTTCTGCCAGACAAACACATCGGATTAAGAGAGCAGCTGCTAAAACACCTTTACAAAGCAGCACACAGGTATTAAAGCTGCTGGTGCCTTTGGAGTCCTGAGAACATCATGAGGGCCGTGCAGCCCTGGATAGTCCAATAGTCCAGATGGATGGAATGGTGGATGGTTGGTGGACCACCATGTCCCAACGAGGAGGTGGTGGACTCATGTTCTGAACCTGAATCATGGGGAGAGAGAGCTGGTCAGCCCCTTTATGGTCCCTGAAAATGACCTTAAAGTCTGTGGAGCTTCTGACTGACCAGTTCCATGGAACTGTTGAGGAGCTTGACCCCAGAGGTCTATACAGTGGTACCTCACCTTACGAAAGCCCCAACAAATGAAAATTTCAAGTTAAGAAACGCCTTCACATTAAATTTTGGTCTCTAGATACGAAAGAAAATTCAAGTTACGAAACGCGAAATCTAAAAAATTCAATTAATGCGCGCTCAGATGCGCGCTCAGATGCACGCCCCGAAACGTAAATAGGCCTACACTTTATCAACACACACGGTGTTAGGTTCCAGAGGTGGCCCGCGGTGGGAGAGGTCCACGAGGTAGGACAACTTTGTATTTTGCAATTGTTCTACATGTTTTAGGGCTGTAAATGCCTCACCACACACATTCTACGCTTTTCTCAGACTGGAGTTGGGCTTTTCTCGCATTTCTCTCTTGTTTAAACACTCAAACTTTCATAGATTTTCAACAAAAAGTATTAATAGTGAAGCGTGGGGGGAGACGACTCCGGAAGCAGCGCGGAGACAGGAGCACCGCCCGCGAGGAGCACCGCGCGCACCGAGGAGCACCTGGCGCGAGGAGCACCTGGCGCGAGGAGCACGCACCCCTAGTCCTAGTCTGCACGACCGGCACCGGGTCTGTGAGCAAGAAAGAACCGCGGCGCCCGGAACGCGTCCTCTGGAGCCCGAACCACAAACCAGCCGCACGGCCCTGGTCCAGTCCTGGTTTAGTCCAGGTCCAGTCCAGGTCTAGACCTGGTTTAGTTCTGGTTTAGACCTGGTTTATTCCACGTTTAGTCATGGCTCTACAGTCTCTTAGCCAATCAGGAAGCAGAACACAATGTTACACTATAAAAAAAAAAAGTTACACTATAAAAAAACAACCTTGGAACGGATCAGGTCTTTTCCATTGAAATAGCTACTCAACTTACGAAAAATTCACGTTACGAAACCACTTCTGGAACGAATTAATTTCGTAAGGTGAGGTACCTTATAATATATAATTGCTATTATTATTATTATTTTTATTATTATTAAAGCACTATATTATTAATTGATTTAGAAAGTTTTGTAGTATTAAACTGTACTGACACTTGCCCTAGCTACAGGGGATGCATGTTTGCAAGTGCGGGGGTATCACTTCTTTGTTTTAAGCCAAGTATGTTCTGCTTTTGTGAACGGTAAAAGCCTGTGATGTACTTGGGGACATGTTTGACTTTTATTCAACTTATGATATTGTGCAACAACAGACTTGATCCAGCTAAATATGTTCCGCTTTTGCTAACGGTAAAAAACACAATGTACTTGTGGTATGTCTGACCTTTGGTTTACCCTGTTCAAATTGAACGATGAAAACAGGAACTGGATTAATGAAATGTACTTTTGAACTGCACTATTGAAAGGTTACGGAAAAGTTAATCTTTACTGGAACATTTGGGAGGTGCTTATGTACCTTAAATTTTATAAATTGAAAGATACACGTGCTTGTCTTTGGTCTTCTGGCCATACTTGTAGAGTGACCTGTGTTTAGAAGTCGCCCTTGTGACCACTGGTCTCCTCTTGATGCCTGATGCACCTTGAGGTGATCTCAGTTGGTTGGCTGGTGCCTCTGGAACTTCTCACCCTGCGGTCCAATTGTTATCTGGATGTCTGATTGTGAACAAATCCATTGTACATTCGGATCAGAACCAGGCCTGGCTCAGGGGCATCTTGCGGTTCCCATCAGAACTGGTTCCGCTGCACTTCACCTTGCGGTCCCACTGATCTCTGCTTTGCACGATTCTGATCTATGCCCTAAAAAACGCGATTGAACAGAATCCATTCACATTCAGTTGTTCCAGACCCGGTTAAGGGGTGTCCCTGGGTGCAACACTAGTCCAGGGCATTAAAACCCAATAAAAACTACAAAACCTGAATTGTCTCCACGAGTGCCTTTGGCTCTTTGTGACAACTGAGTCCTGTCGCTGATCTCCCAAAGAGTAAGAGCAAATTCACACTTAGTAACTTGAATGTATTAATCTTGAGTATTGATTTTGTGCGATGCTACATTGGTGATTTGAGTGTTTTATGTGTTGTGTTTCTGTGAGGGTTAGAACCTGCATATGATAACGTGTGTTATGAAGGTCGATTTGAAATGTCTTAAGACCACACTTTAATAGTTTGACTGAGCAGAGGTCCAGGCATTTCAACACGTACAAAAAGAAGAACCATGATTTCTGTAGCAAAATCATCTTCATGCAGGACAATGCTCCATCTCATGCTGCAGGAACATCTCTGCATCATCGGCTGCTCTGTGGCCTCCATCGTCCCCTGACCTCAACCCTCTGGAGAACCTCTGGAGCTCCTCAAGTGAAAGATCTATGAGGGCGGGAGGCAGTTCACATTCAAACAGCAGCTCTGGGAGGCTATTCTGACATCCTGCAAAGAAATTCAAGCAGAAACTCTCCACAAACTCACAAGTTCAGTGGATGCAGAATCGTGAAGCTCCTGTTGAATAAGGATCCTCTGTTCAGATGGAACTGGACCTGTTCAGATGTTTGGGTTGAAATAGATTTTGATTTCAGTAATCTGCTAAAGCTTCTAACTGAAAAATAAACACATGACCATTTTCAGTTCTTTACAAGAACATGGTCTGGAACATTTGAAGTTTTTATTTTTGATAAAATCCTCTTATCACTGCTGGAGGTTTGTTCAGTAATAGGTCGAGGACGTGAAAATGATGACGACATCGTGTATACAGTTTAGGTTTGGGCGCGTGTGTTTGTGTGTGTGTGTGTATATGTGTGTGTATATGTGTGTGTATATGTGTGTGTGTGTATATGTGTGTGTATATGTGTGTTTGTGTGTGTGTGTATATGTGTGTGTGTGTATATGTGTTTGCGTGTTTTCTCTTCTTCATTAAACTCTGGTGTTTTTGCTCGGAGCCTCTGAGCTCATCGGTCCCACCCTCTGTGACTATTTCTGTCTCATTAGCGGCAGCTCGGTGTGTGGGGGTGTGGGGGTGTCGGGTGGGGGTGGGGGGTGTGGAGGAGCGCCCATGGAACCTGATCTGTGGACATTGATTAGGGAGGAGGAGGGTTGTTTGTGGAGGTGGGAGGCGGAGGGTGGGGGTCAGGCGTCTGTTTGGGGGTGGGTTAATGTGGGTCACACTCATCTTACTCTCATGTGGAGGATCACAAAGGAGCTGCTTGAACCTTTTTATCTGAACGTGTGAGACGTTAAAGAAATATAATAAACATTAATTAATAATAATAATCAGGCAGACCTGCCCTTCAGGCAGATACAGGCAGTGTCCACTAGCGTCTGACCAGAACTGAAGCTCGGATGAAAAACGGATTCGACCAAATAAACTTTTCTCCAGTTGACAAATAATAATTGATTGCATTTGATTTGAGAGTTTTTGGACGCTCAGAGTGGCTGTTGTAGCCACAGCTGCCCTGGGACAGACTGACAGAGGTGGATCAGATGGAGCCTCAGAACCAGAAACACAGAGCAGGACAGGAGCTGGAGGCACAGGTGGAGGACACAAGTGGAGGCACAGGTGACACACAGTGACACATGGGAGAAATTTGACTTCTGCATTTGACCCATCTTTTTCAGGAGCAGTGAGCAGCCATCTTTTTCGGCGCCCGGGGGGGCAGTACCGTGAAGGGTCTTGCCCAAGGACCCACACTGGCTTGCTCATTGCCGGGGGGGGGGGGGGGGTTTGAACTAAGGTACCCCCGGGGAAAGTCAGTGACTTACCAGTTGAGCTAACCAGCCGGTTGGTGGAGGACACAGGTGGAGGCAGAGCTGACCTTCTGGATGTTTCTCTTGAAGCTGAAGTTGGAGTTGAACATTTGGACAAAGTGAAAAATTCTGTCAGAGTCTCTGGATCTAAAAACTGCTCCTCCCACTTCTACACCTACGCACCTACACCTGGCCCTACACCTGCCCCTACACGTACACCTGCCCCTACACGTACACCTGCCCCTACACCTGCCTCTGCCCCTACACCTGCCTCTGCCCCTACACCTGCCCCTACACGTACACCTGCCCCTACACGTACACCTGCCCCTACACCTGCCTCTGCCCCTACACCTGCCTCTGCCCCTACACCTGCCCCTACACGTACAACTGCCCCTGCCTCGTGCTGGGGTCTGGGGCAGATGGAGGAGCAGCTGTACGAGGGGAGGGGCTCGACTCTAATGAGGCTCAGGTTACCTCCTCCTCCTGGAATGTTGACGTTGAACTCGTTTGTTTCAGATGAAGTTCGGTCTGTCTCCATCTCGGTGAAAACTGGAGAAGTTTGGTCTCGTTCCTCCTGCAGAGTCTGAGCCGAGCAGGAGCGACGAGCATTTTAGTCATTTTGATTCCAAATAAAACTAAAACGAAATAAAATACTCGTTTCTTTTAGGGAAAAAAAGAGGGGTGAGGGGATAGGGGCAGGACAGGGCAGGGGCAGGACAGGACAGGGGCAGGACAGGAGCAGGACAGGGACAGGGGCAGGACAGGACAGGGACAGGACAGGGACAGGACGGGGGAGAGGGGGCAGACTCGTGGTCCAGAGAATCTGAGCTGCTTGTTTTTGTTGTGTATCGATCCACAATGCCGGACGAGACGAGCAGGACGGGAACAGGACAGGACAGGACAGGAGCAGTACAGGGACAGGGACAGGAGCAGGACAGGAGGACAGGAGCAGGACAGGGACAGGAGCAGGACAGGGACACGAGCAGGACAGGAGGACAGGGACAAGAGGACAGGACAGGACAGGGACAGGAGGACAGGAGCAGGACAGGAGCAGGACAGTGGCAGGACAGGGACAGGAGAACAGGGGCAGGACAGGAGGACAGGAGGACAGGAGGACAGGGGCAGGACAGGAGCAGGACAGGGACAGGAGCAGGACAGGGACAGGAGCAGGACAGGGACAGGAGGACAGGAGCAGGACAGGGACAGGAAGACAGGAGCAGGACAGGGACAGGAAGACAGCAGCAGGACAGGGACAGGAGCAGGACAGGGACAGGAGCAGGACAGGGACAGGAGGACAGGAGCAGGACAGGGACAGGAGGACAGGAGCAGGACAGGGACAGGAGGACGGGGACATGTTATATAAAAGTACCAGTACTTTTACTCGAGTACAGTGGCCACTGAACGTCCTCTGTATCCGAGTACAGAGCAAACACTAAAGATTACTTTGACCCTGAAACACCGAGGGGACGAGCGGACGAGGGGACGAGCGGACGAGGGGACGAGCAGACGAGGGGATGAGTGAACCGTCTAGGACTGTCCTACAAATACACAAATTATCTCATATTTAAAGGTCCCATGGCATGAAATTTTCACTTTCTGAGGTTTTTGAACGTTAATGTGAGCTTCCCTACCCTGTTTAGGCCCCCCCAATAGCTAAAAGTTGCGAAATGTGTAAACTGAGCATTTGCGATCCTTTTCTGCGTTAAAAACACAGCTCAAACGGGCGATTCTGAACAAGGCAACTTTGTTACGTAACATTGAAAAAAGAAATGCAAATGCAGTTCCACCACCGTCTGGATCTCCACCCCCTGTCTCTGGAAATCACGCCCAGAGAGTTTGGACTGCGAAGGAGCTACGCAATGCGAAATGCGTTTTTTTATTTGCCTGGAGGCACGTGCGAGTGTTTCTAGGCTCGGAAGTCCTTTACCCGACCCTCTGGACCTCTGAAACAGCAGTGGTTTAATTTTATTTTCTGTGAAAATGTGTTTTTTTCATTGAAGTTCCTCTCCTTTCTTCCCCCGCGCTTAAAACGCGGAAGTGGGAGACAGCGCACAGCGCAGCGAAACAGAGGCGCATTTGGCCCCCCCCCCACCCGCTCCTCTAACCAATCTGTGTCCTTCTCATTTGCATTCAAGCAACAAGGCGCAGAATGAGGTGTTCAGAGAGAGATATTCTGACTCTGACTGTGTAGACTGTGTCTTTCTCATGCACTGAGTGTTGATTTTGAAGAAGGATTCATTTACAGTATTAGGGAACCATTAAGGAGCCATATAAAAGCATCAAGAAGTACCATGTCATGGGACCTTTAAGGTCTCGGATTGGCTCCCCTCTCTGTCCCCGGGGCCCCTCTCTGTCCCTGGGGCCACGTCACATTCTGCCAGACACACGAGGGGCCGGTCACATTCTGCCGGACACACACACATGTAGAACCCCCCAGAGCGACGACACTGCAGAGGAGCCAAGGAGCCGAGGAATCCAGTTTGAAATAAAATGGCCCTGGGTCGTGTGTGAGGGTAAACGGTTAGAGACCGGTCCCTGGTCCGGTCTCTGGTCCGGTCTCTGGTCTGGTCTCTAGTCTCTGGTCTTTGTTCCGGTCTCTGGTCTCTGGTCTGGTCTCTGGTCTCTGGTCTCTGGTCTGGTCTCTGGTCTCTGGTCTCTGGTCTCTGGTCTCTGGTCTGGTCTCTGGTCTCTGGTCTCTGGTCTGGTCTCTGGTCTGGTCTCTGGTCTCTGGTCTCTGGTCTGGTCTCTGGTCTGGTCTCTGGTCTCTGGTCTCTAGTCTCTGGTCTCTGGTCTCTGGTCTGGTCTCTGGTCTCTGGTCTCTGGTCTCTGGTCTGGTCTCTGGTCTGGTCTCTGGTCTCTGGTCTCTGGTCTGGTCTCTGGTCTGGTCTCTGGTCTCTGGTCTCTGGTCTCTGGTCTCTGGTCTGGTCTCTGGTCTGGTCTCTGGTCTCTGGTCTCTGGTCTCTGGTCTGGTCTCTGGTCTGGTCTCTGGTCTCTGGTCTGGTCTCTGGTCAAGGAGCCGAGGAATCCAGTTTGAAATAAAATGGCCCTGGGTCGTGTGTGAGGGTAAACGGTTACATCTTTATCCAGCGCTTTTCCACCTTCAAGGCCCAAAGCTTTTCAACAAGGAACCACACACACAGTCACACACCGGTGTCACCAGGGGGGTCAACTGCCCACCAGGCTCTGGTCTCTGGTCTGGTCTCTGGTCCGGTCTCTGGTCTGGTCTCTAGTCTCTGGTCCGGTCTCTGGTCCGGTCTCTGGTCCGGTCTCTGGTCCGGTCTCTGGCCCGGTCTCTGGTCCGGTCTCTGGTCTCTGGTCTAGTCTCTGGTCTGGTCTCTGGTCTGGTCTCTAGTCTCTGGTCCGGTCTCTGGTCCGGTCTCTGGTCCGGTCTCTGGTCTCTGGTCTAGTCTCTGGTCTGGTCTCTAGTCTCTGGTCCGGTCTCTGGTCCGGTCTCTGGTCCGGTCTCTGGTCCGGTCTCTGGTCTGGTCTCTAGTCTCTGGTCTTTGTTCCGGTCTCCGGTCTCTGGTCTGGTCTCTGGTCTGGTCTCTAGTCTCTGGTCCGGTCTCTGGTCCGGTCTCTGGTCCGGTCTCTGGTCCGGTCTCTGGTCCGGTCTCTGGTCTGGTCTCTAGTCTCTGGTCCGGTCTCTGGCCCGGTCTCTGGCCCGGTCTCTGGTCCGGTCTCTGGCCCGGTCTCTGGTCCGGTCTCTGGTCCGGTCTCTGGTCTCTGGTCTCTGGTCTGGTCTCTGGTCTCTGGTCTCTGGTCTGGTCTCTGGTCTCTGGCCTGGTCTCTGGTCTCTGGTCTCTGGTTTCTGGTCTCTGGTCTCTGGTCTCTGGTCTCTGGTCTGGTCTCTGGTCTGGTCTCTGGTCTCTGGTCTCTGGTCTCTGGTCTCCGGTCTCTGGTCCGGTCTCTGGCCTCTGGCCTCTGGTCTCTGGTCTCTGTTCCGGTCTCTGGTCTCTGGTCTGGTCTCTGGTCCGGTCTCTGATCCGGTCTCTGGTCTGGTCTCTGGTCTGGTCTCTGGTCTGGTCTCTAGTCTCTGGTCCGGTCTCTGGTCCGGTCTCTGGTCTGGTCTCTGGTCTGGTCTCTGGTCTGGTCTCTAGTCTCTGGTCCGGTCTCTGGTCCGGTCTCTGGTCCGGTCTCTGGTCCGGTCTCTGGTCTGGTCTCTGGTCTGGTCTCTAGTCTCTGGTCCGGTCTCTGGCCCGGTCTCTGGTCTGGTCTCTAGTCTCTGGTCTTTGTTCCGGTCTCTGGTCTCTGGTCTCTGGTCTGGTCTCTGGTCTCTGGTCTGGTCTCTGGTCTCCGGTCTCCGGTCTCTGGTCTGGTCTCTGGTCTGGTCTCTGGTCTCTGGTCTGGTCTCTGGTCTGGTCTCTGGTCTCTGGTCTTGTCTCTGGTGAGGCCCTTTGCTCCAGAGCTCTGCAGTTTCTGCTGACAGGACGGGCCCCGCTGAAGAGCCTGGAGGACCTGCTGACTGGGCAGAAAGTCCCTGAGATGATGGAGCCCTCTGACCCGGCGTGAACACTTACTGCTCTATGGGCCCCCAGGGACCCTGGCCTCGTCCACATCAGGCGGGAGAGCTGCCAACACCACGACTTTACTCCTCTGCCCAGTAAAACACTTAGAGAGTGGAAAGTTTAATATCAAAACACTCCAGACCGCAAAGAGACGAAGAGGAGGAGGAGGAGGAGCAGCAGGAGGAGGAGGAGGAAATGTAAATGACATCATTCGGGAAAAATAATCAAAATTGTTTCTACAAATCAACCCAAAAATATTCAGTTGGTGGAGTTTGATGGAGGTTGGTGGAGTTGGTGGAGTTTGGTGGAGTTGGTTGAGTTTGGTGGAGTTTGGTGGAGTTGGTGGAGGTTGGTGGAGTTGGTTGAGTTTGGTGGAGGTTGGTGGAGTTGGTGGAGGTTGGTGGAGTTTGGTGAAGGTTGTGGAGGTTGGTGGAGGTTGGTGGGGGTTGGTGGAGCTTGGTGAAGTTGGTGGAGATTGGTGGAGTTGCTAGAGGTTGGTGGAGGTTGGTTTAGTTGGTGGAGTTTGGTGAAGTTGGTGGAGTTTGGTGAATTTGGTGGAGTTTGGTGGAGGTTAGTGGAGTTTTGTGGAGGTTGGTGGTAGCCTGGGAATTCCCAGGCCGCTTCCGTTCGTTTCGAACTGGAAGGCGGCCTGGAAACTCGTCCAAGCGAGAGTCCCAGATTTAGGGCCCCAATCAGAGAGCGGGGGAGGTGTGGCAAGACGGTGACGCGTACTACATGACAAACGGAAGCTTGTAGTTTGAACTGACAACTGACATGATTGGCTATGGACTTACGTATACGCTCAATGATAGACATTCATAACGCCCAATAAACGGCCGTTGGCAATCGCTAACCACACCTCCGCTACGGGATTTTTCGAAGCGAGTTTCCAGACCCATATCTCACTTGTGATATGGTCAGGTGTTAACCAGACTAGGTTGGTGGAGTTGGTGAAGTTGGTGGAGTTTGGTGAAGTGGGTGGAGGTTGGTGGAGTTGGTGGAGGTTGGTGGAGTTTGGTGCAGTTGGTGGAGTTTGGTGGAGGTTGGTGGAGGTTGGTGGAGTTTGGTAGAGGTTGGTGGAGTTTGGCGGAGGTTGGTGGAATTGGTGAAGTTGGTGGAGTTTAGTGGAGTTTGTTGAAGTGGGTGGAGGTTGGTGGAGTTGGTAGAGGTTGGTGGAGTTGGTGGAGGTTGGTGGAGTTTGTGGAGTTGGTGGAGTGTGATGGAAGTTAGTGGAGTTTGGTGGAATTGGTGGAATTGGTGGAGGTTGGTGGAGTTTGGCGGAGTTAGTGGAGTTTGATGAAGTGGGTGGAAGTTGGTGGAGTTTGATGAAGTGGGTGGAGGTTGATGGAGTTTGGTGGAGGTTGTGAAGTTTGGATTTGGTGGAGTTTGGTGGAGGCTGGTAGAGTTTGGTAGAGGTTGGTGGAGTTGGTGGAGGTTGGTGGAGTTTGGTGAAGTGGGTGGAGGTCGGTGGTGTTGGTAGAGGTTGGTGGAGGCTGGAGGAGGTTGGTGGAGGTTGGTGGAGTTGGTGGAGTTGGAGGTTGGTGGAGGTTGGTGAACGTTGGTGGAGTTTGGTGAAGTTGGTGGAGGTTGGTGGAGTTGGTGGAATTTGGTGGAGTTGGTGGAAGTTGGAGGAGTTTGGTGGAGGTTGTGGAGGTTGGTGGAGTTTGGTGGAGTTGGTGGAGTTTGGTGGAGGTTGGTGGAGTTGGAGATTGGTGGAGTTGGTGGAGTTTGGTGAAGTTGGTGGAGTTGGTGGAGTTGGTGGAGGCTGGTGGAGTTGGTGGAATTTGGTGGAGGTTGGAGGAGTTTGGTGGAGTTGGTGGAGTTGGAGGTTGGTGGAGTTGGTGGAGTTTGGTGAAGTTGGTGGAGTTGGTGGAGGTTGGTGGAATATGGTGGAGTTGGTGGAGTTTGGTGGAGGTTGTGGAGGTTGGTGAAGTTGGAGTTTGGTGGAGTTGGTGGAGTTTGGTAGAGTTGGTGGAGGTTGGTGGAGTTGGGGGAGTAGGAGGTTTTTGGAGGTTGGTGGAGTTGGTGGAGTTTGGTGAAGTTGGTGGAGTTGGTGGAGGTTGGTGGAGTTGGAGTTGGTGCAGGTTGGCGGAGTTGATGTAATTTGGTGGAGTTGGTGAAGTTGGTGGAGTTGATGTAATTTGGTGGAGTTGGTGGAGGTTGGAGGAGTTTGGTGGAGGTTGTGGAGTTTGGTGGAATTGGTGGAGGTTGGTGGAGTTTGGCGGAGTTAGTGGAGTTTGATGAAGTGGGTGGAGGTTGGTGGAGTTTGGTGAAGTTGGTGGAGGCTGGTGGAGTTTGGTGGAGGTTGATGGAGTTTGGTGGAGGTTGTGAAGTTTGGATTTGGTGGAGTTTGGTGGAGGTTGGTGGAGTTTGGTAGAGGTTGGTGGAGTTGGTGGAGGTTGGTGGAGTTTGGTGAAGTGGGTGGAGCTCGGTGGTGTTGGTAGAGGTTGGTGGAGGCTGGTGGAGGTTGGTGGAGGTTGGTGGAGTTGGTGGAGGTTGGTGGAGTTGGTGAACGTTGGTGGAGTTTGGTTAAGTTGGTGGAGGTTGGTGGAATTTGGTGAAATTGGTGGAGGTTGGAGGAGTTTGGTGGAGGTTGTGGAGGTTGGTGGAGTTGGTGGAGTTTGGTGGAGTTGGTGGAGTTTGGTGGAGGTTGGTGGAGTTGGAGATTGGTGGAGTTGGTGGAGTTTGGTGAAGTTGGTGGAGTTGGTGGAGGTTGGTGGAGTTGGTGGAGGCTGGTGGAGTTGGTGGAATTTGGTGGAGGTTGGAGGAGTTTGGTGGAGTTGGTGGAGTTAGAGGTTGGTGGAGTTGGTGGAGTTTGGTGAAGTTGGTGGAGTTGGTGGAGGTTGGTGGAATTTGGTGGAGGTTGTGGAGGTTGGTGAAGGTTGTGGAGTTTGGTGGAGTTGGTGGAGTTTGGTGGAGTTGGTGGAGGTTGGTGGAGTTGGGGGAGTAGGAGGTTTTTGGAGGTTGGTGGAGTTGGTGGAGTTTGGTGTTGGTGGAGTTGGTGGAGGTTGGTGGAGTTGGAGTTGGTGCAGGTTGGTGGAGTTGATGGAATTTGGTGGAGTTGGTGGAGTTGATGTAATTTGGTGGAGTTGGTGGAGGTTGGAGGAGTTTGGTGGAGGTTGTGGAGGTTGGTGGAGTTGGTGGAGTTTGGTGGAGGTTGGTGGAGTTTGGTGGAGGTTGGTGGAGTTGGTGGAGGTTGTGGAGTTGGAGGTTTTTGGAGGTTGGTGGAGTTTGGTGAAGTTGGTGGAGGTTGGTGGAGTTTGGTGGAGGTTGGTGGAGGTTGGAGGAGTTTGGTGGAGTTGGTGGAGGCTGGTGGCGTTTGGTGGAGGTTGGTGGAGTTAGAGGTTTTTGGAGGTTGGTGGAGTTTGTGGAGTTTGGTGAAGTTGGTGGAGGTTGGTGGAGTTTGGTGGAGGTTGGAGGAGTTTGGTGGAGTTTGGTGGAGTTGGTGGAGGTTGGTGGAGTTTGGTGGAGTTTGGTGGAGGTTGGTGATGTTGGTGGAGGTTGGTGGAGTTTGGTGGAGGTTGGAGGAGTTTGGTGGAGTTTGGTGGAGTTGGTGGAGGTTGGTGGAGTTTGGTGGAGTTTGGTGGAGTTGGTGGAGGTTGGTGGAGTTGGAGGTTTTTGGAGGTTGGTGGAGTTGGTGGAATTTGGTAAAGTTGGTGGAGGTTGGTGGAATTGGGTGGAGGTTGGAGGAGATTGGTGGAGGTTGGTGGAGTTTGGTGGAGTTTGGTGGAGGTTGTTGGAGGGTGGAGGAGTTTGGTGGAGGTTGGTGGAGTTTGGTGGAGTTGGTGGAGTTTAGTGGAGGTTGGTGGAGGTTGGAGGAGGTTGGAGGAGTTTGGTGGAGTTTGGTGGAGTTGGTGGAGGTTGGTGGAGGTTGGTGGAGTTTGGTGGAGGTTGGTGGAGTTGGTGGAGGTTGGTGGAGTTGGAGGTTGGTGGAGGTTGGTGGAATTTGGTAAAGTTGGTGGAGGTTGGTGGAATTGGGTGGAGGTTGGAGGAGTTTGGTGGAGGTTGGTGGAGTTTGGTGGAGTTTGGTGGAGGTTGGAGGAGTTTGGTGGAGGTTGGTGAAGTTGGTGGAGTTGGTGGAGGTTGGTGGAGATTGGGGGAGTTTGGTGGAGGTTGGTGGAGTTGGTGGAGGTTGGTGGAGGTTGGAGGAGTTTGGTGGAGGTTGATGGAGTTGGTGGAGGTTGGTGGAAGTTGTGACAGATCCTCCTCCTCCTGCTCCTCTCCCTCTTCTCTAGCCATGTCTCAATTCGCAGTGTGCACAGTTCGGAGTGTGGTTTTAACGGCGCATACGTCACTGCTGTCCTGTTTTTGTCCCAGGCGCAGTTAAAATGCACCCTGAAAACCACAGTCGTTTTCATGGAAATCGGGGTGTGGACCAACTGTGCATCCATGCACACTTCTCACAGTCATATATCCCAGCATGCACCGTGCGCTACTTCTTCTACGGGAGAAAAGTCCTGAGTGCAGTCTGAGTGCCCTTAAACCCACACTCCGAACTGTGCACACTGAGAATTGAGCCATGGCTTCTGTGTTCCTGCTGCTCGGGGCCCCTCCCCCTGTGAGTTCCCGGGGCCTCAGGCAGCTCCTCCTCCTCCTCCTGCTCCCGCTCAGAGCAGCTGTGACCACCGACGAGACCGGACCCCAGACTGACCCCACAGGAGACCGGACCAGAGACCGGAGCAGAGAGGAGAGACCAGAGAACGGACCAAAGACCGGACCTGATACCAGAGCAGAGGCTGGACCAGAGACCGGACCAGAGACTGGACCAGAGACTGGACCAGAGACTGGACCAAAGACCAGACCAACAAACCAGACCAAAAAAACGGAGCAAAGATCGGACCAGAGACTGGACCAAAACACTGGGCCTGAGACTCGGGTCAGGACTGCACCCAAGACCGGACCTGAACTAGACCCAAGAGAGGTCCAAAGGCATACCTGACCCAAAACTGGACCCAAGACCCCACCCCAACAAGCCTGAACCCCGACAGAATCAGACCTTTTGAAAAGTTGAGTGGACATTTGTGGAAAACGCCACAAAGTCCGGATCATCTCTGGACCTGTGCTTGGACCTCTGCCTGGACCCTGCTCTGGACCCTTCTCTGGACCCTGCTCTGGACCCTGCTCTGGACCCTGCTCTGGACCTCTCTCTGGACCTTTCTTGGAGCAGACCTCATGGCGCTCCTGGCGGTCCTGGTGTGGTCCTCCTTCACCCTGGCACCGCTGGCCAAGGCCGGCTGCCCGTCGGCATGCCGCTGCTCCTTCGCCATGGTGCAGTGCCTGGAGCCCGACGGCATGTCCATGGTCCCGGTGCTGTCGCCTCTGGAGAGCGAGAATGTCACCGAGATGTGAGTCCAGATTTTGTGTCTGTAGTGGCAGAAGGGGAAAAAAATTAATAATAATAAATATTATTATTTATTTTTATTTTTTATTTTGATTTATGTTTTATTGTTTTTATTTTTACTTTATTATTTTTTTTATTTTATTAAATGTTTTCAATTTATGTTTATTGTTATTATAGCTTATTATTATTATTGTTTTATTTAAATTTTATTTATTGTATTTTAATTTTCGTTAATTTTACTTCATGTTTTATTTTAGTTAAATTTTATATATTTCTTGTTTTATTTCATTTTTATTTTTTTCAATTTATGTTTATTGTTATTTTAGCCTATTTTATTATTATTTTATTTATTGTATTTTAATTTGAGTTAATTTATGGTGATTTTTTATTTTATTTAAATTTTATATGAGCACACTCGACGCTCACAGCAGCTGCACGGGAAACCATTTTAGGATTTTTTTATTTTTAAATCTCCTGTATGACTGTAAAACCAACCTGTGTGCTTGAAGTCATGTTCTAATGTTTTAATGTTCTAAAATTCTAAAGTTCAAATGTTTTAATGTTCTAAAATTCTAAAGTTCTAAAGTTCCTAAGTTCCTCCTCACACACACCTGGAGTTGTTTTGTTTCATTCACATGTTTGAGGAACATTTTATTTGTATTATTTTTATTATTGTTTGTTTGCTGCAGCTGAGAAAATCTCCCAGTTTCTCATAGACTTTCTGAAAATAAAGAGTCTCAGCAGTAGTACTAGTACTAGTAATGGCAGTAGTAGCAGTTGTAGTAGTAGTAGTAGTAGTAGTAGTAGTAGTAGTAGTAGCAGTAGTAGTAGTAGTAGTAGTAGTAGTAGTAGTAGTAGTAGTAGCAGTAATGGCAGTAGTAGCAGTAGTAGTAGTAGTAGTAGTAGTAGTAAGCTAGTAGTAGTAGTAGTAGTAGTAGCAGTAGTAGTAGTAGTAGTAGTAGTAGTAGCAGCAGTAATGGCAGTAGTAGCAGTTGTAATAGTAGTAGTAGTAGTAGTAGTAGTAGTAAGCTAGTAGTAGTAGTAGTAGTAGCAGTAGTAGTAGTAGTAGTAGTAGTAGTAGTAGTAGTAGTAGCAGCAGTAATGGCAGTAGTAGCAGTTGTAATAGTAGTAGTAGTAGTAGTAGTAGTAGTAGTAGTAGTAGTAAGCTAGTAGTAGCAGTAGCAGTAGCAGTTCTGGTCACCTTAAACTTTCCAGTCGTTCATTCTGAAGCTGCGACACAGAATCTGGAGTTTTTCTTTTCTCGATTTGAAAATCTGAACATAAACCACGGACCAATCAGATGTCTTCATTCCCCGAGGCCCCTCCCCCTTTCGTTAGCAACAGGTTTGATTGACAGCTGGTGCGTTTCGTTGCTAAGTAACCCCCTTTCAGTGAGGAGGGTGGGCACATTTAACAACCTCAGTCCTGATTGGCTCTTGTGGTTGCTATGGTTTTTATACAGTTTATGGTCTGTCTACATCGCCAAAGCTCCAAAAGCTCTGTTCCACCTTGTGATGTAATCAAGTGGTAGTTTCCAAGTGAACAGCTCCTTTTACCTTTAGTTCAGTCGAGATCGGCAACTCCAGGACTGAAATGATCCAAATGATTCTAGTGAAGGTGTGTGGAGTTTAAAAACACAGTGGAGCACTTCCTGTATCACCACACGATGACATCACAAGGTGGAACAGAGTGTTTTCAGTTTGTGATGAGATCAGAGGTTGGGCGATTTAAAGTTGCGCTGTGGAACTTTCCTGGTGGAGGGTCTGACTTGGGCTTGTCTCTGTGGAAATGTAATTGCTTTGCCTGGAATGTTCCGCAGTATCACATTACACTCGTCTGTCTCCATGGAGACGAGTAGGTGACGCAGAAAGGCCAAAGCTACAGATCAGATCTGTGGAGAGGCGGCCCCACTCTTAGTACAAATGCATTTATAAAACCACACGTGAGTGCTTTATGGACTCAACATATTTGTCATATAAAGTAGAATGTGTTTACTTTAGTAGTAGTAGTAGTAGCAGTAGCAGTAGCAGTAGCAGTAGCAGTAGCAGTAGTAGTAGTAGTAGCAGTAGTAGAAGTAGCAGTAGTAGTAGTAGTGGTAGCAGTAGCAGTAGCAGTAGTAGTAGTAGTAGTAGTAGCAGCAGTAGCAGTAGCAGTAGCAGTAGTAGTAGTAGTAGTAGTAGTAGTAGCAGTAGCAGTAGCAGTAGCAGTAGCAGTAGCAGTAGTAGTAGTAGTAGTAGCAGTAGTAGAAGTAGCAGTAGCAGTAGCAGTAGCAGTAGTAGAAGTAGCAGTAGTAGTAGTAGTAGTAGTAGTAGTAGTAGCAGTAGCAGTAGTAGTAGTAGTAGTAGCAGTAGCAGTAGCAGTAGCAGTAGTAGAAGTAGCAGTAGTAGAAGTAGCAGTAGTAGTAGTAGCAGTAGCGGTGGTAGCAGTAGCAGTAGTGGCGGTGGCGGTGGTGGTAGCAGTGGCGGTGGCGGTAGCGGTAGCGGTGGTAAGTAGCGGTGGCGGTGGTAGTAGCAGCAGTAGAAGTGGCAGTAGTAGGCGGTGGCGGTGGTGGTAGCGGTGGCGGTGGTAGAAGTGGCGGTGGCGGTGGCGGTGGTGTGGCAGGTGGTGGTGGTAGCAGTAGGCGGTGGCGGTGGTGGTAGGCAGTAGGCGGTGGTAGGTAGCGGTGGCGGTAGTAGGTGGCGGTGGCGGTGGAGTGGCGGTGTGGTGGTGGCGGTGGCGGTGGTAGAAGTGGCGGTAGGCGGTGGCGGTGGTAGGTAGGCGGTGGTAGTGGTAGGCGGTAGCAGTAGCAGGTGGTGGTAGGCGGTGGCGGTGGTAAGTAGCGGTGGCGGTGGCGGTGGCGGTGGTGGTGGCGGTGGTAGCGGTGGCGGTGCAGTAGCAGTAGTGGCGGTGCAGTAGTAGTAGCGGTGGCGGTGGTAGGCGGTGGCGGTGGCGGTGGCGGTGTGGCGGTGGCGGTGGTGGCGGTGGCAGGTAGTAGAAGTAGCAGTAGTAGAAGTAGCAGTAGTAGAAGTAGCAGTAGTAGTAGCAGTAGCAGTAGCAGTAGCAGTAGTAGAAGTAGCAGTAGCAGTAGCAGTAGCAGTAGTAGTAGCAGTAGTAGCAGTAGCAGTAGCAGTAGCAGTAGTAGAAGTAGCAGTAGCAGTAGTAGTAGCAGTAGCAGTAGTAGAAGTAGCAGTAGCAGTAGCAGTAGCAGTAGCAGTAGTAGCAGTAGCAGTAGCAGTAGTAGAAGTAGCAGTAGCAGTAGTAGTAGTAGTAGTAGCAGTAGTAGAAGTAGCAGTAGTAGTAGTAGTAGTAGTAGCAGTAGTAGTACTCTGAGGTAGTACACAGTGTAAAAATGTGGGAGTGCCTCAGGTTTAATTACATTGATCTCTTGGGTCCATCTGTTCGATCAATACTCGGCTCCATGTGCACCCTCTGCCCCGGCCCGCCTGGGGCCCACTCCCTCTGTGTTCTGTTTGAGACCACAGAGTCTGGACCGACCGGACCAAGGAGTCTGGACCCGACCACAGAGTCTGTATCCAACCGGACCCCAGAGTCTGGACCCGATCACGGAGTCTAGACCCGAACGGACCCCAGAGTCTGGACCGGACCACGGTGTCTGGACCGGATCACAGAGTCTGGAGCGGACCACAGAGTCTGTACCCGACCGGACCACAGAGTCTGTACCCGACCGGACCAAGGAGTCTGGACCCGACCACAGAGTCTGGACCGGATCACAGAGTCTGGACTAGACCACGGATTCTGGACCGGACCACAGAGTCTGGAGCGGACCACAGAGTCTGTACCCGACCGGACCACAGAGTCTGGACCCGACCAAAGAGTCTGGACCTGACTGGAACACAGAGTCTGGACCCGAGCAGACCCCAGAGTCTGGACCGGACCACGGAGTCTGGACCGGACCGGACCACAGAGTCTGTACCCGACCGGACCACAGAGTCTGGACCCGACCACAGAGTCTGGACCCGACCGGACCACAGAGTCTGTACCCGATCGGACCACAGAGTCTGGACCCGACCGGACCACAGAGTCTGTACCCGATCGGACCACAGAGTCTGGACCGGACCACAGAGTCTGGACCGGACCGGACCACAGAGTCTGGATTGAAGTGACTTTGACTTTATTGATCTCACACTGGAGAAATTCTTCTCTGCATTTTAACCCATCCTAGTATATACACATATATTAGGAGCAGTGGGCAGCACACACATTACTGCGCCCGGGGACCATCTCCATGATCTTCTTGCTTCAGTTTGGTCAGGACCTAAGCTGGAGGTACCTATGGTGCATGTTTTGGGTTGGACCAGACCACGGAGTCTGAAATCCCCCGTCCAAACCTGACCGGCCCAAACACGGACGCTCTTTTGTCTCGAACTCAGATTGTGCTGAAAACTCGTTTAAAACTCGTGTTGTTTTTTCAGCACTTTTACTTTGTGTAGAAAGTACACATACCTGCTCTCAGATGTACTGCAGTAAAAGGAAAAGTACTGAAGTAAAAGTACACATACCTGCTCTCAGATGTACTGCAGTAAAAGGAAAAGTACACATACCTGCTCTCAGATGTACTGCGGTAAAAGTACACACTGTAAAATGTACTGCAGTAAAAGTACATTCTTTTAAAAGTGCAATAGAAGAAGAAATCTTATTTAATCCCACCTTCTCTTCTAATTTAACATAATGAACATTTTCTTTTACATTCTTCAGACATTTTACTTTAGACTTGAATTATTAACAAAAGGAAACAACAATGGTAAAGAAATTAAAGATTCCAACTAGTGCGATTAAAAAAATTAATCAAATTAATTACAGGATTTGTAATTAATTAATCTAATTAATCGCATATTAAGAGTGAGAGAGAGAGAGATTGTGAGTGAGTGAATGAACGAACGAACCCACTTTGCGATTGAGTTTGTCGTTTCCTAAATTCTGCATGTGGTTTGGTAGTTTGTTGGTTTGGTGGTTTGGTGGTTTGTTGGTTTGTTGGTTTGGTGGTTTGTTGGTTTGGTAGTTGTGTGGTTTGGTAGTTTATTGGTTTGGTGGTTTGGTGGTTTGGTAGTTTGTTGGTTTGTTGGTTTGGTGGTTTGTTGGTTTGCTGGTTTGTTGGTTTTTTGGTTTGTTGGTTTTTTGGTTTGTTGGTTTGGTGGTTTGTTGGTTTGGTGGTTTGTTGGTTTGGTAGTTTGGTGGTTTGTTGGTTTGGTGGTTTGTTGGTTTGGTGGTTTGGTGGCTTGGTGGTTTGTTGGTTTGTTGGTTTGGTGGTTTGGTGGTTTGTTGGTTTGGTGGTTTGGTGGTTTGTTGGTTTGTTGGTTTGGTGGTTTGTTGGTTTGTTGGTTTGGTGGCTTGGTAGTTTGTTGGTTTGGTGGTGTGTTGGTTTGGTGGTTTGTTGGTTTGGTGATTTGTTGGTTTGGTGGTTTGGTGGTTTGTTGGTTTGTTGGTTTGGTAGTTTGGTGGTTTGTTGGTTTGTTGGTTTGTTGGTTTGGTAGTTTGGTGATTTGTTGGTTTGGTGGTTTGTTGTTTTGTTGGTTTGGTGGTTTGTTGGTTTGGTAGTTTGTTGGTTTGGTGGTTTGTTGGTTTGGTGATTTGTTGGTTTGGTGGTTTGGTGGTTTGTTGGTTTGTTGGTTTGGTAGTTTGGTGGTTTGTTGGTTTGTTGGTTTGTTGGTTTGGTAGTTTGGTGATTTGTTGGTTTGGTGGTTTGTTGTTTTGTTGGTTTGGTAGTTTGATGGTTTGTTGGTTTGGTGGTTTGGTGGCTTGGTGGTTTGGTGGTTTGTTGGTTTGGAAAGTTGTTGCTTTGGTGGTTTGGTAGTTTATTGGATTGGTAGTTTGGTGGTTTGGTGGTTTAGTGGTTTGGTAGTTTGTTGGTTTGTTGGTTTGGTGGTTTGTTGGTTTGGTGGTTTGTTGGTTTGGTAGTTTTGTGGTTTGGTAGTTTATTGGTTTGGTAGTTTGGTGGTTTGTTGGTTTGGTGGTTTGTTGGTTTGGTGGTTTGGTGGTTTGTTGGTTTGGTGGTTTATCACCGGTAAGGATGGAACTTGTCCGGACGTGTTTATCGTTCAAATGATTCATCAGGCTGGAAGAAAATTATTTTTGACAAAAGCTCCAAATCACGGCGTTCTTGTTGATCATCCCATCTTCGTTCTTTTTATAAATAAACTCGCCATTCAAAGGCCATTGCAGGGATTCGCTCGCCGCACACCAAATTTAAAATGCGCATTGAACTGCCGCTCATAATTAATTGCATGAATAACTTTGTTAAAATTTCCATTGTTGGAATTAGGGCTGTCAGTTTAACGCCTTAATTAGATTAACGCGTTAAACTAATTCCAACAATGGAAATAGACAGCAGACAAGGTTATAATAGTTTTGGATTTTTCATTATAGTTTAGTTTTAGTTCGTTTTGACTTTTTTCCCCTCTAATAGACCAATTTCAAAGCTACGTCATCACTGAATGCGCGTGCAGTGTTGACTCAAAACAAAGCCACTGCTGCCATAAAACCCCCAGCGAAGATATAGAAGAGAAGAACTTGAATAAAGAGAAACAGATGGAATAAATGATAGTTCATATCATTCAACTGACATACACACAAGTGAACACCTGCTGCTTGTTTAGGGTAATTTGCCCAGGTGTTCAATGGTGTTTAATCATGCTGATTAACTAGCAAGCACAGGACACCGCAAAGCTCACAGACATATTAACCGTGTAACCTCTACGACAGACACATGTAAAGGAACACGAATAACTTTGTTAAAATGCATGATAAATTTTCGCATGACCATCATAAATGGCATTTGACATGACTGAGGTCACATCTGTGACTCGTGAATTAAGTCGTAGTATGTTACTTACCCCGCAACGCAAGTGCAGTTGGCGGTCAGAACGTAGTTCTCGCGCTTGTTGATGATAGCCCAAGCATTGTACATGGTCGTCTTGTGGCCTTGTCTTTGACTGGGGAGAACATCAGATGCCAACACGCAAAACTCCCCATCCATATCGTGGTATTTTACCTCCTGTACATGGCCACATACGGCAAACTGGTAGGCATCCATGGATTTGTATGCGCGCACTTTCTCTCTTGTATACACGCTGGGCTTCTCCACTAAATAACAGTGGATATCTGGCCACTGTAAATCTGGCCACTTTCTGCGGTTGTACTGCCACTCCATGATCGCATAAATATCTGGTAGTCGAACCCCGTTGCTCAACGTGAGCTTTTGAATGTAGCTCTCCCTATCGTTCAGATACTCCGCTATGGTCCGCCATGGTTGATTCTGGGTCAACAGTGCGCGCACATGCCGGTTATTTTATTTTTTTCTAACTGCTCAGTTTTAGTTTAGTTTTTATTAGTTTTAGTTTTAGTTTTTGGGTTATACTTTGGCTTATTTGTCAAGTGCAGGATTCAAAAAGAAAGTATTGTGTTATCAAACTTACAACAAACAAATACAATAATAAAACATTTATTCAGGTTTACCCCCACAACAACCAAAGCAGTCCACAAGCTGCAGCCTTAAGTACAAAAACAAATAAAAATACACACCAAAACTTCCACAAAAGGCCAAAACCAAGAGCGATTTATCTATAATTTCAGTTAGTTTTAGTTTTGTAAACACACAATACAGTTTCAGTTATGTTTTTTTTATTTTTATTATTTTTATTTTTTTAAATTGTCCTAGTTAAGTCCTGGTTTAGTTCTAGTTTAGTCCTAGTTTAGTCCTGCTTTAGTCCTAGTTTAGTCCTTGTTTAGTCCCGCTTTAATCCTTGTTTAGTCCTAGTTTAGTCCTAGTTTAGTCCTTGTTTAGTCCTTGTTTAGTCCTGCTTTAGTCCTTGTTTAGTCCTAGTTTAGTCCTTGTTTAGTCCTAGTTTAGTCCTAGTTTAGTCCTTGTGTAGTCCTGCTTTAGTCCTAGTTTAGTCCTAGTTTAGTCCTTGTTTAGTCCTAGTTTAGTCCTAGTTTAGTCCTTGTTTAGTCCTGCTTTAGTCCTTGTTTAGTCCTAGTTTAGTCCTTGTTTAGTCCTAGTTTAGTCCTAGTTTAGTCCTTGTTTAGTCCTGCTTTAGTCCTTGTTTAGTCCTAGTTTAGTCCTAGTTTAGTCCTTGTTTAGTCCTGCTTTAGTCCTTGTTTAGTCCTTGTTTAGTCCTGCTTTAGTCCTTGTTTAGTCCTAGTTTAGTCCTTGTTTAGTCCTAGTTTAGTCCTAGTTTAGTCCTTGTGTAGTCCTGCTTTAGTCCTAGTTTAGTCCTTGTTTAGTCCTAGTTTAGTCCTAGTTTAGTCCTTGTTTAGTCCTGCTTTAGTCCTTGTTTAGTCCTAGTTTAGTCCTTGTTTAGTCCTAGTTTAGTCCTAGTTTAGTCCTTGTGTAGTCCTGCTTTAGTCCTTGTTTAGTCCTAGTTTAGTCCTAGTTTAGTCCTTGTGTAGTCCTGCTTTAGTCCTTGTTTAGTCCTAGTTTAGTCCTAGTTTAGTCCTTGTTTAGTCCTGCTTTAGTCCTTGTTTAGTCCTAGTTTAGGCCTTGTTTAGTCCTAGTTTAGTCCTGGCTTAGTTCTAGTTTAGTCCTTGTTTAGTCCTTTTTAGTCCTGGTTTAGTTAGTTTTAGTTTTGTAAACACACAGTACAGTTTCAGATATCGTCTTTTTCTTTTGTCGTTTTTATTTCAGTTAATGAAAATATCTTTTAAATTTTAGTTTTCGTTTTTTCATTCGTTTTCATTAATTATAATAACCTTGATAGCAGATACGAGTAATGGGATGAACAGAACAAACTAACAAATGTTGGTTTATAGAACAACTTGAATTTATGGAGATTTTGGCGTTTCTTGACACTTTTCCAGACTGTGCCAGAGTTTTACACCACATGTAACACACGTAAACATTTACGGGGAGTTCCAACATTTCCATCCCGTCTTAGGGTGTTTTCACATATGGTCCCCTTTAAGCGAACCGAACTCAGTCCCCTAAAAGTGGACCAACAAGGGGACCAAGAGAACACAAACTCAGTTCTGTTTGTGTTCACATTGTGAAAGAGGACCGAGTTCTCTTTCTGGTCCACTTAAGCTCTGATGGAGCCTCAGTCCTCTTTCTGTTCACACTGTAGCTTCTCTAGAGCTCTGAGACCTTCACTCCTTGGCATTCTCTATGACGGCCATCCCTCTTAATCAGGGCTCTCAAGTTTTGAGCGGGGTCGTGCGTCGTGCGTGAGACTGCGTAATTTCCGAGGAGGGGGGGGGGGGCAGCTGAAAACGCGCGGTGCCTGCATTATCTAACCGATTTTCTGGGCACAGAAGCGCTGTGCGTGAGAAATACCATGTGTGGGGTGTGAGCGTGTGAACACGTCGAATTGCGTGTGTCACACTCTCAATGCGTGAGACTTGAGGCCCCAGTCAGACATCATGGCCCCAGTTCAGAGAAACCCCACAAAATAGAACCGGGGTCCTATTCCATTATTCCTAGCTGCAGTATTCAGGCGACCGTGCCTGCCCTGAACACTAATTTTTTTCAAAGTAAACGCTTCGGACCCCGCGGGACACTCAGCCAAGAGCATCGAGGGGGCGCCAAGAGCCAGGGGCTGGGACAGACGGGGGCCCACGGCGGACCGTCAGCTCGGACCCAAGATCCAACTACGAGCTTTTTAACTGCAGCAACTTTAATATACGCTATTGGAGCTGGAATTACCGCAGCTGCTGGCACCAGACTTGCCCTCCAATGGATCCTCGTTTAAAGAATTTAAAGTGTACTCATTCCAATTACAGGGCCTCGAAAGAGTCCTGTATTTCTATTTTTCGTCACTACCTCCCCGTGTCACTGTCTACAGCAGTGCTTCTCAATTATTTTCTATGACGCCCCCCCTAGGAAGAAGAAAAAATTTCACGCCCCCCTCCCTGTGCACGACTATTAATAGTATTATTTGTCTAGAAAATTATTAGTACACCTCTGCATAACAATGTATCCTTTTATTAACATTAAAAACAAAAAAAAAGAAAAACTTCCAACAAACACTGCACTCTTTTTTTGCACTGAGGACTCAAATATTAATGTGCTTTTAATGCAGCTTTGTGCACATTTGTTTACGTTTTACAGAAACGAAACTTAAAAACCACATGGTCCATTTGCATAAACTCAAAGCTCAGTGGAATATACTGTAACGTGTTTTTTCTGTGACAGAGGATGTTCTGCTGATGGCAAGTCTGTTCTGTGCGTATATCGCGTATTTAAGGTCGCCGAACCCTGCCCCAGAGCGACAACGAGAACGCTACTGCCAACTACTGTTGTTGATGTGCAATTACACTTTCGTTCCAGTACAGTATGGCAAAAAAGCATGTTTCCCAGGGTCACACGCGCCCCCCCTGGCATCACACCGCGCCCCCCCAGGGGGGCCCGCCCCACTATTTGAGAAGCACTGGTCTACAGGAAGCTTAGAAGGTAATAAAACTGCACAAAAGGTGAAGTGAACCCGGAGCGTTATGTGTACACACTGCGCAGGTTAGGCGAACCATACCGCGGACCTTTTAGCGAACCGTACTGAGACCACCTAAGGAGATGGTCTCAGTTTGGTTCGTTTTAAAGGGGTCTGAGTGCGCTTAGAGTGTTCACATATAAACCTATAATGATCAGTTAGCGATCTGAGTTCGCTTTAAACGCTGAAAAGGACCAAGTTTGAAAACACCCTTAAATTCTGAGTTCTCTCTCTCATTTTGAACAACTTCTGGAGATTATTTGGTCCACGTGCGCAAGTCACACAGACTGCAGGACCCAAAAACTGGAAAGAAGTTCAGTCCTGGTTTAGACCTGGTTTAGTATTTGTTTAGTCCTGGTTTAATCCTGGTTTAGTCCTGGTTTAGACCTGGTTTAGTCCTGGTTTAGTCCTAGTTTAGACCTGGTTTAGTCCTGGTTCAGTCCTGGTTTAGTCCTGGTTTAGACCTGGTTTAGTCCTGGTTCAGTCCTGGTTTAGACCTGGTTTAGTCCTGGTTTCGTCCCAGTTTAGTCCCGGTTTAGTCCTGGTTTATTCCTGGCTTAGTCCTGGTTTATGCTTTAAATAATATTATCAGTATCAGTGTTTAATATTTTACAGGGTCAAAATCTTTAGGAGCTTTAAGTAACGTCCAGATACCTAAAAAATTTACATACGTGTTGTACTTTTACACACACACACACACACACGCACAGACACACACACGCACACACACACACACACACACACTCAGCTCCAAATCCAATTTTCACAATTGCCAGTCAGTGCCCCCCCCTCCCCCTCGGGAACAAAGGATGATTTACAGCCACTTAATCCAATCGCAGGGGCAACAGGCGAAGCACCTGCCGCTAATGAGATCACACAGCTCCTGTCGAGCTCCACGAGCTCCTCCACAAGCTCCTCGTGCTCTTAGGGCCCGAGAATGTCCTCCAGGACGTCCCTCCAAACCTAATCACCAATCAAAGATCATGAAAACGCAATCAGCAATTAGAGAATTAGAGAATCGTCACAAGTGCTTTTGTCTGGATCTGAGCTGAAGTGGGACTAGGAAAGAAAGACCTCCACCGGGTTTATTCTCACGTCCCAGAGAAAATGGCCCGTATCACCGATCTCTGTTCTAATGTCGTTTCCTCATCACTTTTCAAAACAAAAGGAAACATGGTTGTCACTGACAGAAGAACAAAGGGGGGTCCAGGACTGTCCCCTGAGGTCTGCCACAGCTTAATGAGTGTTATGAGTTTTTGTTTTTAATTTAGACAATGTAGATTTTAAAATGTTGTTATTTTTAGTTACAGTTCAGAGCAGCTGGTGCAGCAGCGCAATAATCTTTAAAGATCCCATGACATGGTACTTCTTGATGCTTTTATATGGCTCCTTAAAGGGATATGCCACCCCCAGGGCAAATTTGGGCATCTCCCCACAGTCCAGAGACTAAAATAAGTGGTGGAAAGCGTTTTCCTGCTCACCCAGCCATTGTCCGAGTCTGTCGCCACTGACCGCCGCGGTATCTGCAGCTACTCCGCCTTAGACTGGAGTCTAACGTCGCCAGAGAAAGATTTCGGCCAAAAGGAATTAATTTGCTCGATGCGTTTACCAATTACTTTATGTGTAGTGCGCATTCATATCGAGTGCAAATAAATGTGCAAATCAACACGGAGAGCTTGCCTTGGTCATTTTGGGTGGGAACTATTTTCCAGTGCGGAAGAATACAGTCGAATCACGCACCACGTTGTGCAACAGGGGAACTCCCTTCCCGGTGCGTAACACTACACATAAAGTAATTGGTAAACGCATCGAGCAAATTAATTCCTTTTGGCCGAAATCTTTCTCTGGCGACGTTAGACTCCAGTCTAAGGCGGAGGAGCTGCAGATACCGCGGCGGTCAGTGGCGACCGACTCGGACAATGGCTGGGTGAGCAGGAAAATGCTTTCCATCACTTATTTGTCTCTGGACTGTGGGGAGATGCCCAAATTTGACCTGGGGGTGGCATATCCCTTTAATGGTTCCCTAATACTGTAGATTAATTCTTCTTCAAAATCAACACTCAGTGCATGAGAAACAGAGATAAGATGAGAAAGAGTATTTTTTCTCCCTCAGAACAGGTCATAATGGGCGTTGTTGCTTGAATGCAAATGAGGAGAAAAGAGCTGGCCAATAGTAGAGGGTGGGGGCGTGGCCAAACTCTCCGCTCAGAGCTGTCAGCTGTGCCCTCTGATCCATTTCCTTGTTTTTGCACGGGGGAGAGATTTGAAGCATTCCATTGAAAAATAAACACACTTCCACAGAAAATAAAATTCAACCACTGCTGTTCAAAGGTCCAGAGGCTCAGATAAAGGACTTCCGAGCATAGAAACACTCGGACGTGCATCCAGGCAAATAAAAAAACGCATTTCGCATTGCCTAGCGCATTCGCAGTCCAAACTCTCTGGGCGTGATTTACAGAGACGCTGAGTTCAGAGAGACGGGGGTGGAACTGCATTTGCATTTCTTTTTTCGATCTGACGTCAATCAGGTGCCTTGTTCAAACTCGCCCGTTTGAGCTCCGAATTTTTGTAATGCAGAAAAGGATCGCAAATGCTCAGTTTAGACATTTCGCAACTTTTAACCATGGGGGGGGGGCTCACATTAACGTTCAAAAACCTCAGAAAGTGAAAATTTCATGCCATGGGACCTTTAAGTCTGTTTTCTGTTTCAGTGTTCTAAGGTGTGGAATGTGTGAGGACGAAACAAAAATAGCAAAATAGAACGGCAGAAGGGCAGGGCTGTGTGTGTAGAGGGGCGGGGCTGTGTGTGTAGAGGGGCGGGGCTGTGGGGCAGAGGGGCGGGACTGTCGGGCAGAGGGGCGGGGCTGTGTGTGTAGAGGGGCGGGGCTGTGTGGCAGAGGGGCGGGGCTGTGTGGCTCGGCTCATATCGAGTTGTGTATTGATCCGTGTGCGTCCTCGGGGGGATCTGTGTCTGAGCCTGTGGAACATGACTCATTACGATCTCCCCATCAGCCTGGAGACAGAGGAGCTCTGGTCCACCTGGTGATGTCATCAAGTGGTAGTTTTCAAGTGAACAGCTCCTTTTAGCTTTAGTTCCGTTGATTCTAGTGTTTAAACGTATGGTGGTGACGCACAATGAACAACACGACAAACTGGGACTAAAATATACAGTAGGAGATAACTAGACTAAATTTAATTAAATTAAATTAAATCTTTACCATAACAAAAATTACTGACCAATAAATAAATAAATGAGCTTAAATGACGTACAGAAACAGCGAGACTTAAATGATGGATGCCTTTAAAACGTAAACCACAATTCGTTTATTCGAGCTCAGAGTTATCCAGTCCCTTTGGCGAGCTGTGAGGGGATGGAGAGGTCCCGGTATCTCCTGAGGTTGGAGACCCCTGATTTAGAAGATAGCACCCTACATGGGGCTTGGTGATCTCTGGGGGTGTGACGCTAACCATAAGCACTGCTCTGTCTGAGGTTCTGTTGTGTGTCCTGCAGATACATGGAGAACCAGCCTGGAGTGGAGAACATCACCGACCTGGACCTGATCAACTTCAAAGAACTCAGGAACCTGTGAGGAACATCTGACGCACAAACACACACACACAGACACACACACGCACAGACACACACAAACACACACACACCCACACACGCACACACACATACAGACATAACAGACACACACACACAGACACACACACGCACACACAGACACACACACACACACACACGCACACACAGACACAGACACACACACAGACACACACGCACAGACACACACACAGACACACACACACGCGCAGACACGCACACACACACACACACACATGCACACACACACACACATGCACACACACACATAAACACGTACACACAGACACACACACGCACACACAGACACACACACACACAGACACACACACACACACGCACACACACACACAGACACACACATACAGACACATAAACACGTACACACACACACACACACACACACACATACACACACACACACACACACACACAGACACACACACACACCCACAGACACACCCACAGACACACACACACACACACACACACACACACACACACACATAAACACGTACACACAGAGACACACACACACATACAGACACACACACACACATACAGACACACACACACACACACACACACACACACACACACACACACACACACATAAACACGTACACACACAGACACACACACACACACACACACACACACACATAGACATACACACACACACATACAGACACACACACACACACACACAGACATACACACATACACACACACACACACACACACATACAGACACACACACACACAGACATACACACACACACACACACACACACGTCCCCACAGCATAGTCTGGACCTCCTGTTCTTGTTTGTCCTACAGAACAGTCACCATGTGTAAACTGCGCTTCATCTCGGCGAATGCCTTCCAGTACAACACCAAACTGCAGTATGTGTGAGTATCCTGCAGGGGGCAGCAGAGTTACCCGGGGTGCTACGTACTATTACTATATGGTCCTCCCGTGGGTGGTGGGTCCACGGGAGGACTATATATCCATAGGGGCGGGTGCAGAGAGATTCAGGTGGAAGTCGAAGGCAGGGGCCTCGACAACTGGATCTCCGGACATGGAGACGAGCTCTGAGGACATGGAATGTCACCTCGCTGGGGGGAAGGAGCCCGAGCTCATGCGGGAGGTTGAGCGTTACCGACTAGATATAGTCGGCCTCACCTCCACGCACAGCTTGGGCTCTGGAACCAAACTCCTTGAGGGGGGCTGGACTCTCCATTTCTCTGGCGTTGCCCGCTGGGGGCAGTGGGGGGCCGATGTGAGCCTGCTCATTGCCCCACAGCTCAGCTGCCGTGTGTTGGAGTTCACCCCTGCTCCTTCGGGTCGGGGACAGGTCTCTCATTGTTGTGTCGGCTTATGGGCTGGGCAGAGATTAAAGATTCCCCAAACATGAATCAGTCCAAATCCAACTTCAGAGGGTCAGAAAATAAATGACTAGAACAAGGAGAAACATCTGAGAACAGTTTGAAGAAACGTCTGAGGAGAACAGTTTGGAGAAACATCTGAGGAGAACAGTGTGTGGAACATATGAGGAGAACAGTTTGGAGAAGTTAAAGCTGCACTATGCGATTCATCTGAACTGCTTTTGTGGTCACTCCTGGACAAATGCAGATGCGACACTTCCTCTGCTCTGCCTGGACGGCTCCTCTCTATGTCATTATGTATGGATCTCCATGGAAACGAGTCATCAGGCCAAATGACTGGTCAGATCTGCAGATAAGAGACCCCACGCCCAGAAACCGCCCAGTGCAGATGAGACATAAACATCTCACCAGAAAAGTTCCATGATCCCTGTGATGCTCCTGCCTGTGGGGCCCCTGAGCCTGTGATGCTCCTGCCTGTGGGGCCCCTGGGACTTTATTTATTTGTTTATTTTTTTTTATTTCTTTATTGACAGGGACAGTGCAGATTAATGAATATTTGTAAATATGTGTAAAGTGTAAATATGACAGATTATTGCAAAATTTTTAATTTGAATTTCTCACTTTGAATTTTTTAACTAAACATGTTTGAATTATTTTTATTCTGAATTTTGTGAAAATTTACGTAAGTGTACTTTTTCAGTATTTTTCAATTTCAAAATAAAAAAATTGTCTTTTAAATATTCAATCCAAATATTTTCAAGCCCTCAAATTCAACAGTCAAAATTCTGTTTAAAAAATGAAAATATTGAAAATATTTTCTTGAAAATATGTGCTATATTTAAAAATGTTTTTTTTATATTGACTTTTAAACACTTCGTAAATGTGCACTAATAACTTGACTAACATCCAGAATAAAAATGTTAAAGATGTTTTTTCATAGTTAAAATTTCAAAGTCAGAAACTCAGCAGGATTTAATATTGAAAATCTGATGAAACTAATTCTGATTGGTCTGTCGTCCCTCGACAGGAGACACACAGAATGACAGAAAAGACAAACGAAAAAATGAGTTTCACAGGCAGAACTCAGTGGCCCAGAAACTGGGACACCCCCGTTTTGTGGCGTTGGTAATAATAAAATTGTGAATCAAGTGCGAAATTAAAGAAAATTGTTCTGCACTCGGCCGTTCATGACGAAGTCCGCGTAGTCAATACAAAACAAAATGACAATAATCTCAGACTGGTCCAAAATAGGGACATCTGGGACATTTCTTGTAAAAAAAAAAATGGGACAAATCACTGGTTTTGGATAAATTTGCAGGGACAGGGGGACACAGGCCCCCAAACAGGGACATCTGGTTACCTTAAAGGACAAATAACGTTTTTACAATCTGGACCTTATTTCGGTGATAAATCAACGTCATTTACTCACCCATTTGGAGTATTTCCGGAGATTTCGGAATTGGACAATATCCATTTAACATGAGTGGTCGGGGCACACTGTTGCAGTCACCTGTAACCAGGCCTGCAGGCCTGTAACCAGAGATCCAGTCATGGTTCCGACTGGATGACGTCATAATTGAGGACTGTGCATAGGCATTCATTCTGCTACTTTGCTTAGAAAACGCTCAGAACTTTTCTGTTGCGAGTGAGACATGGATAAAGATTCGGACTTGGAGACTGAAGAGGACTTATTTGAGTATGATGGCCGTCCCTGTCGTTTTGAGCCTGAGTATACGGATGAGGAGGTATTAGAAAGAAGGAAGCGGAGACAGTTTGAGGAGCAGCGCACCAGAGAACAGCGAGCGACGGCCCGTCTACGATGGCAACAGAGGAAGAATGCCTTTGCTGTCTCGAGTGGGATTTGCGGCCAGGAGATGAACGTCTGGGTGATGATAACAGAAATTTGTGTCTGTCAGCTCTGGAGGATATTCGTGCCATGATGAACCGTGGTGTAAT
The DNA here is from genome assembly GCA_036785185.1 of Paratrypauchen microcephalus. Classification (NCBI taxonomy): domain Eukaryota; kingdom Metazoa; phylum Chordata; class Actinopteri; order Gobiiformes; family Gobiidae; genus Paratrypauchen; species Paratrypauchen microcephalus. Next base: position 4,970,824 of record JAVJIX010000047.1, on the reverse strand, counting down.
AGAAACCTTTTTTCATGTTCCAAAACTCAAATGAAAATGTAAACTAACACATTGAACTTTTGTCATTTGAAAAGTGATAAATTTTGTGTTATTTGGTGACTGCAACATCATGCCCCAACCACTCACGTTAAATGGATATCGCCCAACTCCAAAATCTCAGGAAATACTCCAAATGACACCAAAGTACAATGAGTGAGAAAATTATGTTGTTTTATCACCGAAATAAGGTCCAGATTGTAAAAATGTTACTTGTCCTTTAACTATACAGTCTGTGGAGGCCTGTGTTGGTACTGGGGCCGTCCATGTGTGGGTCCCTGGGTCTCTGGGTCCCTGGGTCCCTGGGTCCTTGGATCCCTGGGTCCCTGGTCTCTGGGTCCCTAGGTCTCTGGGTCCCTGGATCCCTGGTCTCTGGTCTCTGTGATGCCGTGATAAACCTGCCTGTGTTGGTACATGTGTCGGTTCTGTGTGGTGCTCGTGTTTCTGAGGAGGACACTGATGTTCTGATAGGGCGTGTAGGGGCCGGGCTCCTGGGGCCCCTCGCTTGCTCTCTTTGGCAGATTATCGACGGCTGATGCATAATAAATACACTCCACTGAGGTCCATTATCGCCCGGTCGATACGAGAGAGGAGGAGGGGGGAGGGGTCCTGTACACCGCCCTGTTCACGCCGCGCTGTTCTCCTAAAGCTCCTAAAGCACACACCTGTGAGCTTTAAACCATGATCTAATGTTCTAAAGTTCTGAAGTTCCTCCTCACAAACAGAGCCGGAGTTGTGTTTTGTTTCATTCACACACTTTATTATTAGTCTGTCTACATCTCCAGTGCTGTCTCCAGGACTGAAACGATCAAATGATTCTAGTGAAGGTGTGTGGAGTTTAAAAACAGAGTGGAGCTGTTCCTGTATCATCACATGAGTGTTTTCAGTTTGAGAGAAGAGCTCTAAACTCTAAATGTGCAGGTGTATGTGTTAAACATGTGTGAATGAAACAAAACACAACTCCAGCTCTGTTTGTGACAACCCTTGGACCTCTTGCCGTTTGACCAAAGATTGAGTGCCTGCCCTGGTGTTCCCCTGTCAGGTCCCCTGTGAGGTCCCCGTGGTGGTCCCACATGTGGTCCCTTGCAGCTCTCCCCTTTGGCCCCCTATGGCAGTTCCCTTTGACGGTCCCCTGCAGCGTTCCCCTGTGGTCCCTTGTGGTGCTCCCCTTTGCCGGTTACCTGTCGCTCCCTGCCGCGGGAGCCGTGATGGACGGGCCCCTCTGACTAAACCCATCTGACACGAGCCGGGGGCAGGGACAACAAACACTTGAACCCTTGGCCCTGGCACCGTGGGGCCGGTCGGGTTTCAGGAGCTTGCGCCCACCCTGCCTCATGTGAGCGCCGCAGGAGGATCGTGTGACCAGCGGGGGCAGTGTCTCTGAAACGGCATCAGCTGTCACACAATATCACAGAGGGAGAGCTTTTACTAGCCCCGGCGCTAAAAGGCCAAGATCAGAGTGAACGGACTCTTTTAAACCACGTTCTAATGTTTCTCCTCAAAAACAGACCTGGAGACTCTTTATTATTCATCTGTCTACGTATGCAAAGCTCTGTTCCACCTTGTGATGTCATCAAGTGGTAGTTTCCAAGTGAACAGCTCCTTTTTATATTTAGTTCAGTCGAGATCGGCAACTCCAGGACTGAAATGATCCAAATGATTCTAATGAAGGTGTGTGGAGTTTAAAAACACAGTGGAGCACTTCCTGTATCACCACATGATGACATCACAAGGTGGAGCAGAGTGTTTTCTGTTTGAGAGAAGCCTAAATCTGCAGGTTTGTGTGTTAAACATGTGAATGAAACAAAACACAACTCTTTTTTTTTTTTTTTTTAGAATTACATTTATAATATTTTTTTATCGTCTTATTTGGAGCGATTCGCACTTTGGAGTCATCTTTAATCTCTTATTTTCACACCGTTTTGTGGACCTGCCCGTGTTTTCAGCTCCTCTTTGTGCTGTAAACTCGTGGCTAATTTGGTGCACGGGGCTGAACCGCTGCTTGGAAAATCCTGAGCCGAGCCTTGAGTGCATCATTAGGATCAGATTTCAGAAGAGTATTTATTTGTTTTTGCCGTTCCTGAAATTCAACACCGACTCGTCTTCTTCTGAATCATTATTTTGTGTGTTTGTTTTGATAGAAATTTGGCCTCCAACCTCTTGGAGCACATCAGCTGGAAGGTCTTCCACTTCCTGCCTCTGATCAGTCTGTGAGTATCCCTCTTTTCTATGGTTCTTTTCATTTTTAGAAAATAGAAAATAGAAAGAGTGCTGCTTCCTCATCCCTGACTTCTCCCTGGTCTTCCTCTTCTCCGGGGTTGGGTCATTTTGGTCTTGAAGGTTGTATGGAGGATTTATTTTTTCTTTCAAATTGTCAATGAAATCGTTATAGAGATGCAGCAACCTTGCAATTATGATGACCAAAAATAAAAGAATGAAAATCCATCACCTTTGGACATTAGCCAATAGATAACGACTCTACCTCGTTATCTATCGGCTGTTTGGTCGTCAATCAAACTCCCTACGTTTCTAGCATAACTGACTCTCCGGCGTGCTGGGATTACGTGGATTACGTTCGCCTCTCACACATTCCACAGACGCAAGACGCCATTTACTCGACTAACGCAGCGGTTCTTAGCGGCTTTTCCCAACTGTAGCTTCCTCACAGTTTGCACAAAGTTTGTCGAGATGGCAGACGAGAATCCACAACCAGTTCGTCGCAAAAGAAAGTCAGTTTTTGAGGTCGCTGAAAGAAGAAGAGAAGGGGAAAAGGAGTGACGCTAAACTAAAGTGATTCTTGGAGATTCCTTCCAGCGATGGCACTGAAGCAGACGAAGGGTCTACAGACTGACGCATTGGTCGATAAATTACTTCTGGACAGGAAACTTCAACAGCAAATCATTCAGCGATTCTGAAAAGAAGCGTGATTTCTAGAGACAGGAGGAGACGGGAGGAGGTGTTTCTACTGGAGCTGTGGAGGAGGAAGTGTCACGCAGGCGCAACACTTGAAAACAGACACGTTTTCAAATGTCGCTGTGTTTCTCTTTCCTTGGAAAATCCTTTGCACAACCTTTAAAATGTTTGTATTAACCTGCTGTAGCTGCCCTGGTTTTCTTCACGCTCTGTCCTGATGATCCTTTGTGTCAGTGTTTATTCTCTTCACCCTCAGCTCCATCAACGTCGTGAAAATGAAAAAATAAGACAGATACAGAAAATCCCTCAGGTCTAGTATTACATCACCTTTAAATAAATACAGAATACAAAATAATGGCAAAAGGAGAAATTCAATTTGTCAACTGAACAAAAGTTTATTTGGTCGAATCCGTTTCTCAGCTCATCTAAGCTGCTTCTTCAGTTCTGGTCAGACACTGGTGGACACTGCCTATATCAGAAATATCGTGAAATCGTATCGCCAAAATCTTGCATCGTGGGCCATCGCAGTACATCGAATCACAAGTCTCTTTGCTCAAATTCATTGTTGGTGGTGCAGCATGAGCTAAAACCACAGAAGGAACTACATAGACCGTGATCCTTTGCTCCATTACAGTGCAGAAGACATGAAAAATAACTCTTATTTAGCACTTTTACATCTTAATTAGTTTGATTATGTCAGAACCAAAGTCTTTTCCTTGAGGAAAAAGTGTATTCTCAATTCTGTTCCTTCTACAAATATCTTAATAAATATCAAGTTGTGAAATTATCGTACTGAGAAATTTGGATATTGTTCCATCCCTATTAGGTCTTATAGACCTGTGCACCCTGTAATGGTCTCTGTCTCCCCAGGGTGCTCCGGGATAACCCCCTGCGGTGCTCGTGTGGGGTACACTGGCTGCAGCAGTGGCAGAGGGGTGCCAAGGCGGACCTGGACCCGGCGCTCTCTTGCCTCCACGGGCACCTGGAGATCCCGCTCAGCTCCCTGCACATCGAGAACTGCAGTAGGTCCTCCTCCACCTGAAGACGTTCTGCTCTGTCACACTCTGGATTTAACACTGCGCAACTTCTCACTAATTTTTTTTACTCTGAACAAATACTTGAATTATTTTTAATCTGAATTTTAGTTGCTGAAATTTAAATACTTTCAATTTTCACTTTTTAAAATTTTCTGCACATATATTTTCAAGTTCTTACATTCCAGTGTAAAATTCACAGTGAAAAATTCAGAGCGTAAAATTCAGAGTGTAAAATCCAGAGTGTAAAATTCAGAGCGTAAAATTCAGAGCGTAAGATTCACAGTGAAAAATTCTGAGTGTAAAATTGTGTAAAATCCACTGAAAAATTTGGCAGCAAAGATCCAAGACGCCGTGACATGAGCAATCGATCATGAGTGAGTCGATCTTCGTCAGCAACCAGAAAACGCTGTAGAGAACAGATCTGATTGGCCAGAAATAACCTCATCGGAATCTATTTGATTTAACTATAAGCCCCGCCCCCAGAAGAGAACAGCCAATAGGAAAGAGTCTCTCAGCCCCTCCTTAGTCACATGATCGATTGTTTATGTCTTGGCGTCTTGGATCTTTATTGTAATTTTTACGCTCCGCATGTTACCATGTAAAACCCAGGTTAGTCCTACTTTATAATCTCTTTATCAATAACATTTTAATATAACTTAGACTTAGAGTTAGACAAACTTTATTGATCCACAAGGGAAACTGTTTGAAACACACAGACCCCTGGCAGACCACTGCTCAAATATACATCCCAACAAAAAATGTTTATTTCATTTATGACTTTCATCGAACACATCTAACACGCCTGCAACACGGGGCAGAACTCAGGCACCACGACAGGACGAGGGGGCGATGAGTGTTGTTAGCGTGATGATAGCCTGATATCAGCCTGATGTTAGCCTGTTTTTAATGTGTTGTTAGCGTGTTGTTAGTGTGTTATTAGTTTGTTTTAGCGTGTTATTAGTGTGTTTTAGTGTGTTTTAGTGTGATTTTAGTGTGTTTATAGAATATTTTTATGTGTTGGTGTATTTTTAGTGTGTTTTAACGTGTTTTTAGTGTGTTGTTTGCGTGTTTTTAGTGTGTTGTTGGTGTGTTTTAGTATGTTGTTTGTGTGTTTTAGTGTGTTTTTAGCGTGTTTTAATGTGTTTTTAGTGTGTTGCTGGCGAATGTTTAATGTGTTGTTAGCTTGTTGTTAGTGTGTTATTAGTTTGTTTTAGTGTGTTTTAATGTGCTTTTAGTGTGTTTATAGAATGTTTTTAATGTGTTGTTAGTATGGTTTTTAGTGTGTTTTTAGCATGTTGTTGGCGTGTTTTAATGTGTTTTTAGTGTGTTGTTGGTGTATTTTTAGTGTTTTTTTAGTGTGTTGTTTGCATGTTTCTAGTGTGTTGGTGTGTTTTAGTGTCTTGTTGGTGTATTGTTTGTGTGTTTTTAGTGTGTTTTAGTGTGTTTTTAGCCTGTTTTTAATGTGTTGTTTGCATGTTTTTAATGTGTTGTTGGCATATTTTTAGTGTGTTTTTAGCATGTTTTTAGTGTATTGTTTGCATGTTTTTAGTGTGTTTTTAGCGTGTTTTTAGCATGCCGTTAGCATTGTAAGCATAGATCTCAATGTATTAAATATGATGGCCTGTGTTCTGAGATTCTTTCTGTCTACAAAGGGGTGCCACAGGGGTCTGTATTGGGCCCCCTCTTATTTATTATTTATATCAATGATTTAGGTTTAAATGTGTCAGATGCAAAACTGCATTTCTACGCTGATGACACAGTTATTTACTGCTGTGGAGCAACTCTTGTTCAGGCTGTTGAATCTTTGCAGAAAGCTTTTATAACTGTCCAACACTCATTAATTAACTTGAAACTTGTTCTCAATGCTGATAAGACAAAGCTTATGATGTTTTTTAATTGTGAAAAGTTGAGGGCAGTGAAATAGACAGACCCTCCAGGAATTCGCGATGTTGCGATTTGCAACTTCAACGCAACTTCAGCCAATCCCCGTGAATTCAGGGTGGTGTTGCAATTTTGACCAATCACCGCAACTTTTCCGCAATTTTTAGTAATTTTGACCAATCATCGGCGACGTATTGAACGCCGACCAGCTTCCTTCTGCCTTACTTCCGTATGACAAAACGAAACTGCGGCCGTATCCCCAGTTCCCAGAGCGCACAGCTCGGAGCACGGCCCGCACACTTGCTCAGCCCCGATTGCAGTCCGCGGACCGCTTAACGACTGCGGTCTTCAGACCGCGTATTAACTGTGCATGGGACAAAAAAGAAGTGGGACAGCAGTCGTCGCGCTGGTGTACTGTCGAAATGTGTGACACACATGCCCTTCGGGCCACGCTCCGAGCTGCGGCCAGCCACCTGCCCACTAAAATAACAGCAAAAGACCGCGCGAAACAGTTCCCCTCCTAGTAGTAATTTATTTTCGATATTGGTAAGGTTGTTTTAGGACCATATCTGTGATCTCTGTGTCCTTGTATTATTCTTTGTCAGTAATAACTCAGTATTCAAAATATTACTCAATTTTAATTACAAAAAGCGAAAATCGCAACTATTTATCGCAACTTTCACTTCCTCCCGCAACAAAATCGCAACAAAAACCTTAAAAGCACCGCAACTTTCATCGGAACTTTTAGGAAAAGCTCCCGCAAATTCAGGCATTTTAGCCCGCAACAATCACAAAAAATGCCCGCAAAATCCTGGGGGGTCTGAATAGAGGTGGTTCATATGTACAAATACTGTACCTAGGTGTCTTAATTGATGACAAACTCACTTTCAAGCGACATATAGATAATCTTGTGAAGAAGCTGAGGCTAAAATTGGGATTTTATTTTCGAAATAAACTGTGTTTTTCTTTTAATGTAAAAAAGCGTCTCGTCAATGCAACATTTTTTCTCTGTGTTGGATTATGGAGATTTTTTGTACATGAATGCTGCTGCTCAATGTCTTCGAATGATTGATACTGCTTATCATGCTTCTTTGAGGTTCATTACAAACTGTAAAATGTCCACTCACCACTGTGAATTATACTCTCAAGTGGGATGGCCTGCTCTGGCCACTCGGAGGATTAGTCACTGGTACACTTTCATTTATAAGGCAATATTGGGACTACTGCCTTTGTACATTTGCACCCTAATTGCTCTGAGAAATGCTGAATCGTATTCTCTTCGTTCACAAGACTATTTGTCGCTTTCTGTTCCTTATGCTCGTAAAGAACTGGGTAAAAAGGCATTTGTTTACTCTGCACCTTTTGCATGGAATATGCTACAGAAAGACTGGAAACTAACTGATTTAATTTCCTTGAGCACTTTTAAATCCACACTCAGAGCTTTTGAGACCAATTCCACAATCTGCACTTGTTTTTTATGTTTTTAAACTTTTATGTCAATTCCACAATCTGCACTTGTTTTTTATAATGTTTTAAACTTTTATGTCTTATCTATGTAAATATGTAACTGTTTTGTGTTTGCTGTTGCCTCTTGGCCAGGACTCCCTTGAAAAAGAGGTTCTTAATCTCAATGGGACATTTCCTGGTTAAATAAAGGTCAATAAATAATAAATAAATAATTGTTAGCTCTGGGGTCCTCTCTCCGCAGGCCTTCCTGTGGTCACCATCCTCCCGGCCAACACCCGGGTCCAGGAGGGCGGCAACCTCACCTTCGAGTGTCATGTGACCGGGAGCCCCACCCCCCGAGCGAGATGGAGGACGGAGCACCTGCGCTCGCCCTTCACTACACAGGTGAGAACGCGGAAGACCACCAGCATCCAAAGACCACCCACACCCCAACACCACCAGCACACAAAGACCACCCACACCCCAACACCACCCACACCCCAACACCACCCAAAGACCACCCACACCCCAACACCACCAGCACACAAAGACCACCCACACCCCAACACCACCCACACCGAAAGACCAACCCCACCCAAAGACCACCCACACCCCAACACCACCAGCACCCAAAGACCACCCACACCCCAACACCACCAGCACCCAAAGACCACCCACACCCCAACACCACCAGCACCCAAAGACCACCCACACCCTAACACCACCAGCACCCAAAGACCACCCACACCCTAACACCACCAGCACCCAAAGACCACCCACACCCAAAGACCAACCCCACCCAAAGACCACCCACACCCCAACACCACCATATATGGAACACTTAGCAACGCTGTCAGTCAAGCTTGTTGCTAACGCTAGTGGGAGGGACTGCGGGGAAAGAAGGCGCCTGATTGGTCCATTTTTAATGTTCAGATCTTGATTTGGGACAAAATAATGAAATAAAAATGTTTTTATGAGACGATTTTTCAAGACAAAGTGTGACCCTCGCTCCCTGTTGCCCCCTGTCACCCCTGCCCCCTGTTGCCCCTGCTCCCTGTCGCCCCCTATTGCCCCTGCTCCATGTCGCCCTGTGTCGCCCATGCTCCCTGTCGCCCCCTGTTGCCCCTGCTCCATGTCGCCCTGTGTCGTCCATGCTCCCTGTCGCCCCCTGTTGCCCCCTGTCGCCCCCTGTCGCCCCTGGTCCATGTCATCCCCTGTCGCCCCCGCTCCCTGTCGCCCCCTGTCACCCCTGCCCTCTGTCTCCCCCTGTCGCCCCCTGTCACCCCTGCCCTCTGTCGCTTCCTGTTGCCCCTGCCCCTGTCACCTCTGCCCCCTGTCGCTGCCTGCTGCCCCTGCCCCTGTCGCCCCTGACCCTGTCGCCCCCTGCAGGAGAGAATCTGGGGTTCCACTCTGGAGCACGTTCTGTTTCTGACAAACGCCTCATCCAGTGACAACCTCCACAACCTGACCTGTGAGGCGGAGAACGAGGCCGGACCGGACAGCGACACCATCCCCCTGGACATCCAGTGTAAGGACTGGACCAGGACCGGACCAAGACCAGGACCAGGACCAGGACCAGGACCGGACCAGAACCAGGACAGGACCGGACCAGGACCGGACCAGGACTAGGGGGCCCCTAATGAGTCTCTTTACAGGACCTCACATTTGAGGCCCTCACATTAGGGGTGAGGACATTAAGGGCCCTCACTCACATTAGGACCCTTACATTAGGGGCCCTCACATTAGGACCCACACTGTCTGCTGTCAGGAGTAAATAAGTCCAAAAACAGCAGGGCGCCGCTCAGCTGTTCCACTCGGGCCCCCGGGAGCCGTAAGAGCCGAAGTGCTGATGTGATTTGGGGCGCGCTAATGGAGCCTCTCTCCGGATCTGCCTGAGTGACTCTGTAACTACGTTAGTGCGGCTAATCTCTGAGCGCTCATAACCGCCGCCCCTTTAATTACTCCTAACGAGCTCTCAACAACAGCCCCCCGCCCACCCTGCTCCTGTCTGCTCCTGTCCGCTCCTGTCTGCTACCCTCTTCTCTCCTCCTCCTCTTTCTTCTCTCCTCCTCTCTCTCCTCCTGTCCTCCTCTCTCCTTCTCTCCTCTCTCTTCCTCTCCTCTCTACTCATTTCCTCTCTCCTTCTCTCCTCCTCCTCCTCCTCTCTCCTCCTCTCCTCCTCTCCTCCTCTCTCCTCCTCTTCTCCTCCTGTCCTCCTCTGTCCTCCTCTCTCCTCCTCCTATCTCCTCCTCCTCCTCTCCTCCTCTCCTCCTCTCCTCTGTCCTCCTTTCTCCTCCTCTCTCCTCCTCCTCATCTCCTCTCTCCTCCTCTGTCCTCCTCTCTCCTCCTCTGCCTCCTCTATCCTCTCTCCTCCTCTCTCCTGAATCAGATCTGTGGAGAGTCTGTACCAGTGCACGTTTTTCAGTGTTGAATAAAACATCTAATCTCACAAAGACAGATTTATGCCCCACTGTGGAGCATTCCAGGCAAAGCCATCACGTCTCCATGGAGACAGAGACGTAATGCTCCATTAAATCAGATGCCCTAACGTAAAGTAACACCAGTGAAACGTGATCCTGCCGCGTCTGCGCTCCGACACTTACGCTCCATGATTCCTTTAGTGCCTCAGGGGGCGCATTGTCCAGGGACTTTAAAAGAGCTCGAGCTGAAGCGTCTGGCTCACTGGCACGCCGGCGACGGTTAGATTCCCCCGAAGTGCCTCAGAAGTGGAAGTGTAGAGGAGGTCCGATGCACTGACGGTCCACTGGTATCGGCCCCTGTATCGAAATATCTTAAGTACTGAATATCGGTTCAGTTAATTTCAGTTTAGTCAATATCAGTCCAGTTGATTTTTTTTTTTTCAATAAATCTTTGTATGCACTGATGGTATACTGGTATCGGATATTTACCCCCGTATCGAAAGGTTTGAAGGATCAATTATCGGTTCAGTCATTGTCGGTTCAGTCAATATCGATCCACTCAATATCGGTCCATTGATATCTTTTTATATCGGCACGGTAGCAGAGTGGTTAGTGCTCTTGCTTCACAGCAAGAAGGTTCCGGGTTCGATCCCCGGGTCGCCCAGACCTTTCCGTGTGTGTTCTGTGTGGCGTTTGCATGCATGGTCTGGGTTCGATCCCCGGGTCGCCCGAGCCTTTCTGTGTGGAGTTTGCATGTTTCTCCCCGTGTCTGGGTGGGTTTCCTCCGGGCACTCCGGTTTCCCCCACCAACCCAAAACATGCACCATAGGTACCTCCAGCTTAGGTCCTGACCAATCCGAAGCAAGAAGATCATGGAGATGGTCCCCGGGCGCCCTAATGTGTGTGCTGCCCACTGCTCCTAATATATGTATATATATATATAGGATGGGTTAAAATGCAGAGAAGAATTTCTCCAGTGTGAGATCAATAAAGTTCACTTCTTCTTCTCTTCTTCTTCTTATTTTTTTGATAGAGCGGTGTATGCACTGATGGTACACTGATATCGGATATCGGCCCCCGTGTTGAAAGGTTTGAAGGATTGAATATCGGTTCCGTCAATATCGGTTCAGTCAGGAACGGCCCATTTGATATCTATTTATTTCGATAAATCGGTGTGATCAGACTATTCTCTGGCCCATGTGTTTTTTCAAAGTTGTTCTGTAGTGACTTTAAATAATAAACAACATTTGTCTAATAATTAACCGTTTAAGAGTGCACTGTGTAACTTTTCTGGTGAAGGGTCCGCCACCTGCTTGTCTCCATGGTGATGTGATTGCTTGGTATATTCCACGGTACGGCATTAAACGAATCTATCTTGTATTTATTCATTTACAGGTGTTTTATTTGACAAACATGGATTGTTAGTGTGAGCGGGAACACTTCTCCACAGATCTGACCTGGTGACGTGACCTGCTTGGACAAACAACAATAACATCTACATGGATTCAACCGTGTGGTGGACCCTCTGCCGGAAAAGTTACACAGTGCACCTTAAATAAGAAGAATAAAACATATTTTCAATCCCTGCCCTGGTGTTGGCTGAGCTCAGGTAACACAGAACAAACTGAGGTCCCCAGAACACAGGTCCCCGCATTCCTTTTATTGGTTTAAAAATCCTAAATTTGCTGAAATCTATGTATACCAAGGGTGCTCAACCTTTTTTTAGCCGAGATCTACTTTTGAGGTTGATGGTGTGCCGAAATCTACCAAGAGGGGGGTCCATTTTAGAATGACCTGTTAGACATGGCAAATATGGGCTTTTGGAGTGAGATTATTTTTAAAGTGGCATAGGGTCACTTCAGGCTGCAGTGTGAACGTAGCCCAAGATATGTGGTCCTAAAACCGATACATATCTGATCTTTTGGCATGCGACTTTAGTCTGAACGGCCAGGTTACGTTCATCCGACCTGGGCGTGTTTCCTCCAGCGAGAGTGGTACAAGTAGGCGCTCACAAATGTACACAAACGTTCTTCTCATCATGCGAAAATAGTGTATGAACTCTGTATCAGTGAAGCGGTGAAGCACGTAGCAATCCCACCACTCTTGGCTGCGACTCCACACCAACATGTTCATTTCTACGGACATTGCTGCCACGGCCCCACTGTACTTGTTCTGGCTCCGGTATGACAGCAACTTTAGGCGACTTCCGTAAACACTGAGCACGCACTTTTGGGGCATTTAAAGTTCACACTGGAGATCACATACAAGTCGCATTTAATTGGAAATGTGAACGACCTCGCAAAAAAATCTGATTTCGCAAAAAAATCGTAATTGAGCATTAAGCCCTGCAGTGTGAACGTAGCCAAAGACACACATTTCTCGTGATTGACTGACATTCTGCCTGCGATCAACTGGTAGACTGCAATCGACTGGTTGGGCACCCCTGATGTATACATCTTCCCTAAGTCGCTCCCCCTTCAGAGCGCCATCCCAATACACTCACCTCCCTGTGCTAACTCCCTCCCCCTTCAGAGCGTCGCACTAATGAACCTCCTGCATCACATCAGGTTTGTCCAGGTGTTGTGTTCAGTTTTGTCTCATGTTTTTGTGTATTTATGGAGCATGGGGCATTGTGGGCGGAGCCTCGTACCGACTCGTACTGCTAACCATAATGAGGGTTTGAATAGTGATAGGAGAGATCACTAGATTACTCAAAGATGCATGGATGACTCTCAAACCTCTTCAGACAGGTTTGGTTTGGTGGAGGGTCCGTTTAACGCTTTTCTCCATGGAGATGTTGCTTTGTCTGGAATGTTCCACAGTATGGCATTAAACCTTTCTATCTTCATGGAGACCAAACCAGACCAAGTTACATGTCAGATCTGTGGAGAGGCGACCCCGCTCACAGTCAGAATGTTTTTCGAGGTATTTTTGAGCTCTAAAACCACCTGTGATTGAATAAATGTAAAGTAGAGCTGTTTAATGTCACACTATGGAACATTCCAGACAGAGCAGTGACGTCTCCATAGAAACAAGCAGGTGGCGGACCCCCAACTGGAAAAAGCTAATATGGGAACAGAAAATGCTGGATAAATGCATCCCCGGTGGTTAGTCTCATGTACTTGTACATTTACTACTGTTTTGGAGCGGAGTGGTGTACTCTATGTGGAGGTCCAGGGGGTCAGGGGTTAAGAGCAGGTCAGTGTGTTCCACTGTCTACCCTGTTTCCGGGAGCGGGGTGGTGGTGGCGTGGGGCAGCGGCGTGGAGGAGTTTCCAGGTAACCGCGTGGTTGTCCCATAGACTCAGGCCCTGTTCATAATTCATGAGGTCAGAGGGTCTGATCCATCAGCATCACCACGGAAACTCTGAGGAGCACTGGCACTTTCACACACACACACACACACACACACACACAAACACACTTCTGACAGGGTATCTGGCTATCACAAACAGCAGAGTTTTATACGATTCTTCTGTATTTTTAAAATAGGAACTTAAAAAAAAAAAAAAAAAAAAGCTCCTAAAAGTTAACTTTGGAAGATCCATCCATCCATGTTCTTCCTCTTATCCGGGGCCGGGTCGCAGGGGCAACAGTCTAAGCAGGGACTCAAAGACTTCCTTCACCCCGGACACTTCATCCAGCTCCTCCAGGGGGACCCCAAGGCGTTCCCAGGCCAGTCGGGAGACGTAGTCCCTCCAGCATGTCCTAGGTCTTTCCCAGGGCCTCCTCCCGGTGGGACATGCCCAGAACAGGAGGCGTCCAGGAGGCGTCCGTAATAGACGCCTGAGCCACCTCAGCTGCTCCTCTCAACGTGGAGGAGCGGCGGCTCTACTCCGAGCTCCTCCCGTGTGACTGAGCTCCTCACCGTATCTCTAAGGGAGCAGTGTTGTCCCTGAATGCGTTCACTGTGCCCCCTAACCCTAACACCCCCCCGACCGGCACCTCTCTCCCTCTCGCGCAGCGCTCGCGGAACGCTCCGCCTGGGTTGCCTCAAACCTTTCGCTGCTACTGCAGGAGCGCTTACAAACTGTTTCCCTGCTCTCTGGACTCTGTTCCCCTCATGCTCTCCCGACCTTCTCCTCCGCGCTGCTCTCTGGTTCAAGGGCCAAACGGCGGCACTTCCTGGTCTTACGAGAAACAGCGCATAGTGGTGCGCTAAAGGACCACATTAAAGGGGGAATCACTAATGTTAATTTGTGGGTTTATTTTGTTTTCTTAAGTCTCTTAGTTAATTAAGCCATATCATATGGGGGGTTATTTAAGTATTTTCTTTATTATGTTGAACTGCAGGTGTTTTATCATTAAGGGGACCGTTATTTGTAGTTGGATAAGGATGTGAAATTGGATATGAAGATGGAATCTAACACATGGTTTGATTGTTAAAACTGATATAATAATTGCTATGGTTCTATATGGGCTTTGGCAGTGATATTGAAAAATAATAGCTTGCAGCAATGTAGTGGAAAAAAAAGAACTATGAACTAGTTCATTTTCTGGAACTATGAACTAACTACTAACTATAAACAATTCTGAACTATGAACGAACTAGTTCATTTTGAAATGTGTGAACTGAACTTTGAACTAGTTCATGTAGAAAATGAACTTTCCCAACACTGTAAGGGAGCACCCAGCCACTCTGTTGCGGAAACTAATTTCGGCCGCTTGTATCCGCGACCTTGTCCTTTCGGTCATTACCCAGAGCTCATGACCATAGGTGAAGGGAGGAACGTAGATTAATGGTAAATCGAGAGCTTTGCCTTTTGGCTCAGCTCCCTCTTCACCACAACGGTCCAGCGACCGCATCACTGCCAACGCTGCACCAATCCGCCTGTTAATCTCACACTCCATCCTCCCCTCACTCGTGAACAAGACCCTGAGATACTTGAACTCCTCCACTTGAGGTACTTTGGAAGATGTAGATCCAAATTCAGATCCAACTGGACTAAACCAGGTCTAAACCAGGACTTTACTGAACTCCTCCTTATGTGCGTTCAGTTCCAGCTCGGATCTTGTTCCTGAAGGACGCTGAGCCGATGCATCACTGGTGTTTTCCATTTGCGGTGGATGGGAACCCTGAGCCCACCATCAGCTGGCTGTACAACGGTGCCGCCTTGCAGGAAACGCGCTTCACCTACACCGAGATTATCAGCGACTCCAGCGACGGCTCCGAGAAGCACGGCTGCCTCTACCTCAACAAACCCACGCACATCAACAACGGCGTGTACACCCTGCGGGCACACAACCGGCTGGGCCACGACCAGGCCAACGCCACCGGGAGCTTCATGGATAACCCCTTTGACCCCTTTGACCCTGAGGGCATCATCCCAGGTACCTGCCAACGGGAATCTTCCACTGGTCGTTTTCAGATTCAACAATGTGATTATGTCAGTTTTTATTATTGATTACCTGTATTATCTTAAGAAATACACAAAAGGTAAAGTCACGAAAGCCTAGAGTAGTTCTATTGTGTTCTGATCGAGAAGCTCGCGTTTAAACGACTCGTGACCTTCTCTGTAGGACACAGTGTGTAAATCAGAGACCATTTACCCAGTTATAATGTGTGTTTTTGTCTGTGTCACATGCTAGTCCCTGATGTCGTCCCAAGTAGGTCCTCCATCTTTGCTCTATTATTGCTCACTGGTATCTTCTGCCCTGGAGCTCACTGTCTCACGTTCTGTGTTCTCCAGCTCCCACCAACAAGACGGTGCAGGCTGTGACGGAGAACCTGGAGAGCCATGTGTTTATGGTACGTTTTTAATAATAATAATAATAATAATAATAATAATAATAATAATAATAATAATAATAATAATAATAATACATTTTATTTATTAGGCGCCTTTCTGGACACTCAAGGTCGCCTTACAACAAGTGTAATATACATTATAGGCAGTTAAAAGCAGTTAAAAGCAACAGTTAAAATACAGTTTTTCTGTGGTCCTCAAGAACCTTCAGGGGAACATTTATGACCAGTGCTTCCAGATTACATGAGAATCAAGTATCCAATCAGGAAACCAAAACAAACCCCTCAGAACCTGATTTTTACCTTGAAAAACAGAACTAGTCCATTGTAAACAGTTTATCTTAGTCCAGAGTTCTTCCTCACGTCCCTTCTACATTCAGTGTCCTCATTACTCACCACCATGAGTTTATAAGCACTTTTCCCAGCTTTCAGAGACCAGAGTGGAGTTTTGCATTAGAAGCAGAAAAAACACAGCAGACTTATTCAGACCTCAATAACTGCTTATACAAAATACTGTACTGACACATTTTACTCAAATACATGAGGAAAAATCAGGTGCAGGAGTTCTTCTCTCAAACAGAAAACACTCTGTTCCACCTTGTGATGTCATGTGGTGATACAGGAAATGCTGTACACACCGTCACTAGAATCATCCATCCATTTTCTTCCGCTTATCCGGGGCCGGGTCGCGGGGGCAACAGTCTAAGCAGGGACTCCCAGACTTCCTTCACCCCGGACACTTCCTCCAGCTCGTCCGGGGGGACCCCAAGGCGTTCCCAGGCCAGCCAGGAGACATAGTCCCTCCAGTGGCTCCTGGGTCTTCCCCGGGGCCTCCTTCCGGTGGGACATGCCCGGAACACCTCCCGAGGGAGGCGACCAGGAGGCATCCGGAACAGATGCCCAAGCCACCTCAGCTGGCTCCTCTCAACGTGGAAAAGCAGCGGCTCTACTCCGAGCTCCTCCTGTGTGACCGAGCTCCTCACCCTATCTCTAAGGGTGCGCCCAGCCACTCTGCGGAGGAAACTCATTTCAGCCGCTTGTATGCGCGATCTCGTCCTTTCGGTCATTACCCAAAGCTCATGACCATAAGTGAGGGTAGGAACGTAGATTGACTGGTAAATTGAGAGCTTCGCCTTTTGGCTCAGCTCCCTCTTCACCACAACGGTCCAGTACAACGACCGCATCACTGCCGACCCTGCACCGATCCGCCTGTCAATCTCACGCTCCATCCTCCCCTCACTCGTGAACAAGACCCCGAGATACTTGGACTCCTCCACTTGAGGCAAGGACTCCCCACCCACCCGGAGAGGGCAAACCACCTTTTTCCGGTCGAGAACCATGGCCTCGGATTTGGAGGAGCTGATCCTCATCTCAGCCGCTTCACACTCGGCTGCGAACCGCCCCAGTGCACATTGGAGGTCCTGGTTTGATGAAGCCATCAGGACAACATCATCCGCAAACAGCAGAGATGAGATCCTGTGGTTCCCAAACCGGATCCCCTCCGGCCCCTGACTGTGCCTAGAAATTCTGTCCATAAATATAATGAACAGAACCGGTGACAAAGGGCAGCCCTGGCGGAGTCCAACATGCACCGGAAACAGGTCCGTCTTACTACCGGCAATGCGAACACAGCTCCTGCTCCGGTCATACAGGGACCGAACAGCCCTTATCAAAGGGCCCCGAACCCCGTACTCCCAGAGCACTCTCCACAGGACCCCACAAGGGACACGGTCGAATGCCTTCTCCAGATCCACAAAGCACATGTGGACTGGTTGGGCAAACTCCCATGCACCATCGAGCACCCGATGGAGAGTATAGAGCTGGTCCAGTGTTCCCCGGCCGGGATGAAAACCACACTGCTCCTCCTGAATCCGAGGTTCGACTATCGGTCGAATTCTCCTCTCTAGCACCCTGGAATAGACCTTACCGGGAAGGCTGAGGAATGTGATTCCCCGATAGTTGGAACACACCCTCCGGTCCCCCTTCTTAAACAGAGGGACCACCACCCCGGTCTGCCAGTCCAGAGGTACTGTCCCTGACTGCCACGCGATGTTGCAGAGACTTGTCAGCCAAGACAGCCCTACAACATCCAGAGACTTGAGATACTCAGGGCGGATCTCATCCACCCCCGGGGCCTTGCCACCGAGGAGCTTTCCAACCACCTCAGTGACTTCAGCCAGGGTGATGAGTGAGTCCGACCCCAAGTCCCCAGCCTCTGCTTCCTCCTTGGAAGACATGACGGCGGGATTGAGGAGATCCTCAAAGTATTCCTTCCACCGTCCGACAACATCCCCAGTCGAGGTCAACAGCTCCCCACCCCCACTGTAAACAGTGTTTGTGAAGTACTGCTTCCCCCTCCTGAGGCGCCGGACGGCTTGCCAGAATTTCTTTGAGGCTGTCCGATAGTCCTCCTCCATGGCCTCTCCGAACTCCTCCCAACCCCGAGTTTTTGCCTCTGCCACCGCCCGGGCTGCAGCATGCTTGGCCCGCCGGAAGCCATCGGCTGCCTCCGGAGTACCACGAGCCAACAAGGCCCGATAGGACTCCTTCATCAGCCTGACAGCATCCCTTACTTTCAGTGTCTACCACCGGGTTCGGGGATTGCCGCCGCTACAGGCACCACAGACCTTACGACCACAGCTACGGGCGGCCGCATCGACAATAGAGGCCGAGAACAGAGCCCATTCGGACTCTATGTCCCCAGCCTCCCCCGGAATCCGGGAGAAGCTCTCCCGGAGGTGTGAGTTGAAGGTGCCCCTGACAGAGGGCTCTGCCAGACGTTCCCAACAGACCTTCACTACGCGCTTGGGCCTGCCAGGTCTTTCTGGCTTCCTCCCCTGCCAGCGGACCCAACTCACCACCAGGTGGTGATCGGTTGACAGCTCTGCCCCTCTCTTTACCCGAGTGTCCAAGACATGCAGCCAGAGGTCAGATGACACGACAACAAAGTCGATCATAGACCTCCGTCCTAGGGTGTCCTGGTGCCACGTGCACTGATGGACACCCTTGTGCTTTAACATGGTGTTCGTTATGGACAAACTGTGGCTAGCACAGAAGTCCAATAACAGAACACCACTCGGGTTCAGATCAGGGAGGCCGTTCCTCCCAATCACCCCTATCCAGGTGTCACTGTCATTGCCCACGTGGGCGTTGAAGTCCCCCAGGAGAACAATGGAGTCCCCGGTCAGTGCACTGTCCAATACCCCTCCCAGGCACTCCAAGAAGGCCGGGTACTCTGCACTGCTGTTCGGCCCGTAGGCCGACACAACAGTGAGAGACCTGTCCCTGACCCGAAGGCGCAGGGACGAGAGGGTCGTTGAACGAGAGGGTCGCGTACCCTCTCGTTCAACGGGGTGAACTCCAACACACAGCGGCTGAGCCGTGGGGTAATGAGCAGGCCCACACCGGCCCGCCGCCGTTCCCCGCGGGCAACACCAGAGAAATGGAGAGTCCAGCCCTCTTCAAGGAGTTGGGTTCCAGAGCCCAGGCTGTGCGTGGAGGTGAGGCCGACTATATCTAGTCGATAGCGTTCAACCTCCCGCACGAGCTCAGGCTCCTTCCCCCCCAGCGAGGTGACATTCCATGTCCCCAGAGCTAGTCTCCATGTCCGGAGATCTGGTCGCCGAGGCCCCTGCCTTCGGCTGCTTCCCAGATCTCTCTGCACCGGCTCCTTATGGATCCTCCTGCGGGTGGTGGGTCCACGGGAGGACGGCCCCACGTCACTCCTTCGGGCTGAGCACCCACCCCAGGCCTGGCTCCAGAGTGGGGCCCCGGTGACGCCGATCCGGGCGACGTAACTGGCCTTGATCTCGTATTCGTCATAATGGGCTTTTGAACCGCTCTTGGTCTGACCCGTCCCCCAGGACCTGTTTGCCTTGGGTGACCCTACCAGGGGCATAAAGCCCCCGACAACATAGCTCCCGGGATCATTCGGGCACTCAAACCTCTCCACCATGTTAAGGTGGCGGCTCAAGGAGGGGACCTCTAGACTCACTAGAATCATTTTGATCATTTCATTTCTGAAATTGCCGATCTCTACTGGACTAAAGGTAAAAGGAGCTGTTCACTTGAAAACTACCACTTGATGACATCACAAGGTGGAACAGAGCGTTTGGAGCAGGGTTCCCCAAACTGTTCCACAAATGGCCGGTGTGGCTGCAGGTTTTCTTTCCAACCAAGCAGCAGCACACCAGACTTGACTCATTTAATCAACTGATCTCAGTCTTCAGACAGTTGAAGGCGTGGCCTTGGTTGGTTGGAATGAAAACCTGTAGCCACACCAGCCCTTTGTGGAACAGTTTGGGGAACCCTGCTCTGGAGCTTTGGAGATGTAGACAGACGAATAATAAAATGTTTTCCATGTTTTGAGGATGGAACAGCATTAGAACATGACTTAAAGCCTACAGTTGTCTGTTTAGAGCAGCGTAGGACCTGTTGGAGGTAGAAAAGTGCGATAAAAATGTGGCCTTTTTGTTTACTATTTAAGAGCAAACTCCAAATACTCCAAATACTGATGCCGCTGGATGTTTTTTGTGTGCAGGTCTCTGTGGCGGTGGGGCTGTCTCTCTTCGCCTGCTCCTTTGTCCTCCTCATTCTTGTGGTTATGAACAAATGTGGACATCACCCCAAGTTTGGCATTCACCGTAGGTCCACCTCACCTCACCCATCTGTGCCGCGCTTTAACGCTCACACGCACACCATCAGGGACCTCTAAACTCAACTTCAAACTGTTCTCCTCAGATGTTTCTCCATGTTCTAGTCGTTTCTTCTTGTTTGTCATCGTTTTGGTCCAAATGTAAAAACGCTCTGCTCTGGTGTGATGTGCAGATGTCCACAGGAGAGTTATTTTGTTCAGATTCTGGTGGCGTTCATTTGTAGAATATTAATCTGGAGTAGGTTTGAGACAGACGGGCTCATTCACTGCAAGAAACCTTGGCCAAAATGTAAGATCTAAACACTTAAATCAATCAGAAAATGACTTAAAAGTAGAGAAATGTTCTGTCCATGCAGGAAGATCATTTTACTGACAAGTTCTCTTCAAATAAACTCCCTCTAGACCCGAATGAAACCTTCTCTGGTGAATTTCATGGGCTGGAAATATTTTTATGGATGCAAAGTTTGAGATAAACATACCTAAGTATCGAATCTGCATCACTGAATCTAAAACAAGTTCAGTGTTGCAGGGGAAACTCTGGTAAACAGATCGTAGCTTCTTTTAAACATTTATTGCCGAAAGTTAAGATTTTCTGACTAGTTGAGTCATGGAAGAAATTTTTGATTCTCTCCTCTACTCTCCTCTTCTCCTCCTCCTCTCCTCTCTCCTCCTCCTCTCTCCTCTCCTCTTCTCCTCCTCCTCTCTCCTCCCCTCCCCTCCTCTCCTCCTCCTCTCTTCCTCTCTCCTCCTCTCATCTCCTCTCCTCTTCTCTCCTCTTCTCTCTCCTCCTCTCCTCTCTCCTCCTCTCCTCCTCCTCTCCTCTCCTCTCCTCCTCTCTCCTCCCCTCCTCTCCTCCTCCTCTCTTCCTCTCTCCTCCTCCTCCCTCTCGTTGTTCCTCTGGTGATTTATGGATGGAGCTTGTGTGTTTACAGCTCCATCTCTAAGTGGTTGAGCTCCTGAGTGTTCGGTCTGTCCGTTTGGCGATGTTGACGGGCCCTTGTTGTTCCGTTGGCGTGGCCCCGGGGGGGTGGGGGTGGGGCCAGGGGTGGGGCTGAGTGGGCGCCGCTCTCAGGGCTTTTAATCGCTAACCACTCTGCTACACTGTTGTCATCTCCACATCTGTCAGCGCAGCACAGGAGTTTCAGCTCTTCATGGACCACAGACTCTCAAGTGCTCTGAAGGACAGTCAAATGAAGCTCATGAGGCCAGCAGGGCCATATTAGGAACAGGAATTTATTTACGGAAATAAAAGCCCAAGTTTAGCTCAGTTTACGGATGTCCACAGGGACATGGAGATGGGGGGTGTAGGGGCTGAACAAAAGGCTGAAATCGTCCAGACACAAACATCTAAATATGTTATTTGTCCTGCCCCTGTCCTGCCCCTGTCTCCTCAGGCTCCTCTGTTCTGGGGACAGAGGACGACCTGGCCGTGTCTCTTCAGTTCATGAAGGGCAGCAGCCCCCCGTCCTCTGACGAAGACTCTGGACTGTCCAGTTTTGTGGAGAACCCTCAGTACTTCTGCGGCATCATCAAGGACAAAGACATGTGTAAGTGTCCACACAGGAGACAGAGACACGTGTACGTGTCCACACAGCAGACAGGGACATGTGTAAGTGTCCACACAGGAGACAGAGACACGTGTACGTGTCCACACAGCAGACAGGGACATGTGTAAGTGTCCACACAAGAGACAGGGACACGTGTACGTGTCCACACAGCAGACAGGGACATGTGTAAGTGTCCACACAAGAGACAGGGACATGTGTACGTCTCCACACAGGAGACAGGGACATGTGTAAGTGTCCACACAAGAGACAGGGACATGTGTACGTGTCCACACAGCAGACAGGGACATGTGTAAGTGTCCACACAAGAGACAGGGACATGTGTAAGTGTCCACACAAGAGACAGGGACATGTGTAAGTGTCCACACAGGAGACAGAGACACGTGTACGTGTCCACACAGCAGACAGGGACATGTGTAAGTGTCCACACAAGAGACAGGGACATGTGTACGTGTCCACACAGGAGACAGGGACATGTGTAAGTGTCCACACAAGAGACAGGGACATGTGTACGTGTCCACACAGGAGACAGGGACATGTGTAAGTGTCCACACAAGAGACAGGGACATGTGTACGTGTCCACACAGCAGACAGGGACATGTGTAAGTGTCCACACAAGAGACAGGGACATGTGTAAGTGTCCACACAAGAGACAGGGACATGTGTAAGTGTCCACACAGGAGACAGAGACACGTGTACGTGTCCACACAGCAGACAGGGACATGTGTAAGTGTCCACACAAGAGACAGGGACATGTGTACGTGTCCACACAGGAGACAGGGACATGTGTAAGTGTCCACACAAGAGACAGGGACATGTGTAAGTTCCCCTTAGATGTTCTGGTAGGTTCTGTGACTCTGTGGGCCAAGTCCCTGCCAGGTCTGTGTCAAGAACTCTGGAATAAAAGAAAAACAGCCCAGACCACACTAGAGTAACAGAGATCCTTCAGCTGATCTACACTGGTCACAGAATGGAGACACTTGTGGATTTTATGCAGTGAGACTCGTGTTGAATCACAATGTCCTCTGTCCTCTATGGACTGAATATTTATGACTGAATGACAGTGAGTCTTTCCTCTGGTGTTCTGGTATTGCAGTTTCCGGTTCCTTTCCCCAAACCATTTTTAGATGATCTGTCAGTGCAGTTGGAAAAAAGAAACAGGGTCTGTGCGTTTCTGTTTGTGGTGTGTTTTTTGTGTGTTTTCGGTGTGTTCTGGACTGTTTTTGGACTGTTTTTGCTGTGTTTCTGTTTATTTTTTTATTTTTTTTAACTGTCATTGGACTGTTTTCAGTATGTTTCTAACTGTTTTTGGACTGTTTTCTGTGTTTGTTTGTTTTGTTTTTTACTGTCTTTGGACTGTTTTTGGTTGTTTTGTGTGTGTTTTCAGTGTGTTTCTAACTGTTTTTGTTTGATGTGTTTTTGGTGTGTTTCTAACTAACTGTTTTTTTTATTTACTGTTTTTGGACTGTTTTTGATGTGTTTTGAGTGTGTTTCTATTTTTGGACTGTTTTAGGGCTGTTTTTGTTTGATGTGTTTTTGGTGTGTTTCTAACTGTTTTTTTTATTTACTGTTTTTGGACTGTTTTTGATGTGTTTTGGGTGTGTTTCTAACTCTTTTCGGTGTGTTTTTTGCAGGTGTGCAGCACATAAAGCGTCAGGACATCGTGCTGAAGTGGGAGCTCGGGGAGGGTGCATTTGGGAAGGTGTACCTGGCAGAGTGCGCCAACCTTAGCCCCGACTGTGACAAGATGCTGGTCGCCATCAAGGTCAGAGGTCATTTTACACCATAAGGCCACACATCCAAATTACTCTTGTTCTACGGTGTCCGGTGTGTCTGCTCTGACCCCGGTGGTGTCACAGTGTGTGTGTGTTGTGCATTGTTAACAGCTGGTTTCTTCTCAGACTCTGAAGGACGCCACAGAGTCCACGCGGCAGGACTTCCAGAGGGAGGCAGAGCTCCTGACGGTCCTGCAGCACCAGCACATCGTGCGTTTCTACGGCGTGTGCACGGACGGAGAGCCGCTCGCCATGGTATTTGAATACATGCGCCATGGGGACCTCAACCGCTTCCTCCGGTCAGTGCCACAGACGCACGACATCATCTACAGACATCCAAACGTCTGACCTTCACACGCCCAAAACACACATGTCCAAACCCTCTGACCTTCACACCTCCAAATGCCATTGTCATATTTTAAAGACTTTATGACCAATATAAAGTTTTATTTTGTGATGTTTGATGGATTTTCTCTGTAAAATGTTCATTTCTTGGCGCACATTTGGAACTGTGAATCAGTGTTGGAGATAGACGTCATATCGGCTCGATATTTGCCCTTATTATCGTATTGGCTATCGGTCTTAAATCTCCAGCACAGGCTGTTGTCTTGGAGCTGCTGCGTAACGAATATTCATATAACACTTCATTGGAAAGAGACAACCTCACAAACCGTGACGTGACATGGGTAAAGCTGAACTTAATTCAAATTACAGAATTTGGGGAAAACTATCCAACTATCCAAAACTATCGGCAGAGCTGATCTATAATCGGTATTGGCCACAGAACATGAGAGCACATAAAGCCTCGGGAACATTTGACCTGTTCTCCTGGGGCTGTTGCTCGTGTCTCCACAGATCTTCACAGTACTTCAGAGTTCTTCACTACTGCATTGTTAGGAGGTAGAATTACCAGTACACGAGTATCTCTGAGGGCAGTACTCGAGTATGAGGGCAGTACCCCCCTCCCGCTGAGCCCGTGTGGCTGAATCTGGAGACACATCAGATTAGTCCCGCCCACGGTGAGACACGAGACGATGAGACGACGGCTCCACGGCTCCACGGCTCACACGGCTCACACAGCTCACACAGCGGCAGCTTCATGACTCCCGCTCACTGTCAACAGACACATTATAATGACTCAGAATCCAATCAGTTCAAATGGTCAATAATCAGCTTCAATCTTTTTAACTGACAGATCCACAGGTCCTCTGTCCACAGGGGTCAGTCTCTGTCCACAGGGGTCAGTCTCTGTCCACTGGGGTCAGTCCTGTGTCCACGGGGGTCAGTCCTCTGTCCACAGGGGTCAGTCCTCTGTCCACTGGGGTCAGTCTCTGTCCACAGGGGTCAGTCCTCTGTCCACTGGTGTCAGTCCAATGTCCACGGGAGTCAGTCCTCTGTCCACAGGGGTCAGTCCTGCTCTGCTCTGTTCTAAATGAACATGTCCATAAAGACAGATCAAATCCAGATCTTTATTGATCCTGAGAAAAGCAAGTTTAGCAGGTCACAGACCATCTAAATGGACCTAGATAACCTGCTAACAGGCGTGTGTGTGTTTGTGTATCTGTGTGTGTGTTGGGTATCTGTGTTGCAGGGCCCACGGTCCAGACGCTCGGATGTTGGACGAGTCAAATCTGGCAGCGGTGGGTCAGCTGACGGTCCCTCAGATGCTGCACATCGCCGGGCAGATCGCCTCGGGAATGGTGTACCTCGCCTCGCTTCACTTCGTCCACCGGGACCTGGCCACGAGGAACTGCCTGGTGGGCGAGGGGCTGGTGGTGAAGATCGGAGACTTTGGCATGTCCAGAGACATCTACAGCACCGACTACTACAGAGTGAGTCCCAAACCGAGTCCACCACGACCGACCAAACTGAAGCTTTTGGACCAGAACCTTGAGCTTTAAGTCCTGCTTTAAGTCCTAAGTTCTGATGTTGTGTTTGTTTCATTCACATGTTTGAGGAACTCTTTATTATTCGTCTGTCTACATCTCCAAAGCTCCAAACGCTCTGTTCCACCTTGTGATGTCATCAAGTGGTAGTTTCCAAGCGAACAGCTCCTTTTACCTTTAGTTCAGTCGAGATCGGCAACTCCAGGACTGAAATGATCCAAATGATTCTAGTGAAGGTGTGTGGAGTTTAAAAACATAGTGGAGCACTTCCTGTATCACCACATGATGACATCACAAGGTGGAACAGAGTGTTTTTTTCTTCAGTTTGAGAGAGAGTTTAGGTCTGGTTTGCACCAGGACTAAACCAGGACTGAACCAGAACTGAACCAGGTCTACCAGCAGAGGGTTTAGTGTTAAACATGTGAATGAAACAAAACACAACTCCAGGTGTTTGTGAGGAGTAAACATCAGAACTTTTATAAACATGCGGTACTGGACATTGGTTCTTGGTGGTAGACATTGGTTCCTGGTGGTAGACTTTGGTTCCAGGTGGTAGATGTTGGTTCTTGGTGGTAGACGTTGGTTCTTGGTGGGAGACGTTGGTTCCTGGTAGTAGACTTTGGTTCCAGGTGGTAGATGTTGGTTCTTGGTGGTAGACGTTGGTTCTTGGTGGGAGACGTTGGTTCCTGGTGGTAAACGTTGGTTCCAGGTGGTAGACGTTGGTTCTTGGTGGTAGACATTGGTTCTTGGTGGGAGACGTTGGTTCCTGGTGGTAGACGTTGGTTCTTGGTGGTAGATGTTGGTTCTTGGTGGGAGACGTTGGTTCCTGGTGGTAGACGTTGGTTCTTGGTAGTAGACATTGGTTCTTGGAGGAAGACATTGGTTCTAGTCGTGGATTTTTCAGTTTTAATTGTGGATAAATTTGCTCTTGTAACTGTTGGCCTCAGTGAGCTTCATTTGGTAACCCGATGCTCGTCTCCTCGGGCAGGTGGGCGGGCGCACCATGCTGCCCATTCGCTGGATGCCCCCCGAGAGCATCATGTACCGAAAGTTCACCACAGAGAGCGACATCTGGAGCTTCGGGGTGGTCCTGTGGGAGATCTTCACCTACGGAAAACAGCCCTGGTACCAGCTGTCCAACAGTGAGGTGAGTGTGGCCTAGAAGACACCGGGACGGGACCGGTACTGGAACGGACTGGGACCAGGGACAGGATCGGGATCGGACTGGGAACAGTGACAAGACCGGGACGGGACCGGGACAGGAACAGGACCGGGGACAGTACCGGACTGGGACCAGGGACAGGACCAGGACCGGACTGGGACCAGGGATAGGATCGAGATCGGACTGGAACCAGGGACAGGATCGGGACCAGGACTGGAACCAGGGACCCAGACTGGGACCAAGTTCAGGACTGGAACCAAGACTAACGCAAGAACCAGGACCAAGACTATAACCAGGACCAAGACTATAACCAGGACCAAAACTAGAACCAGAACCAGAACTAGGACTGGAACCAGGACCAGGACAATAAGCAGGACCAAGTTTGGAACCAGACCAGGACTGGGACCAGGACCAGGACAAGAACCAAGACTTGAACCAAGACCAGGGCAAGAAGCAGGACCAAGGCTAGAACCAGGACAGGGACTAGGACCAGGACCAGGACAGGGACCAGGACCAGGACAGGGACCAGGACTAGGACCAGGACAGGGACCAGGACCAGGACAGGGACCAGGACTAGAACCAGGACAGGGGCCAGGACCAGGACTTGGATCAGGACTTGGACCAGGACAGGGACCAGGACCAGGACAGGGACCAGGACCAGGACAGGGACCAGGACCAGGAGAAGCAGGACGCTAAAGAGACTGAAAACACAAAGACAGAGTCGGACTTTGGACAGATCCTAAAACGTGACAAACACAGAAGTAAATCATTTAAATCCATTTAGTCTCCAAACTCCAAAGTCGTTTTTCCAAACCTCCGAGAGCGTCTCACAGAATGGCACAGGATTTAAGAGCGCTTTGGAGAAAAAACACTCACGGATGAATTATAGATGAATGCAGATCGGCCTCTCGTTAGAGTTTTTCAGGAGGTTTGATTGATTTTTGAAATTCAGCCCGTTTCTTCACTCGGTTGTTGCCCATAATTCAGCTCAGGGGCTCAGCTCAGGTTCTTCACTCCAACCTCAGCAGCTCCTCACTCAGCAGCTCCTCACATTAGGGGATTATAAAAACAAAGAGAAGATTATAAATGCTAATAAAACATTTTAATTAAGAATGAAGAAACATAACGAGACACTGGTGTCAGATATGACATAACACCATCTGACCAGAAAAGCCAGAACTCCAACAGGTGATCTGACCCATGCTAAAGGTCTAAAGTGTGTGCTGCCCACTGCTCCTAATATATGTATATAAATATATAGGATGGGTTAAAATGCAGAGAAGAATTTCTCCAGTGTGAGATCAATAAAGTTCACTTCTTCTTCTTCTTCTAAAGAACATCACAGTCACACACTAGCATTAGCATTAGCGCTTTTCAATTTGTCAGTTTCACCTTTTCATGTCAAATCAAACTCCTGAACAGGACCATGAACACTCTGACCACAGGAACATGAAAATCTCTTTAAATCACTTTTGGGAGTTTTTCTTGAGTTTTCAGACGATCTTAAAACTTTTTGTCAGTGTTTGCTGAAGTGATAGAATGTTCCTCAGTTACCATGGTGACACAATGCACATGCACATACATGCAGAATTCCCTCACAGTGATGTCCCTGTAAAATTTTATTAAACAGAGGATTTGACATTAGAAATCAGTCCAGATAAAACGGATAAAAAAAATTTTGTCTCAGCATTTGTCAAACTGAGGACATCTGAGTGAGTTTCATTTGGACTAAACTTTGTTCAAATCAAGTACAGAAACACACCATTTTATCTCCAGTTAAACTCTGTTCAGTGACTTTCCTTTCCACTCACACGACGGCCGGTGCGTTTGCTACAGAAGCCTCTCGTGAACTGGTCAGATGTTCGGATGTGGGACTCACAGATGGGCTCAGTCTGTTGTTTTTGGAGCTGGAGATGAGCAGATGTTGCTCTCTGCTCCTCAGATCGATGTGTGGTGTGATCGAGGCAGGGGGTCTGGCCTTTTACAGCCGGACTCTCAGGGACTCCTCAAGGACCACAGACTGCCGTTATGCCTGAGCGCTCGCCTGGGCGCATGGGTCCGCTCGCCTGGGAGCTGGATCACTTTCCTCCCGCTCGATCCTAATCTTGTTGGCTCTCAGACGCTTCACTGAAGCAGATTATGAGCCTGAATCTGAATGGTCAAAATCCTTGTTTAGACTTAAACATTCTGCAAATTCAGACATTTTCCCCACGTTAGATTAAGATTAAGACTTTATTGATCTCACACACAGTGACACACAGGAGAAATTCACTTCTGCATTTGACCCAAGTGGGCTGCAGTGGGCAGCTCGTCTTTCCAGCGCCCCAGGGGGCAGTACCGTGAAGGGTCTTTACCCCCCACACTGGCTTTGCTCATTGCTGGGGGGGATTTGAACCCAGGTCCACCGGGTGAAAGTCAAGTGACCAGTTGACAGTAGAAACACCTGAGATCAGAATAACTTCAACACTTTCAGTGAGTCACTGATCAATCGCCGTCATGATTGACAGGTGGGTTAGCCAATCAGGGACACTTACAGTCTGTCTGTATCAAAACAAATATGGCGGCTTGTGAGAAAAAAAAAAAATCACAAACGTCACAGGACTGAAAAACACTGAGAAGTTCAGCAGAATCAATGAAGCACTAAAGATCTGACTCTAAAATCTACAGTAGAAGAACTACATGGAGATCATTCTGGATCTGCAGGTGGATCTCTGATTCCAAATCTGCTGCTCGCTGCAGTGACCTGCTGCTGCCTGCAGGTGGGGCTGTCACAGTCTTCAGATGATCTAAAAACATGCAGTGGACCTTCTCCACAGCATCATGTTCTACAGAACACTGGTTTTGACTCTTTTTTCTCCCACAGGCCATCGAATGCATCACGCAGGGCCGTGAGCTGGAGCGGCCCCGCACCTGCCCCAAGGAGGTGTACGCCCTGATGCAGGGCTGCTGGCACCGCGAGCCCCAGCAGAGGATCGTCATCAAGGACATCCACACCCGCCTCCTGGCCCTGGTCAAGAACCCGCCCGTGTACCTCGACATCCTGGGATAGTCCTGGGATAGTCCTGGGATAGTCCTGGGATAGTCCGGGGTTAGTCCTGGGATTGTCCGGGGATAGTCTGGGGCTAGTCCTGGGATAGTCCAGGGATAGTCCTGGGATAGTCCTGGGATAGTCCGGGGATAGTCCTGGGATAGTCCTGGGATAGTCCTGGGCTAGTCCTGGGATAGTCCTGGGATAGTCTGGGTCCTTGTCTTGGGATAGTCCTGGGATAGTCCAGTCCTAGTCCTGGGATAGTCCGGGGCTAGTCCTGGGCTAGTCCTGGGCTAGTCCTGGGATAGTGCTGGGATAATCCTGGGATAGTCCAGGGATAGTCCGGGGATAGTCCGGGGATAGTCTGGGGATAGTCCGGGGATAGTCCTGGGATAGTCCGGGGCTAGTCCTGGGCTAGTCCTGGGATAGTCCAAGGATAGTCGAGGGACCCTAACCCTTCTGCACTTCCTTGGGGACCCCGAGGGCCTTTAAGGACAGAGTTTTGTGAGCGATGTCCGTTTGTTCCTGTAAATACTTCACGGTTCTCCTCGTTCCCACAGACTGTAGATATAAAAGGATTTTTAGCGTCTGTATCTGTCTGTGCCTCTGTCTCTGTAACCGCTGCTGTGCCTCGTCATTTTGGTCTGAAATTGTTCGTATTTACCTGCTCCACATGATCCTGGAGTTTTTATTTGTTAAATAAATTCTTCCAAATTGACCAGGGCCGAACGCTGTGGTGATGTCACCCTCACGTGGTCCACTTCTTCATACAGTCTGTGGAGAGTGACGTTTTCTCCTGGTATATTTCACATTTCATCTGTTCTGGACTTTAAAGACCTCCCCTTTAAAGAAGCTCGTCTGAAACTGGAACTGGCCAGTGAAAAGTGGACTGTGTCCGCTGGACGGCTTGTCTCCATGGAGATGACCCTAGAATGTTCCACAGTATGGCATAAACATATGAATCTCCATGGAGACTTGCAAGCCAAGTACAGGTTAGATCTGTGGAGAGGCAACCCCACTCACTGTAAGAATGAGTTTTTAAAGATTAAAAAAAAAAAAAAACAGCTGTAGTAGAATAAATGAAACAGATTAGTTTAATGCCACACTGTGGACATTAACATCTCCATGGAGACAAACCCTCCAGAAAAATTATACAGTGCACCTTTACACTGAATTCAAACCCCCCACTCCCTGCCACCCGCCTCAGGCCCATAGTTACACAGATGTATATACTGTACATACAAACACTTAAACCAAACGGAGCCTTGAACTTTGACCTTTCACTCAAACCTGTGATGTCATTATTTCGGGGAACATGTGGAACGCCGTGGGTCTGCTGATACTGTGCTCCTCTGTGTTTTTGAAGTACATGACCTTCTGTGGACTGTAGTGATGATTTTGGTCTATTTGAACATAAGAGGTGGGACTCCCTAAAAGCTTGGCGTTTGGTCCAGGGGCGGGACTTTTAAATAGTGTTTCACTCAGATTAGCCGCCAGGGCTAAAAACCAGGACCTTAAAAAACTCACAGAAAGTCAGAATTATGAGTTTTAAAGTCAGAATTAGGAGTTTTCAGAGTTGACTCTGAACCTGCTCTCGCCGTGCGAACGTGTGGCTGGTGCGATCGTTTTCCTGGAAAAGCTATGAACCCGCGACAAGGAAAAATGTTATTTGACTAATTCACTTCACCTTGTGTCTGAATGATTTGCTTTGAGTCCGTGTTTGAGCCTGTGTTTGAGCCCGTGTTTCCATCACTGCAGAGCTGAAGGTCCATCCCCTGTTCAGACGAAAGCTTCTCCATGGACAGAGGAACACAGATGGACAGATGGACACTTGGGGTTTGTGTGGACATGTCTCTCTGTCTCTGTCGAGGACGTGGAGCTGTGTGACGTGGAGCTGTGAGACGTCCTCAGTTCCTGGACGATGGAAAATGACAGTGAGCCTGACAAGGGCAGATTCAGAGTCGACTTTAAAACTTGTAAACTCGTAATTATGAGTTTTAATAATTAATCACAACAACACGCAGCACTTCGTCAGCTTTGATTGACATGGAACACTAAGCCCCGCCCCCGGACGAGGAGGTGCTGAGAGTCTGACACACACACACACACACACACACACACACACAAACAAACAAACACACACACACACACACACACATGAACACACACATGAACACACACACATGACCTCACCCACACATGCACACACATGAACACACACACACACACATGAACACACACACACACACATGAACACACACATGAACACACACACACATGAACACACATGAACACACACAGACACAAACACACACACACACACACACATGAACACACATGAACACACACACACAGACACAAACACACACACACACACACACATGAACACACATGAACACAAACACACACACACACATGAACACACATGAACACACACGAACACATACACAGACACACACACGACTGTGCACTTTGTACATGTGATTGTTTAAATAAAGAACCATGTGCCTGCTGACCACCTGACCACGCCTCCTTCGTGTGTGTGTGTTGTATAAAAGGTCACCATTGACCTTTTGTTCTTCTAAAGTCTAAAGTGTTTCAGACCTGTTCTGACGCACTCTGGTGTGGGTGTGTCCTCAAGTCCTCAGGTCGTCGGGTCCTCAGATCCTCCGGTCCTCGGGTCCTCGGGTCCTCGGGTCCTCGGGTCCTCGGGTCCTCGATTCCTCAGGTCCTCGGGTCCTCAGATCCTCCGGTCCTCAGGTCCTCGGGTCCTCAGATCTTCGGGTCTTCAAGTTCTCAGGCCCCTCAGCGCTGCTCTGTCATCTGCACTTCTCTCATTACTCAGGCTCTTATTGATTGTTTACAATATTGACTGATTTTATGATAATGGAACTGCTAATTCATCTGAGCCTGACCACAAGGGCCCATTTAGAGTGTGATGAGCTGAAGGAGACAGAACTGCAGAAGATCACAACTCCAGAACACCAGCAGAAGATCACAACTCCACAACACCAACAGAAGATCACAACTCCACAACACCAGCAGAAGATCACAACTCCACAACACCAACAGAAGATCACAATTCCAGAACACCAACAGAAGATGTGTGTGCGTTCTGACTGAAACCAGAGCCTCACAGTTTTATTTACACTGAGCGCCTGGATCTTCTGACACTGGACCAGCTCCTGGAGGTGTGTCCCTCTGCTCCTGTGTCCACTCTGTGTCCCTCTGTGTCCCTCTGTGGGCTGTGAGTGGCTCCATCCTGGTCCTGCCCTGTGCAGTTCTTCAAAGTCCACTTCGATTTCTCCTCCTGTTCATGGTCACCAGTGTCCACTTCCCTCCTTTGTCCTCCTCTGTCCCTCCTCCCTCTTCTGTCCTAATCTGTCCCCCCTCCCTCCTCTGTCCCTCCTCTGTCCCTCTTCTGTCCTCCTCTGTCCCTCTCTCTGTCCTCCCCTGTCCCTCCTCTGTCCTCCTCTGTCCCTCTCTCTGTCCTCCCCTGTCCCTCCTCTGTCCTCCCCTGTCCCTCCTCCGTCCCCTCTCTGTCCCTCCTCTGTCCCTCCTCTGTCCCCTCTCTGTCCCTCCTCTGTCCCTCTCTCTGTCCTCCCCTGTCCCTCCTCCGTCCCCTCTCTGTCCCTCCTCTGTCCCTCTCTCTGTCCCTCCTCTGTCCCCTCTCTGTCCCTCCTCTGTCCCTCTCTCTGTCCCTCCTCTGTCCCTTCTCTGTCCCTCTCTTGGCGCTAACACAAGATTTTTTATTCTCAGTTGTCTAACGTAAATGCTGCCCTGTCTTTCTGTCTCTCTGTCCATCTCTGTCCTAATGTCCCCTGTCCACCATAAAGCCCTGGTGTTTTGTGAGAGCTGTGGGACAGTGAGGCCCCTGGGCTGTGCTGAAGGGGCAGGAGGTCAGCATGGAGAGCAGAAGCTCCATTAGGGCTGAACATTAAATATGAATCTGAACACAGACTCTTTGTGTCCGACTCTCGTCTTTACGGCCACAGATGTTGAATAAGCAGTTCACAGGAGTCCCCCGGGGCCCGGCCGAGAGGGGGCGGGGCCCCGCACAAATGCCGGGGCATTTGCCGCGTCAGATTGCTGGTCCAAGCCTGAATGCAACGACATTTTGGTTTTGACATAGAGTTCGAGTGTAACACCAAACAGAGCAAGAAATACAGAAAGACTCATTTTAGCAGAGAAGATCATCCACCACACAAACATCCATGAACAGAAATAAAGAAGAGACCAAGTTTGTCCACGAGTGAAACACCAGCAGGACCTTCACGTCACTCAGGCAAACCCTTCACAGTCTTGGGTTCTCGTCATAACTGCACATTCCCTCAGCCTTTCACTTTTATTTTTTACCTGCTTTCTGAGTTGATCAGATTCATATCCAAAGGCACAAAAGAACGTCTGAATCTGTTCAGTCTGGGGCCCTGGACCTTTTCGGCATCAGCTCAAACTGACTGAAGAACATGGGTTGGGTCACTGGCCTCCTTCCTGCCAACAGTTTCCTTAAAAACGGTGTGAATTTATTTGAGCCGATCTTTTAGTCAAGGTAAAATCTGTGATTTAAGTTTGACTGGCAGAAGATTAAAGGACATGACCAAAACAAGAACATGTTTGGAGACTGAAGGCGTCAGTCACAGTTTGGATCAGCGAAAATTTTACCAACCCAACCTCAGTAAAACGATGATGGTGAAGTATTTTCCCCTGTAGTCGCCCATGTCTCGCTCTCTCTTTTTAAACATTGCTCCCAGACATTGTCCAAAATATCTATTTCCAGTGTCCCAGTGTCCAAAGCCTCGCCCCGCTCTAGCAGCTCTCGCTCTGATTGGTCCAGACGCTCCACGCCGTGCTCGTTACAGACGTCACACGGGTGGGAGGAGCTCGCCCAGATTGAGGAAGTAAATGTGAAAGAGAAAATTTATTTTTAGGCCCATGAACCGATGAGCTCAGGCCCCTGAAAACAATACGATGCCGTCAGGGGTCAGCTTCAGGTTTGGTCCAAGTTCTGAGGTTCTGGTGTTCGCCACTTCTCTCTCCACCTGTTAAAATAACGATCATTTCCACATCTCAGACAACAAGCACATTTTTGTTCATTTTTCGCCCAGAGCCAGAGTCACTTGACCCGACTGTCGTGAGTCTGAGTCTGTGAGTCACTGTAGGGGGCGCTAAAGAGTGCAGGACTGTGTAGTGAAGGAGGGTTAGGGGCTGGGGGAGACATTTGGTTCTCGGGAGTATTATTATTTCTGTTGCTAGGCTCCCTGGCTGTGTGACCTCTGACCTCTGCAAATGTTGATTACGCTGATGAAGAAACGGATCGATGAAGGGTTTCAATCATCTCCAGTTTATCTGTTCGTCCCGTTTCAGGCGACTGACCCGCGAATGAGACATATCAACATTCAGAAGTCAGAGGTCATGGAAATATCGATTATTTGCATTTTCACATTCAGATAATTAACTGTAGTGGATTCTTGTGTGAGGCATTAACTGAAATAAAGAAAAAAAACATAACTGAAAATGTATTGTGTGTTTACAAAACTGAAATGATCGATAAATTGCTCTTCGTTTTTGTCTTTTTTGGAGTTGGTAAATGTGGAAGTTTTGGTGTGTATTTTTATTTGTTTTTGTACTTAAGGCTGCAGCTTGTGGACTGCTTTGGTTGTTGTGGGGGTAAACCTGAATAAATGTTATAAAATTGTATTTGTTTGTTGTAAGTTTGATAACACAATACTTTCTTTTTGAATCCTGCACTTGACAATCAACCCAAAGTATAACCCTAAAACTAAAGCTAATAAAAACTAAACTAAAACTAAAGCTAATAAAAACTAAACTAAAACTGAGCAGTTAGATATATATATATATATATATATATATATATATATATATATATATATATATATATATATATATATATATATATATATATATATATATATATATATATATATATATATATATATATATATATTAGAGCCGCTCTAAAAACTAATTAAAACTAACTGAATTAGATGGAAAAAAGTCAACACGAACTAAAACTAAACTATAATGAAAAGTCCAGGATTGAACAGGTCCAGGTGTCTCCACATGAGCAGACCCCTGGTGACTCCTGCTGGTGGATGGAAGTACAGCAGATATGTGGAGCGCGGTCAGGAGAGATGGAGAAAACAAACAAACAAACGAACAAACAAAATACCGATCACAAATCATGTTTAAATAGAGTAAAAGACCATGACAGACTCCTGCGTTCTTACGCCCTCCACAGTGTGAGGACCCGAAGGCCCCAGGGCCCCATTCTGAGCCGCCTGATGTTCCACTGAACCTGCTCCCAGCACCTGGATCCATATATGTGTGAGTATAAGTATAAATGTATATGTTTACAAGTATGTGTATATGTATATGTATATGTATATGTATATGTACATATATGTATATGAACATGTATGTATATGTTTACAACATAAGTTTAGTGGGTCAAAAGCACACGCGGTTTTACTGCAGTAAACAAACCATCACCGATGAGAAAAGTCCACGAGCCCCGAGCAGAACGAAACATGTGAACAGACTCTGAACATGTGAAAAGACTGAACATGTGCACAGACTTCTGAACATGTGAACAGACTCCTGAACATGTGAACAGACCCTGGACATGTGAACAGACTCTGAACATGTGAAAAGACTGAACATGTGCACAGACTCCTGAACATGTGAACAGACTCCTGAACATGTGCACAGACTCCTGAACATGTGAACAGACTCTGAACATGTGAACAGACTCCTGAACATGTGCACAGACTCTGAACATGTGAAAAGACTGAACATGTGCACAGACTCCTGAACATGTGAACAGACTCCTGAACATGTGAACAGACCCTGAACATGTGAACAGACCCTGGACATGTGAACAGACTCTGAACATGTGAACAGACTCCTGAACATGTGCACAAACTCCTGAACATGTGTACAGACTCCTGAACATGTGAACAGACCCTGAACATGTGCACAGACTGAACATGTGAACAGACTCCTGAACATGTGCACAGACTGAACATGTGAACAGACTCCTGAATATGTGAACAGACTGAACATGTGAACAGACTGAACATGTGAACAGACTCCTGAACATGTGAACAGACTCTGAACATGTGCACAGTCTCCTGAAAATGTGAACAGACCCTGGACATGGAGACTCCTGAACATGTGAACAGACCCTGAACATGTGAACAGACTCCTGAACATGTGCACAGACTCTAAACAGACAGACTCTGAAGATGTGAACAGACTCCTGAACATGTAAACAGACTCCTGAAAATGTGAACAGACTGAACATGTGAACAGACTCTGAACATGTGAACAGACTGAACATGTGAACAGACTGAACATGTGCACAGACTGAACATGCACAGACTGAACATGTGCACAGACTCCTGAACATGTGCACAGACTGACTGGACTCTGACATGTGAACATGTGGCTGCAGACTCTGAACATGTGCACAGACTGAACATGTGCACAGACACAGACTCCTGAACAACGAAGACAGACACATTGTGAACAGAACATGTGAACAGACTGAACATGTGAACAGACTCCTGAACATGTCCTGACTCCTGAACATGTGCACAGACTCTGTAACATGTGCACAGACTCCTGAACATGTGCACAGACTCCTGGAACATGTGGAACAGACCCTGAACATGTGAACAGACTCCTGGAACATGTGAACAGACTCCTGAACATGTGAACAGACTGAACTGAACAGAACAGCACACAGACTCCTGAACATGTGAACAGACTGGAATATGTGAACAGACTGTGAACATGTGCACAGACTGAACATGTGCACAGACTCCTGAACATGTGCACAGACTGAACATGTGAACAGACTCTGAACATGTGAACAGACTGAACATGTGAACAGACTCCTGAACATGTGCACAGCCTGAACATGTGAACAGACTCTGAACATGTGCACAGTCTCCTGAAAATGTGCAGATTAGACCCTGGACATGGGAACAGACTCTGAACATGTGAACAGACTCCTCAACATGTGCACAGACTCCTGAACATGTGCACAGACTCTGAACATGTGCACAGACTCCTGAACATGTGAACAGACCCTGGACATGTGCACAGACTCCTGAACATGTGAACAGACTGAACATGTGAACAGACTCCTGAACATGTGCACAGACTCCTAAACATGTGCACAGACTCTGAACATGTGCACAGTCTCCTGAAAATGTGAGAGATAGACTCCTGAACATGTGAACAGACTGAGACATGTGAACAGACTGAACATGTGCACAGACTGAACATGTGAACAGACTCCTGAACATGTGAACAGACTGAACATGTGCACAGACTGAACATGTGCACAGACTGAACATGTGCACAGACTCCTGAACATGTGCACAGACTGAACATGTGAACAGACTCTGAACATGTGAACAGACTGAACATGTGAACAGACTCCTGAACATGTGCACAGACTGAACATGTGAACAGACTCCTGAACATGTGCACAGACTGAACATGTGAACAGACTCTGAACATGTGAACAAATACAAACACTCCTGAACATGTGCACAGACTGAACATGTGAACAGACTCCTGAACATGTGCACAGACTGAACATGTGCACAGACTCCTGAACATGTGAACAGACTGAACATGTGAACAGACTGAACATGTGCACAGACTGAACATGTGAACAGACTCCTGAACATGTGAACAGACCCTGGACATGTGAACAGACTCTGAACATGTGAAAAGACTGAACATGTGCACAGACTCCTGAACATGTGAACAGACTCCTGAACATGTGCACAGACTCCTGAACATGTGAACAGACTCTGAACATGTGAACAGACTCCTGAACATGTGCACAGACTCTGAACATGTGAAAAGACTGAACATGTGCACAGACTCCTGAACATGTGAACAGACTCCTGAACATGTGAACAGACCCTGAACATGTGAACAGACCCTGGACATGTGAACAGACTCTGAACATGTGAACAGACTCCTGAACATGTGCACAAACTCCTGAACATGTGTACAGACTCCTGAACATGTGAACAGACCCTGAACATGTGCACAGACTGAACATGTGAACAGACCCTGAACATGTGCACAGACTGAACATGTGAACAGACTCCTGAATATGTGAACAGACTGAACATGTGAACAGACTGAACATGTGAACAGACTCCTGAACATGTGAACAGACTCTGAACATGTGCACAGTCTCCTGAAAATGTGAACAGACCCTGGACATGGGAACAGACTCTGAACATGTGAACAGACTCCTCAACATGTGCACAGACTGTGCACAGACTGAACATGTGCACAGACTCCTGAACATGTGCACAGACTCCTGAACATGTGAACAGACCCTGGACATGTGCACAGACTGAACATGTGAACAGACCCTGAACATGTGAACAGACTCCTGAACATGTGCACAGACTCCTAAACATGTGCACAGACTCTGAACATGTGCACAGACTCCTGAACATGTGAACAGACTCCTGAACATGTAAACAGACTCCTGAAAATGTGAACAGACTGAACATGTGAACAGACTCTGAACATGTGAACAGACTGAACATGTGAACAGACTGAACATGTGCACAGACTGAACATGTGCACAGACTGAACATGTGCACAGACTCCTGAACATGTGCACAGACTGAACATGTGAACAGACTCTGAACATGTGAACAGACTGAACATGTGTACAGACTCCTGAACATGTGCACAGACTGAACATGTGCACAGACTCCTGAACATGTGCACAGACTGAACATGTGAACAGACTCTGAACATGTGAACAGACTGAACATGTGAACAGACTCCTGAACATGTGCACAGCCTGAACATGTGAACAGACTCTGAACATGTGCACAGTCTCCTGAAAATGTGAACAGACCCTGGACATGGGAACAGACTCTGAACATGTGAACAGACTCCTCAACATGTGCACAGACTCCTGAACATGTGCACAGACTCTGAACATGTGCACAGACTCCTGAACATGTGAACAGACCCTGGACATGTGCACAGACTCCTGAACATGTGAACAGACCCTGAACATGTGAACAGACTCCTGAACATGTGCACAGACTCCTAAACATGTGCACAGACTCTGAACATGTGCACAGACTCCTGAACATGTGAACAGACTCCTGAACATGTGAACAGACTCCTGAACATGTGAACAGACTGAACATGTGAACAGACTCTGAACATGTGAACAGACTGAACATGTGCACAGACTGAACATGTGCACAGACTGAACATGTGCACAGACTCCTGAACATGTGCACAGACTGAACATGTGAACAGACTCTGAACATGTGAACAGACTGAACATGTGTACAGACTCCTGAACATGTGCACAGACTGAACATGTGCACAGACTCCTGAACATGTGCACAGACTGAACATGTGAACAGACTCTGAACATGTGAACAGACTGAACATGTGAACAGACTCCTGAACATGTGCACAGACTGAACATGTGAACAGACTCCTGAACATGTGCACAGACTGAACATGTGCACAGACTCCTGAACATGTGAACAGACTGAACATGTGAACAGACTGAACATGTGAACAGACTCCTGAACATGTGAACAGACTGAACATGTGCACAGACTCCTGCACATGTGAACAGACTGAACATGTGCACAGACTGAACATGTGCACAGACTCCTGAACATGTGAACAGACTCCTGAACATGTGCACAGACTCCTGAACATGTGAACAGACTCTGAACATGTGAACAGACTCCTGAACATGTGAACAGACTCTGAACATGTGAACAGACTCCTGAACAT
The DNA here is from genome assembly GCA_036785185.1 of Paratrypauchen microcephalus. Lineage (NCBI taxonomy): Eukaryota > Metazoa > Chordata > Actinopteri > Gobiiformes > Gobiidae > Paratrypauchen > Paratrypauchen microcephalus. The sequence goes on along the minus strand of JAVJIX010000047.1, from coordinate 4,930,437 downwards.
GTGCACAAACTGAACATGTGAACAGACTCCTGAACATGTGCACAAACTGAACATGTGAACAGACCCTGGACATGTGAACAGACTCTGAACATGTGCACAGACTCCTGAACATGTGCACAAACTCCTGAACATGTGTACAGACTCCTGAACATGTGAACAGACCCTGAACATGTGCACAGACTGAACATGTGAACAGACTCCTGAACATGTGCACAGACTGAACATGTGAACAGACTCCTGAATATGTGAACAGACTGAACATGTGAACAGACTGAACATGTGAACAGACTCCTGAACATGTGAACAGACTCTGAACATGTGCACAGTCTCCTGAAAATGTGAACAGACCCTGGACATGGGAACAGACTCTGAACATGTGAACAGACTCCTCAACATGTGCACAGACTCCTGAACATGTGCACAGACTCTGAACATGTGCACAGACTCCTGAACATGTGAACAGACCCTGGACATGTGCACAGACTCCTGAACATGTGAACAGACCCTGAACATGTGAACAGACTCCTGAACATGTGCACAGACTCCTAAACATGTGCACAGACTCTGAACATGTGCACAGACTCCTGAACATGTGAACAGACTCCTGAACATGTGAACAGACTCCTGAACATGTGAACAGACTGAACATGTGAACAGACTCTGAACATGTGAACAGACTGAACATGTGAACAGACTGAACATGTGCACAGACTGAACATGTGCACAGACTGAACATGTGCACAGACTCCTGAACATGTGCACAGACTGAACATGTGAACAGACTCTGAACATGTGAACAGACTGAACATGTGTACAGACTCCTGAACATGTGCACAGACTGAACATGTGCACAGACTCCTGAACATGTGCACAGACTGAACATGTGAACAGACTCTGAACATGTGAACAGACTGAACATGTGAACAGACTCCTGAACATGTGCACAGCCTGAACATGTGAACAGACTCTGAACATGTGCACAGTCTCCTGAAAATGTGAACAGACCCAGGACATGGGAACAGACTCTGAACATGTGCACAGACTCCTAAACATGTGCACAGACTCTGAACATGTGCACAGACTCCTGAACATGTGCACAGACTCCTAAACATGTGCACAGACTCTGAACATGTGCACAGACTCCTGAACATGTGAACAGACTCCTGAACATGTGAACAGACTCCTGAACATGTGAACAGACTGAACATGTGAACAGACTCTGAACATGTGAACAGACTGAACATGTGAACAGACTGAACATGTGCACAGACTGAACATGTGCACAGACTGAACATGTGCACAGACTGAACATGTGCACAGACTCCTGAACATGTGCACAGACTGAACATGTGAACAGACTCTGAACATGTGAACAGACTGAACATGTGTACAGACTCCTGAACATGTGCACAGACTGAACATGTGCACAGACTCCTGAACATGTGCACAGACTGAACATGTGAACAGACTCTGAACATGTGAACAGACTGAACATGTGAACAGACTCCTGAACATGTGCACAGACTGAACATGTGAACAGACTCCTGAACATGTGCACAGACTGAACATGTGCACAGACTCCTGAACATGTGAACAGACTGAACATGTGAACAGACTGAACATGTGCACAGACTGAACATGTGCACAGACTCCTGAACATGTGAACAGACTGAACATGTGAACAGACTCCTGAACATGTGCACAGACTGAACATGTGCACAGACTCCTGAACATGTGAACAGACTGAACATGTGCACAGACTGAACATGTGCACAGACTCCTGAACATGTGAACAGACTGAACATGTGAACAGACTGAACATGTGCACAGACTGAACATGTGCACAGACTCCTGCACATGTGAACAGACTGAACATGTGCACAGACTGAACATGTGCACAGGCTCCTGAACATGTGAACAGACTGAACATGTGAACAGACTGAACATGTGAACAGACTCCTGAACATGTGCACAGACTGAACATGTGAACAGACTCTGAACATGTGAACAGACTGAACATGTGAACAGACTAAACATGTGCACAGACTCTGAAGTGACGGCCCACTCCACCAGACTGTTCACTGCTGTATCTTCCATTGCACATTTTTGATGCACACTGCACATTTTTGGACATCTGTAAATAGGTATTTATTATTTATTCTGTTGCACTGCTTTCAGATTTTAGATCTTAGATCTTAGATCTTAGATTTTTAGATTTAGATTTTTGTCTTAGATAGTTTTTGTTATGTTTTGTCTTTATATTGTATTTTGTACACTACACTGTCTTTTTTGCACTACTTGGCCAGAGAGAAACAAAATTTCGATTCACTGTATGTTGAACATATATGGCAGAATTGACAATAAAGCTGACTTTGATCTTTGAACATGTGAACAGACTCTGAACATGTGCACAGACTCTTGAACATGTGAACAGACTCTGAACATGTGCACAGACTCCTGAACATGTGCACAGACTCTGAACATGTGCACAGACTCTGAACATGTGCACAGACTCTGATGTGAACAGACTGAGCATGTGAACAGACTGAACATGTGCACAGACTCTGAACATGTGCAGACTCCTGAACATGTGCACAGACTCTGAACATGTGAACAGACTCTGAACATGTGCACAGACTCCTGAACATGTGCACAGACTCTGAACATGTGAACAGACTGAACATGTGAACAGACTCCTGAACATGTGCACAGACTCTGAACATGTGAACAGACTCCTGAACATGTGCGCGGACTCTGAACATGTGAACAGACTCCTGAACATGTGCACAGACTAAACATGTGCAAACTCTGAACATGTGAACAGACTCCTGAACATGTGAACATGCTCCTGAACATGTAAACAGACCCTGAACATGTGAACAGGCTCCTGAACATGTGCACAGACCCTGAACATGTGAACAGGTTCCTGAACATGTGCACAGACTCTGAACATGTGCACAGACTCTGAACATGTGAACAGACTCCTGAACATGTGCACGGACTCTGAACATGTGCACAGACTCTGAACATGTGCACAGACTCTGAACATGTGAACAGGCTCCTGAACATATGCACAGACTCTGAACATGTGCACAGACTGAACATGTGAACAGACCCTGAACATGTGAACAGGCTTCTGAACATGTGCACAGACTCTGAACATGTGCACAGACTCTGAACATGTGCACAGACTCTGAACATGTGCACAGACTGAACATGTGAACAGACTCCTGAACATGTGCACAGACTGAACATGTGAACAGACTCCTGAACATGTGCACAGACAGAACATGTGAACAGACTCCTGAACATGTGCACAGACTCTGAACATGTGCACAGTCTCCTGAAAATGTGAACAGACCCTGGACATGTGAACAGACTCTGAACATGTGAACAGACTCCTCAACATGTGCACAGACTCCTGAACATGTGCATAGACTCTGAACATGTGCACAGACTCCTGAACATGTGAACAGACCCTGGACATGTGCACAGACTCCTGAACATGTGAACAGACCCTGAACATGTGAACAGACTTCTGAACATGTGCACAGACTCCTAAACATGTGCACAGACTCTGAACATGTGCACAGACTCCTGAACATGTGAACAGACTCCTGAACATGTGCACAGACTGAACATGTGCACAGACCCCTGAACATGTGAACAGACTGAACATGTGCACAGACTGAACATGTGCACAGACTCTGAACATGTGAACAGACTGAACATGTGAACAGACTGAACATGTGCACAGACTGAACATGTGCACAGACTCCTGAACATGTGAACAGACCCTGAACATGTGAACAGACTCTGAACATGTGCACAGACTCTGAACATGTGAACAGACTCTGAACATGTGCACAGACTCTGAACATGTGAACAGACTCTGAACATGTGAACAGACTGAACATGTGCACAGACTGAACATGTGCACAGACTCCTGAACATGTGAACAGACTGAACATGTGAACAGACCCTGAACATGTGAACAGACTGAACATGTGCACAGACTCCTGAACATGTGAACAGACTGAACATGTGAACAGGCTCCTGAACATGTGAACAGGCTCCTGAACATGTGCACAGACTCCTGGACAGCAGGGGGCACTCTCGCGCCTCTCTGTTGCGCTTGGTCAAGTCTGGTGCGTTCTCGCGATCATACGGTATAATATCGCGATAATACGGTATAAACGGTAGAAGAACAAAGCCGTAGTACGCTTGCGCCCACACGCAGAGAAGATGGCGGACGTGCTGGACCTTCATGAGGCCGGAGGAGAAGACTTCCCCATGGACGAGGATGGCGACGGTGAGACGTTCTCCCTGAGAACCGACACAGACCCGCGGAGGTACCCGGAGGCACGGCGAGGGGGCCGCCAGTCCACGTCCCGGGCTCTGGAGCCCCGGGAGCGGCTCTGGTCCCGCTCATGCGGCCCGGGCCCCGCGCTCCTTTTCTCCAAAGACTCTTAGAGATATTATAACATATTATAAACTGTTAAAATATGTGCCTGTGACAAAGGAACACTGCAGTTTGTGTTTAACAAGCTCCACAAAAGATCAAAGATTTGCAACATTACATTAACGTGCCGAAAGAGGCGCAGAGCATATTTGTTTAACCTTTATTTAACCAGGAAAGTCCCATTGAGATTAATAATCTCTTTTTCAAGGGAATCCTGGCCAAGACAGCAGCGCAGTTACATTACACACAGACATTTCAACACATCACAAAATGGATTCTTAAAAGCAATTACAAATCATAGATTGAATTTCCAAACCTTTCAACATCGATTTAAACAACTATTGAAGTCAGTTCTTGTCATTTCAAGGCGCAGAATATTGAAATGCCACTTTACCAGTCTCTGTGTAGACACTTGGGACGGAAAGAAGCAGTTTTGTGATTGCAGAGCATAATGTCCATCTGTTTTATGTTGAATATACGTACATAGATATGGAGAGAGCAAACCCATAATCCCTTTGTAAATTAACATGTACCAGTGACTCAGCCTGCGAGTGTCCAGTGCTCCCCAACCAACACGTGTGTACAGTTCAGTGTCCGAGGCTTACAGTTTGTGATAAATCACAGAGAGGCATGGTAAACTGAGTCCAGCAATTTTAGTTCTTAAACCACCAGAAGTCCTGTTGTGTGTGAAGTGTGTGACTACAGAGGTCAGAAACTCTCCAAAGTACACATGTGGGGTTCTTACGGTTCTTCACTCTACAGGACCGTCTCTAAAAGCCCCGTGCGTGCTGGAGGTCGGAGCTCTGCTGTAGTTCTTTTATTAAACAAATTTGATTAAAGCTAAAGAGCATAACATACATTACACAAACGCCTACTCTGGTGTGTCCTAACCCTCTGTGTCTGTCTCCACAGAAAGCATCCACAAGCTGAAGGAGAAAGCCAAGAAGAGGAAGGGCCGTGGCTTTGGCTCAGGTGGGCTTTATGTTCTATGATACTGATCAATACTGAAGCCATTATCAACTCTGTGGAACTGTAGAACAATACTGAAAAACACACGAGACTTTAGACAGGGACAGGTTTAGATCAACACCATTCTGAAAGTAAAACAAAAAAGTACTCTCATTCAAAAGTACAGTGGTACCTCACCTTACGAATGACCCAACAAACGAAAATTTCAAGTTACGAAACGCCTTCACGGCAAATTTTGGTCTCTAGATACGAAAGAAAATTCAAGTTACGAAATCTCAAATAATGCGCGCTCAGCCACACACATTATACGCTTTTCTCAGCCTGGATTTAAACTTTTCTCACATTTGGCTCGTTTAAACACTCAAACTTTCATAGATTTTCAACAAAATTATTAATAGTGAAGCGTGTGGGGGGGAGGAGGGAGAAGACTGACACGTGTGTGATAGCGGCATGTGTGACAGCTGACCTGGCGCTGCCAGCAGGTCTAGACCTGGACTAGACCTGGACTAGACCAGGTGGATTAAAGCACCGCGCGTGGGTCTATTTCCTGGTTTTGTTTCGAGTCACAGCTGATGCGAGCCGCTGCTCGCATGCAAGACCTAGTCTAGACCTGCTCTCCAGGGCCCCTCCAGGCGCGGAGCCCCAGACATCCAGGGACCCAGGGGGACACTGCCAGCCCGCCTTAAAGGGATATGCCACCCCCAGGTCAAATTTGGGCATCTCCCCACAGTCCAGAGACTAAAACAAGTGATGAAAAGCGTTTTCCTGCTCACCCAGCCATTGTCCGAGTCTGTCGCCACTGACCGCCGTGCGAGCTGCTGCTCCTCCGCCTTAGACTGGAGTCTAACGTCGCCAGAGAAAGATTTCGGCCAAAAGGAATTAATTTGCTCGATGCTTTTCCCAATTACTTTCTGTGTAGTGCGCATTCATATCGAGTGCAAATAAATGTGCAAATCAACACGGAGAACTTGCCTTGGTCATTTTGGGTGGGAACTATTTTTCAGTGCGGAAGAACATGGCCGAATCACGCACCACGTTGTGCAACAGGGGAACTCCCTTCCCGGTGCGTAACTGGGATTCCCCTGGCAGCGTGCTGCGTGATTCGGCCATGTCCTTCCGCTACGCTTTCCATCACTTATTTTAGTCTCTGGACTGTGGGGAGATGCCCAAATTTGACCTGGGGGTGGCATATCCCTTTAAGAGCTCCCTAAGCAGGCATGGGTCCGGGGATTGTCCCGGTCACCGACCTGGAGGTCTTGAAGAGGCCGGCCTCACGGTTCTATCCAGGCCGCTCTGTGAGCACCTTACGCGGGCAGGTCTAGAGCAGCGGCTCGCCTCAGCTCTGACTCGAAACGAAACCAGGAAATAGACCCATGCGCTGCGCTTTAATCCACCTGGTCTAGTCCTGGTTTAGTCCTGGTCCAGTCCAGGTTTAGACCTTGGTCTAGACCTGCTGTCAGCTCCGCGTCGGGTCATGTCCGCTATCACACTTGTGTCAGAGCGCACTCTTCTCCCCCCTCCTCCTTCCCCCCACACTTCACTATTAATAATTTTGTTGAAAATCTATGAAAGTTTGAGTGTTTAGACGAGAGACAAATGTGAGAAAAGGACGCAGGACGCAGAACACAATGTTACACTATAAAAAAAGTTACACTATAAAAAAAAAAACTTGTATCGGGGCCTTGGAACGAATCAGGCTTTTTCCATTGAAATAGCTACTCAACTTACGAATTTTTCACGTTACGAAACCACTTCTGGAACGAATTCATTTCGTAAGGTGAGGTACCACTGTACTCTTATGTTTAGAACAACAAAAAGCCTTTTCCTTTTTAATGAAAGTGCCAGTGCAGTATGTGGACACTAGGTGGTGGTGTGAGTTCATATGGGGCATGTTCTAAAGCGGTGCGCAACCTTTTTTTTAACCGAGATCTACTTTTGAGGTTGATGGTGTGCCGAGATCTACCAAGTGGGAGGGTCTGTTAGACATGGCAAATATGGGCTTTTGGAGTGAGATTATTTTAAGTCGCATAGGGGCGAAAAAAACGGATTTGGGTCACTCCAGGCTGCAGTGTGAACGTAGCCCAAGATATGTGGTCCTAAAACTGATACATATCAGATCTTTTGGCATGCGACTTCAGTCTGAACGGCCAGGTTACGTTCATCCGACCTTGGCGTGTTTCCTCCAGCAAGAGCGGTAAAAGTAGGCGCTCACAAATGTACACAAACGTTCTTCTCGTCATGCGAAAATAGTATATGAACTCTTATCAGTGAAGTGGTGAAGCACATAGCAATCTCACCACTCTTGGCTGCGACTCTGCACTAACACGTTCCTTTCTGCAGATGTTGCTGGCACTGCCCCACAAAACGCCGTGGCCAAAAACCTTGTCCTTCTCCGTCTCCTCCTTAAACAAATAAGCCCTACATGTTTTGGCTCCAGTACAACAGCAACTTTAGGCAACTTCCGTAAACATTGAGCACGCTCCCTGCGCATGACGTCGTGTCCTCCAAGGCGCATGTGAGACACTTTTGGGGCGTTTAAAGTTCACACTGGAGATCACATACAAGTCACATTTAATTGGAAATGTGAACGACCTCGCAAAATAATTGGATTCCACAAAAAATCTGAATTGAGTATTAAGCCCTGCAGTCCCTACCCCTGTTCTAAAGGTTTGTTTTTGTGCAGAGGAAGGAGCCCGGTCCCGGGTCAAAGAGGACTACGACACGGTGGAGCAGGACGGAGATGAGCCTGGTCCTCAGAGATGTGAGTGTTTCGTTTAGACTTCTGCTCTCGTTCTCAAACACTTGTGGCGTCGTTCCCTCTATGAGACTTATGGACTTCTATTAAAAATGCTGGCTTAGTCCAGGCTAACGTGTGTGTCTTTGTGTGTGTGTGTGTGTGTGTGTTTCAGCGGTGGAGGGCTGGATCTTGTTTGTGACCGGTGTACACGAAGAGGCCACGGAGGAGGACATCCATGACAAGTTCTCGGAGTTTGGAGAAATCAAGAACTTGCATTTAAACCTCGACCGCCGAACGGGCTACCTCAAGGTGAGACGAGAACCTACAGTGCCCCCTGCAGGTCACAGGGGCTCATGTTCTCTGCTTTAATGTCGTTTCCTCGTCACAAACTCCTGGAGTTTTTTGTTTCATTCACATGTTTCACACACAAACCTGCAGATTTAGCACGAGTTCTTCTCTCAAACTGAAAACGCTCTGTTCCACCTTGTGATGTCATGTGATACAGGAAGTGCTCCACTGTGTTTTTAAACTCCACACACCTTCACTAGAATCATTTGGATCATTTCATTCCTGGAGTTGCTGATCTCTACTGAACTGAAGTCCGAATAGTCCTGGTTTAGACCAGGTTTAGACCAGGTTTAGACCAGGTTTAGACCTGGTTCAGTCCTGGTTCAGTCCTGGTTCAGTCCTGGTTTAGTTCTGGAGTTGCTGATCTCGACTGAACTAAAGGTAAAAGGAGCGGTTCACTTGGAAACTACCACTTGATGACATCACAAGGTGGAACAGAGCGTTTGGAGTTTTGGAGATGTAGACAGATGAATAATAAAGAGTTCCTCAAACATGTGAATGAAACAAACACGACTCCAAGTGTTTTTGAGGAGGAAACAGCATTAGAATGCTTTTGATTGAGAGAGAGAAAAAAAAAAAAAAAAAAAAACCTGGGTGAGTTTGTGGTAAATTTAAATTGGAGGAAATTACCAAAACTTGCCAAAAATATCAGCATACTTTATTTGTTGGTCTGGATTCCAAACAGTTGGCAGGTGTCATGGTGATACTCGTAGTATTGGGCAGCGTCACGTCATTTTGGTCAAAATGTAAAAAAAAAAAAAAGCTCTGCTCTAGTGTGAGGGGCCCACAGCCTGGTTTAGTCCTGGTTTGGGTCTGGTTTTAACCCAGGATTTTTCAACATATGTGTAACTCTGTGTGTGTACCTGTGTGTAACTGTCCTCAGGGCTACGCTCTGGTGGAGTATGAGACGTACAAAGAGGCCCAGGCGGCGATGGAGGGTTTGAACGGGCAGGACATGATGGGGCAGCCCATCAGTGTGGACTGGGGCTTCGTGAGAGGACCCCCGAAGAACAAGAGGAGGTGAGACCAGCGACACACACACACACACACACACACACACACACACACACACACACACACACACAAATGTTGACTCACTGCAGCAGTTGGTCAGAGGCAGAGGGGTGACATTTTTTTAATGTAAATTCAGTGCTCACTTCCTGTTTGGAACATGGCAGTTGAGCCATGTCCCGAGATCTGTCCCGTCTGTGGCCGTGGTTGCCAACCTTTTTTCTCTGCTGAGCTATTTTTACAAAACGAAAAAGACGAGACATTTATACGGAAGCCGAGGACATATTCATAAGCAATATTTTTTCTTCCTTGTTATCCCGAGATAACAAGATAATTAATTCGAGATCTCGAGAAAACAAAGTTATTCTGTTATCTCGAGAAAACAAAAAATGATTACATTATCTTGAGAAAACAAAACTTTATCTGGTTATCTGGAGATCTTGAAATAACAGTTGAGATGTCGGCTTCCTTGTAGGCCAGACAACGAAGGCGGAAGACTGTATCTCCGTCGGTAAAGACGAAGCCGGGCCAGTCTTCTGCGGAGGTGCCGCGGACTAATCTTGAAATTATCCCGAATTAAAAGACGTAATGCAATCCCCCCCGTCTCAACCCCTGATCAAAATATTGCCTTATCAGCTGATCGATTATTATTCCAGACATTCTAATGACCAAAACCGTGTCTATTCAGAATGAGACATGGCCCCGAAGTCAGCCTGTCACAACGTGGCATCACGGAATAACTGTTTGTTTTCTCGCGATCTCGAATTAATTATCTCGTTATCTCGGGATAACAAGGAAGAAAATGTATTACTTATGAATATGGCCTCTGTTAGAGCTTGGCAGTATGACCAAAAATTGATATCACGGTATTTTTCAGTATCAGTATCACGGTAATTGACGTTTTTTTTTGGTTTTTTTCTCATGCATGACTCGGTGTTAACCCCATTTCCTATTGATTTAGAGAATAATTTCTGCAGTAAATTGGACTTGGTAAAACATCTCTGTCCAGTGCTTTAATCCTCTCCTTGAAGCTCCTTTCTCAACAGGACTAAGTGGTACATGTCTAAATGGACAGTAACAGCGTTGGTAATATCGTTCCACCGTTGGCTTTTCTTGTCGTAGACGGTCCCCTTAGCAAACGTGTCTTTAAGTGACGTCTGAGTCGCTACAGCTTTAGCCCGACAACATTACAGAATGTTTGTTTGATCAGCGTCAGATTTTTTAAAGCTGAAGTACTTCCACACAACTGACACGGCTCCTCTTTTTCAGAATAAGTTCCTACTCTAGCCATGTTATTGATCCGTGTGCATTATTTGCGTGGTGCATTAGTATTAGCAGTGTGTCTGGGCACTGCGAGCGGCTCCATGGACCTGTCCCATGACCCTTGTGGTCCACGGAGGGTAGTTCGAGGGCTGCTTTTGCATCCTTCTGAGCTGCCGAAAAAGTGGCAGAAAAAGCAGCGGAGGCTGCAGCCCTCGAATTGGGACACAGCTTACGCTTCCAACGCTCTCATGCAACTGCAAAACAGTTCCCCGGCGTGACGTTCCGATGCAACGTTCCGACGCTCTGTGTTCCCGACGTTTTTTATGCACACACTCACCGGTATTGTGGTAAATGAAAAATTCATATCGTTTAAAAAAAAAAAAACACACACCGGTATTCGGTGTGCACCGGTATACCGCCCAGCCCTAGCCTCTGTCGGCTTCTGCACATTTACACTGGTAATTCGTCAAATTTGAGTCATTGAGCAAAGTGTATATAATCCAGAAATCCAAGGGGGAGCTGTCCTGAAGGGGGAGCTGTCCTGAAGGGGGAGCTGTCCTGAAGGGGGAGCTGTCCTGAAGGGGGAGCTGTCCTGAAGGGGGAGCAGAGCAGCTAGGGGCTCCCGACCTCGGGGCTGGGCAGCTGATCGAATTTGATAAATTTGGGTTTTTAATCGATTTTGAAAAATTGCAAAGTTGTGAAATTGAGGATTATTATGAAACAAGTTCACTCCTGATTTTGTTAGTTTGAGATCCAGACCCCCCTGCTCGGTCTCTTTAAGAGCCCTTTTTTTTTTTTTTTTTAACATTTTCTGATCCAGGTTGAGAATGTGTTCATCACAAACACCTGAAGTGGTTGTGTTTCATTCACACGTTTAACACGAGTCCTGAACACCTGGATGACTGACAAAACGCTCCCTATGACAGTTTTTCTTAAAGATACAAAAACATGATGTGATGCAGAAGTTTCATTAGCGCTCTAAAGGGAGAGTGACTTAGTGTGGAGGGAATGAGGGGAGACTCAGCATTAAAAACAAAAGTGAAACTGAAGCTGTTTTCTCAGAGTTTGTGAGTTCGGGTCTGGAGCCGCGTCACAGCTGTTCCTCTGTTTGGTTTCAGGGTCGGAGGGCGTCGGCGGAGCAGAAGTCCTGATCGCAGGAGACGCTGAGGGGGGACGCCCTGCCGGGGGACGCCCTTAACACCTTTAATGTTGTTAAACAAACGTGCTTTGTGTCACTGTTAGCAGGTGTTTTTTTTTTTAATCTGCTTTATGTTTTCTATTTGAAGTTGTATCTGGCTGATTTGGACATTTTCTGTTTACTTTCAGGTTTATGTACCGAATACTGAATTTTATTGTTTGAAAAGTGGAAAAAAATAAACTTTTAATAAGAATTTCATTTTTTTTTTTGCGTTTCTGAAACTCAAGTGTGTGTCAATGAACATGAGCTCAGGTGTTGCACACAGTCTGTTGGTGCTTTCCCTGGGTGCCTCTGCTCTGGGGCCTTCAGGGGCCTCTGGGTACGTCTGCTCTGGGGCCCTCAGGGGCCTTTGGGGGCCTCTGCTCTGGGGCCTTTGGGGCCCTCAGGGGCCTCTGGGTGCGTCTGCTCCTTCAGCCAATGGACGCGCACATGTCTCTGCTGCGTCACTCTCTTTTTGTGTTTACTCACTCGACGCGCCTTCGTCACAGCCTTGCCCACACGTGATTGGCGGAAAGGCACGTTTGTAACGCTTGTCCCGCTCTGTGATTGGTGTTCTGTGTGCAGAAGGCGGGGCGTGCCGTGTTGACGTTGTTGTTGAAGTGCTGTAGCATTAGTTTGTCTCCGGAGTCTTTGGTGGATGTTCGCCTCGTTTCTCGGAAGAATAAAGTTGCTCTTTGTGTCTTTTTCTCGGGAGGATGTCCTCTGGAGGCGGGGGCCACACCTGAGGAGAATGCAGAGCGCGCGGCCGCTGACGGTAAGAAGTGAAGGCTAACGCTAGCTGCTGATTAGCCTGCTAAAATAGCCTCTTGCTAGCTCCGTGTTGACATTTTGTCCTGAAATAGACACCTGCTAAAAGGACACCCGATAAATGGACACATGCTAAATGGACACTTTTGGTCACGGCGCGTAGAAACGGTGAGAGCTGCAGATGAGCAGTGATCCGAGGATTAAATCCCATTTGGACGCGTCTAATGCGTTTACGTAACGCCGTGTGGACACACGCGCTGGGGACAGTACTCTAAACGGTCCCTGCATCTGTCTGGAAGGTTCTGGGGACAGATTCGGGATAGAAGCACACGGACACCACCTGAAGGTGCACGCGGGCCCGGCGAGAGTAGAACGGGCATCCGGTGTATTTGAGTTCCACTTGTGTCTCAGTGTCTCGCGGTGTGGACACAGAGTTTCTTTTATCTGCTCCCAAAACCTCCTCACACAGCCCCGCCCCTCGGTTCGGTTCCGTGTTCCGCTGGGTCGGGCTCGCGGCTCGTGCCCGCTGCTGGTCCTGGTTCAGTTTGGGCCCGTTCACCTCCACAGAACCTGAGGAGAACCTTGGACTGCCCACTTGCTCTGTCCCCCTGCACTGTCCCCCTGCACTGTCCCACTGTCCCCCTGCACTGTCCCACTGCTCAGTCCCACTGCACTGTCCCACTGCTCAGTCCCACTGTCCCACTGCTCAGTCCCACTGCACTGTCCCATTGCTCAGTCCCACTGCACTGTCCCACTGTCCCCCTGCACTGTCCCACTGCTCAGTCCCACTGCACTGTCCCACTGCTCAGTCCCACTGTCCCATTGCTCAGTCCCACTGCACTGTCCCACTGTCCCCCTGCACTGTCCCCCTGCACTGTCCCCCTGCACTGTCCCACTGCTCAGTCCCACTGCACTATCCCACTGCACTATCACACTGTCCCCCTGCACTGTCCCACTGCACTGTCCCACTGTCCCCCTGCACTGTCCCACTGTCCCCCTGCACTATCTCCTGTCCCCCTGCTCTGTTCCTCTGTCCCTCTGTCCCCCTGCTCTGTTCCTCTGTCCCCCTGCTCTGTTCCTCTGTCCCACTGTCCCCCGGCACTGTTCCACTGCACTGTCCCCCTGCTCTGTCCCACAGTGAGACTGGACCGGACCTGGACCGGGCCTGAACTTTGCCTAAACAGGTGAACAACCCTGACTTTACAGAGGGGGTATTTACCTCTGTGGGGTAATAAATTGGGATATTTACCTCTGTGGGGTATTAAATTGGGGTATTTACCTCTGTGGGGTATTAAATGGGGGTATTTACCTCTGTGGGGTATTAAATGGGGGTATTTACCTCTCCTCTCACACGTCACATTTTTAGATCTCGTGCGGCTTGTGCTCGTTTTATTGTTTGGAAAATGGAATTGATCAGAACATATGAGCGTGTTTTACAAGTTTGTTTTTGAGGATCCGACCCCCCCCCCCCCCCCCCCTTGCTCCCCATGTTCTAATGTTCCCTCACAAACCTGCCTGACGAGGTTTTAGAGTCTGACCCAGGACCAGTTTGGGTGACCCTAAAGGGGCATGAAGCTCCTGAGATCTTTCGGGTTAGGCTTGGGTCAAACCCCTCCACCACGTTAAGGTGGCGGTTCAAGGAGGAAAAAATGAAAATAAGAAATGAAAGATTCCTCAAACACTAATCACTCCAACTTCAGAGGGTCAGAGAGAAGAAGCGACTAGAACATGGAGAAACATCTGAGTTTGGAGAACAGCTCTGACTGCAGTCGTTTTGTGTTGGAGAATGCTTCCACAGTTTCCACGACACATTTGGAAGTTCATCTTGCTCTTAGATCCTTATGCAAGTTTTTGTTTGAGTAGATCCAGTAATTATTGAGATGAACCTTAAACCAGGCCAACCAGTGGAGAACGACGCCCTGCCCTCCACAGGCTCCGGAGAATCTTCTGGAAAATAATCAAATCCACTTCTCAGATGTTTCTCCATGTTCTCGTCATTTCTTCTCTGACCCTCTGAAGTTGGATTTGGAGTGATTCATGTTTGAGGAATCTTTAATCTCTTATTTTCAAGATGCCATTTTGTCGATCTCCCCGCCCCCTGTGACACGCCCACTGTGGCGTCTCTTCCTTCACCAGTTCGATGTTCTTCACGGTGACACTCGTAGGTTTGGGCAGTGTCACGTCATTGTTTTCCATAGTCATTCCTGGTTCAGTCCTGGTTCAGGTCCTGGTTTGGTCCTGGTTTAGTCCTAGTTCAGCCCTGGTCTAGTCCTGGTTCGGTCCTGATTCGGACCCCTGGTCTAGTCCTAGTTCAGTCCTGGTCTAGTCCTGGTTCAGTCCTGGTTTGGTCTGAGCTCTTGTTTCTTTATGAAGTTGTTTTAGATCAAGATTGAGATTTAAATTGTCACAGAACAGAAGGGTCCACAGGGGTCAGAGGTCAGACACACATGACCCCTGTGTGTCGGTTTAAACGCTTGTGGCGATGGAGCATGGTGATGTCATGGAGCAGAGTTTGGCTCTGAGTCTGATGAGTCATGAGCAGAGACATTCCAGAGAGAGGCTGAGACTGCTCCCCTCCCTGTGACCCGTCCTGCTCCTCTGTCTGCTCCCTGTCCTCCCCGTGTCCTCCCCCTGTCCCCTCTCCCGGCCTGTGTCTGATGTCCCTGTCCTCCCCTGTCCCCTCTCCCGGCCTGTGTCTTCTGTCCTTGTCCTTGTCCTGTCCCCTCCACCATGACGGTGCATTTGGACAGGAGCCGTGTTCAGCTCGTGTTTCTTCTCAATAATTCATCTGGAGTTTAAAGCGGTCCTTTGTTTGCTGACGCCGCCCCAGCTCAGTGTGAAAACCAGGACGCCATTGCTCTTGTGTACGACCACCTTCACCTCCTGAGATCACACCTCCACACGGGGTTTGATCTGACGCAGACTCTGTAGGACCCTTGTGACGGACGGAGACTCTGGACAGTCTGTGGTTCAGGCTCAGGTCTTTGCTCCAGGTTTGAGCTGAAGGAAACTCTGAAGTCGTTTCAGGGGCCTGAGCTCACTGCCGCGACACGCCTAAAGCTCTAGCTCCGCCCACTGTGTGACATCATGACCGGTTCTGACTAGGGGTGCACCGATCCACATTTTTTCACTTCCGATCCGATCCCGATACCTGGATTTGGATATCAGCTGATACCGATACTATTCCGATACCAAAACTGTTTGTTTTCAATATTATCATCATTATTGTTTAACTACAAATAACGGTACCCATAATGATAAAACACCTGCAATTCAACATAATAAAGAAAATACTTAAATAACCCCCCATATGGTATGACTTAATTAACTAAGAGACTTAAGAAAACAAAATAAACCCACAAATTAACATTAATTGTTCAGTCCGGGTCATATGGCCCCCTTTAGCGCACAACTATGCGCTTTATGGTATGACCAGGAAGTGCCCTGGTTTGGCCCCTGAACTAGAGAGCAGCGCGGAGGCAGTGGAAGGTAGGGAGAGCATGTGGATCCGTGCACCCTCGCACGCACTAGGGATGGGGCCGATCCAGTATTGGTATCGGGTTCCGATATCAACATAATTCACGGATCGGAAATTCTGATCCAAACTGCGAAAATTTCCGATCCATGAGCCATGTCTGTATGTACACATTATCTGCTGAAATGACTCCACGAGTGATTCCCTCTCAGCTGCTCTGGTCCTGCTGCAAAATGTGCTGCACAGTGTGACAGAGCGCCTGTAGCTGCCCCCCCGACCGGCGCCTCTCTCTCTCTTAGACAGCAGAGCGCACGGAGCGCTCCCCCTGGTTTGCGGAGCCAGGCTCCGGTGCAAACTGTTCCCGGCTACTGCAGGACTGCTTACAAACTGTTTTCCGGCTATCTGGACTCTGTTCCCCTCCCTAATTCTGACCAGTCAGAGGACCAGCTGGAGCGAGTCCGGGCTCAGTGCGCGGGCTCACTTTTAGGAGCTTTGGGGATTTAAAAACTGTTCATATTGTAAAAATACAGAAGGAGTCCCCCTTTGTTAAAACTGGACAAATACACACACGTACACAAAACACACACAGATACAGACACAAATGGTCAGGTCAGAGATCAGAGGTTAGGTGTCGGAGAGTTCTGGGTCATCTTCAGCTCCGTGTGTTTGAGCGACGGGAGAGTTTGTTTATTTTGAGAACAGTCTGTATCTGAGTCGAGTTCTGTTGGTTCTGTTTACAGCGACACTTTTCTAGAGCGTTCAGATCATTCACCTCCAAGAGTTTAGAGCAGGGGGGCAATTATTTTTCCCCAGGGGCCAAATGAGAAGCAGAAAATATTCTGGCGGGGCGGGCCAAAAGTTTGAAGTCTTCTCTGGTTATTAATTTTATTTCTACGTTGAAATCGGTAAATGGCATTGTTTACAGAAGCCGGTAAGTTCTGTGTTATTATTAAGTAATGAGAGAGTGAGGTTTTACAAAAACTGAATTTATTCACTAAAATAATTCAAAACAATGGTAAACGTGAAACATTTGTAACTCTTTTTCAGTCACATTAACTCCACAATGCTTTCTGAGTTTAACTTTCTTAACTTTGTTTCTGAGTTTAACTTTCTTAACTTTGCGTGAAAAGTCCCTCAGTCGTCCAGGTAGAATCCATGATCCAAACTTTGTCCAGTTGACAAATTGAACTTCTCCTTGGATCTTTCTTAACTTTGTTTCTGAGTTTAACTTTCTTAACTTTGTATTAAGACACCACAATGTCTTTGTTTGTCCAACTGCCAAACTGTGTAGAAAAAGTCAAAGTTAGCATGTTTTAGTGTTTTTTTTCTTGATCAGTGGTAGAAATCTCGCCTTTGTTGAGCTTTAACAAGTGCATCAAAGTCAGGTTCATGTTTGAGGTGGAGATGTGAAGCACGTCCGACAGATGATCAGTACAAATACATCAGTACAATTGCATTATGTACAATTGTGAAAGTAGGTTTTATTTTCTTAATTCCAAGCAACCTTTCCATATTTGGCCCCCGGGCCTTGAAATGCCCGGGTCTGGTTGAGCAGCACTTTTCACTTTCAGGAGTTTTGCTGGCAACAACTAGCAGGCAGAGCACTTCCTGTGCTCTGCCTGTTCTGTGTTTAGACGTGCAGAGGCAACGTCTGCGCTGGGGCGAAACACGAAAACACGTTTGACTTGATCAGATGAAAAATGGACTCCAGCCCGTTTAGTTTTAACAACATAACGTAGTGTGTGCATGTGTGTGTGTGTATTTGTGTTAGTGCTTAGCAGCTGTTCTCCGTCTCTCATATGGATCATTTACTCAGAGTCGCTCATGAATAAGTCAGAGTTGTGTTCAGGTCAGTGGGACAAGACGACGTGTCCCACGCCCACAGACTCTGCACGAACTCCGCACAGGGACTGGAGACGGGCCGATATCGATTGGCCAACGTATGGGGCCGATACTTGCACTTTTGAGTACATCAGATATCGGCCTTGAATCTCGAGGTTTTAGTTTTGTCTGGTCTGCTGGAGGAGATCATCTGAAGCTTTATTTGAACATTAAACATTGGTCGAACTGTGTACACGACTCTGAGTATGTGTTGTGAAAATAAACAGGAACAAAATCCGCCCTTTGTGAACGCCGGAAAATGTGCCCCCATTGCGCCGCTCCAGGTACTGCAGCTCAGATTTCTCCCATAGACCACAATGCATTTTTGTGAAATCAAAACGAGGGATTCTTCTATATTTTTACAATATGAACTTTAAAAACATTTTACATCGTCAAAGTGCCCAAATGTCGTTCTTCCTGTAGCCGCATGTCGTTCTTCCTGTAGTCACTCGTTCTTCCTGTAGCCGCGTGTCGTTCTTCCTGTAGTCACTCGTTCTTCCTGTAGCCGCGTGTCGTTCTTCCTGTTCTTCTTTCGTCCTGTATTCGTATGTCGTTCTTCTTGTAGTTGCATGTTGTTCTTGTAGTTGTGTGTCGTTCTTCCTGTAGTTGCGTGTCGTTCTTCCTGTAGTTGCGCGTCGTTCTTCCTGTAGTTGCGCGTCGTTCTTCCTGTAGTTGCGTGTCGTTCTTCCTGTAGCTGCGCGTCGTTCTTCCTGTAGTTGCGCGTCGTTCTTCCTGTAGTTGCGCGTCGTTCTTCCTGTAGTCGCGTGTCGTTCTTCCTGTAGTCGCGTGTCGTTCTTCCTGTATTCGCGTGTCGTTCTTCCTGTAGTCGCGTGTTCTTCCTGTAGTAGCGTGTCGTTTTTCGTGTAGTTGTCCTCTGTCCCTGTGTTTCCGTTTGTGCGTCTTTCTCTTTGTCGTTCTTCAGGGATGAAAGAGTTCCGTCTTTTAGCGGATCTCCGCTTTTTTTTCAGCCGCGCGGTAATTTTTTAAATATATATCTGTACAAATTCGTTGAGAAAGATTTTGGGTGTATATACAGTGGTACCTCACCTTACGAATGACCCAACAAACGAAAATTTCAAGTTACGAAACGCCTTCACGGTAAATTTTGGTCTCTAGATACGAAAGAAAATTCAAGTTACGAAACGCGAAATCTCAAAAATTCAAATAATGCGCGCTCAGCCACACACATTATACGCTTTTCTCAGCCTGGATTTAAACTTTTCTCACATTTGTCTCTCGTTTAAACACTCAAACTTTCATAGATTTTCAACAAAATTATTAATAGTGAAGCGTGTGGGGGGGAGGGGGGAGAAGACTGCGCTCTGACACGTGTGTGATAGCGGCATGTGTGACAGCTGACCTGGCACTGCCAGCAGGTCTAGACCTGGACTAGACCTGGACTAGACCTGGATTAGACCTGGACTAGACCAGGTGGATTAAAGCGCCGCGTGTGGGTCTATTTCCTGGTTTCATTTCGAGTCACAGCTGAGGCGAGCCGCTGCTCGCATGCAAGAGCCTCGGTCTAGACCTGCTCTCCAGGGCCCCTCCAGGCACGGAGCCCCAGACATCCAGGGACCCAGTGGGACACTGCCAGCCCGCCTTAAGAGCTCCCTAAGCAGGCATGGGTCCGGGGATTGTCCCGGTCACCGGCCTGGAGGTCTTGAAGAGGCCGACCTCACGGTTCTATCCAGGCCGCTCTGTGAGCACCTTACGCGGGCAGGTCTAGAGCAGCGGCTCGCCTCAGCTGTGACTCGAAACGAACAGCGTGTACCATTGCGTGTACACAGGTTAAACTTTATAAAACATCCTATACATCATCCTACCTGCCCGTGCCTCACTTAACACGTCCCTCCTCGCTTTTTCACCTGCACCTTTTAGCGCGCATAAGCTCCTCCTCAATGCGGTCTGATTAGACGAAGTGCAAAGCAGAAACAAATCCAATATATACTACTAGTAGTATACATACAAATAGAAAAAATACCAAAGCAGTTTGGACACACCTTATTCATTCATTTGTTCATTTTAGACAGTTTAGAAAACGTCAGATATCTGAAGTTAGATTTATGGAACCGTCCCAAAGCTCAGAGTCACTTTTATTAAAATCGTAACAGCCGATTATTCACGATTAGATACATGAGGTCACGATTACCTGGTTGTTTTTAGAAGTGACTTTATTGATCTCACACAGGAGAAATTCTTCTCTGCATTTAACCCATCCTGTTATTAGGAGCAGTGGGCAGCACATTACTGCGCCCTGGGACCATCTCCATGATCTTCTTGCTTCAGTTTGGTCAGGACCTAAGCTGGAGGTACCTATGGTGCATGTTTTGGGTTGATGGGGGAAACCGGAGTGCCCGGAGGAAACCCACCCAGACACGGGGAGAACATGCAAACTCCACACAGAAAGGCCCGGGCGACCCGGGGATCGAACCCAGACCATGCATGCAAACTCCACACAGAACACACACAGAAAGGCCTGGGCGACCCGGGGATCAAACCCGGAACCTTCTTGCTGTGAAGCATGAGCGCTATTTAGAATACTTTAGTCTGTGGTGATGTTTAAATATTTATTATGCCTCAACACCCAAACATCTACAGTAATCCCTCGCTTTATCGTGGTTCACTGTTCGCGGCCTCGCTGTTTTGCGGATTTATTTTTTTTTCCGATTGTTTTTTTTTTATAGTGTAACTTTTTTTTTATAGTGTAACATTGTGTTCTGCGTCCTGATTGGCTAAGAGACTAGACCAGGACTAAACGTGGACTAAACCAGGTCTAGACCAGAAGTAAATCAGGTCTAGACCAGGTCTAAACCAGATCTAAACCTGGACTTGTCCTGGACTAAAGCAGGACTGGACCAGGTCTAAACCAGGATTAAATCACTCCGAGCGGCTCTTTGCTGGTTTCGTGCGGCTCTTGCATTCGTTTGTGCGTGTGGGCTGAGAGGACGCTTTCCGGGCGCCGCGGTTCTATCTCGTGCTCGCAACCCTGGTGTATGCGCGGCCTCGCGCCGGTTACGCTGCTCTGTCACGGATTTGTCCACGATGAAGGGTGCACGTGTCGCACACTTCTCCAAGGGGTTGGTGCGCGTTGCGTCCCGGGACGTGGCAGTGCTCCTCGCGCGTCCAGCGGGGCTTCCCCCCATGCGTCACTATTAATACATTTTGTTGAAAATCTATGAAAGTTTGAGTGTTTAAACGAGAGACAAATGTGAGAAAAGGTTAATTCCAGTCTGAGAAAAGCGTATAATGTGTGTGGTGAGGCATTTAGAGCCTTAAAACATGTATAAACATGGACTAACCCCACCCCCCATGTCTGTCTTTTTCAAACCTAAGACATCAAATGGTCCAAAAACCAGGGCCTCCTCCAGAGGAGACTGTGAGGTCCCTACAGAAGAACCGCCTTTGGTCAGAACACACTCTCTGTGAGGGCCACTAACATCTGGAACAGTCTTCCTCTGCACATACAGGAGAGCCCTACACTGATCACTTTTAAAACACAACTGAAACTATGGCTGAAAACCTACCAGTCATGTGACCACTAGACTTTTGTTTGTGCTGCTTGTATTGTATATTGTATTTTTATGTATTTGCCTGCCTAGGGACCACGGATGAAAACTAGCTTTGTAGCTAAAATTCGGCATATTTACATTTGTTTTATATTTATTATATTGTCTTATGTTCATTAATGTGCATTGTCCCTATCAAATAAATAAATAAATAATAATTGTAAAATATAAAGTTGTCCTACTTCACGGATTTCTCTTATTGCGGGTTATTTCTGGAACCTAACCCCCGCGATAAACGAGGAATTACTGTATTTCTAAACACAAGAGTCCTCCTCTGAAGTGTTCATTTTATTTTCGTGCTTTTTAACATCCACAGATCCTGTCCTATGCTACATCTTTAAGTATTTATTCCTTTTAGCACGACTCGTAGTAGTAGCCACCAGTGAGGGGCGCTGTTGTGCTCAGAGACGATTACAGAAACAAAGTGAAATGACTCGCCTGAATCTTTTTTATATTCCATGTTCTAACCCTCAGTGTCCACCGTTTGGTTTGTGGACAACTCCAAACCCTTTTCTCAGTGAGCTCCAAAGCGACGGGCCAAGGTTCACAGCAGAGGAAACGACGGGCTGATTTTTGGGCCGATATGTCGAGCTGATTTGGGTCATTTTCCCCAAATTATAGAATTCAAATTTAATATAAATTATAGAATTCAAATTTAATATAAACTCATCCCCAGCCTTCTTTAGTTACAAACAGTGGTGGAGTCCAGAGTGGAGTCACGATTTTGCAGCTCTGTCTTTGGACTGAAATGTTCAGACAAAACTTTATGCAGATGTTTCCTGCATATTTAGGCCAAAATAAATGTCGCCCTCTGCTGGAGATGTGTGGCTGATACTGAAAAACAAGCACACAGACACACACAGACACACACCGAAACAAACCGACACACACAGACACACACAGACAAACACACAGACACACACAGACACACACACCGAAACACACCGACACACACACCGAAACACACCGACACACACAGACAAACACACAGACACACACACGTACAGAGAGACAGACACACACACAGAGACAGACACACATACACACACAGACACACACAGAGACAGACACACTAGGGGTGGCACGGTTCACAAAATTCACGGTTCAGTTCGTATCACGGTTTAAGGGTCACGGTTTTCGGTTCTGTACGGTTCTTATTGGTTTCTTTCAAAATACACCTTATATCCATTTATCTTAATAATCCACAATAACAGGATATAACATTAAAAAGGTTATAAGATTATATAATAATCTAATGTAATATAAAATCTTAATACAATGTAATAATCACACAATCTGAATTTGACATGACTTTAAGCCCATTATTGGAACCATCTCTCCGATCTGGTGGCAGTAACTATGTCACCTGCTGTTGAAAAAACCCTTTCACTAGATATTGAAGAAACAGAACTTTAATACGAGACACGTACTTTTGTTTCTACCGGTGTGCGGGCCGCGCTCCGTCTGGAGCTGCGGATACCGCATGTCAGCGAGGGAGTGCCCTGTGATACACGTTACACGTGCATCACAGGGCAGGTTAAACTTTATAAAACACCCTATCTGTCCGTGCCTCACTTACCGCCTTTTCACGCGCTCTCTCCTCCTGTTAGCTTCCCTGATACCGCGCATAAGCTCCCTCCTCAATGCCTCTGATTAGAGCGCATTTCGGCGGCGGCATGGGAGGGGGGTGTCCGTGACTTTCCGCTTTTCCCCAGACACCGGACTTAAATGACACTGGTGCATCCTCTATGTCCTTGCCGCTATCTCCACTCTCACTTGCCATTTCTATCCAACTTTATTTACCGCACTCATTCATCTTTCTCGCAAAAAGGAAACACAGGCATACCAGAGGCAAGTATACATTGCGCATGCCCGGAACCGTCAGGTGCACACGGAACGGTTCGTCGTGACAAGCGAACTGAACGGTTCGTCGTTTTTTCATGAACCGTGCCACCCCTAGTACACACACAGACACACACGCACACACAGACACGCACACACACACACACACAGACACGCACACACACACACACAGACACACACGCACACACAGACACGCACACACACACACACACAGACACGCACACACAGACACACACACACACAGACACACACAGCCTGTAGTACCAGTGCGTGCTTGGTTTTGTGTCGCTCTGAGTGAATAATGAGATTACAGTCTAGTGTTCTGTCACACACCGGGCTCTCCATGCCGTCCCGCTAATCCAGGAGAGTGGGCAGAGCTAATCCACTGACCACATGACCAACTGTTGCCTCACTGCTGGCGGTGGGAGTAAACCCCAGCACCAAGTCAGTGCTAGTGCAGCCTCTGCAGCTCTTAGGGAATTCTGGAGGTTCTGAGCTTTACATGAGCCTGTCCAGAACCTGAGGAGGAGAGAGACAAACCTGGACGTGTCTCTGTGTCTCTGTCTGTAGGACATGTCTCTGTAGGACGTGTCTCTGTCTGTAGGACGTGTCTATAGGATGTTCAGTCAGGGAGTAGAGCAGTGCTTCCCAACCTTTTCTGTCTTGTGTACCCCCTGAGCCTTTTTGTCATATCTGTGTTGATAATTCTCCAAAAGTAGAACGTGACACAACAGATTATTAAATGAAAATAATTTCATTTCATCTCCTTAATTTGAAAATTTAATTCTCAGGCATTTTCTCTCTTTAACTCAAATTAACTCAAATTAGAATTTAAAAAATCAAAAAAATCTCCCCCTGCGCCTGGCAGCAACACTGCAGAGTACCCCCTGCAATATGATCTCGTACCCCTAGGGGTACTTGTACCCCTGGTTGGGAGAGTGTCGCACAGGCAGAGCTCACCGGTGCCTGAACGCTTCTTTTTTTGGTGCGATTATTTTTTTTAATGTAAATTATTGGCCAATATTATTAAGGAAAATACTTTTCAATCCTTGAATAACGTTATAACTGTGTTAATTAATATTTTAAAACGTAGTGCTAGGCTTTATAATGTTATGTTCTAACTCAAAACAAACCGGAGCACACCTCACGTGGACTCACTAGTTTTGTTTTTGTTTGTTTTGTTTTGCCGGGCACGGCTTTATGGATGTGGATTTATGTGGAGACTTGATGTGTTTTCGGGTGGATACAAGTTCACGCCGTTTCCTCTTCTCTTCTGTTTTACTGGTAAGACGACTGTGCCTGGGACACATGCAGGACTATGTTCAACATGGCCGCTGTTTTTGCGACGTTTGTTCAAGGTGCCGTCGTGATGCGTGAGCACGTGCATCTGCGCTGCTCTGACATCACAGCGGCGTGTCTATTGTGTCATTGACGTGAGCAGGTAAAGCCAAGGAACCCAAACAAACGTTTTTCAGTACCAGTACTTACCAAACCTTTTGTTTCAATACCCAGGCCTATACCTGCTTAATCTGATTTCTGATTCAGGTGTGTACGTGTGTGTACGTGTGTGTATGTGTGTGTACTAGGGATGCAAATTATCGGTTAATTCATTAACTGATAGTTGATTGACCTTATCGATCGATTAACGATTAACTGATAAGCGGCGTTTTTCACCTGAATTTTAGTGTTTCAATAGGGTCTTTAAGAATATAAGCTATAGTAACATAACACTGAGTCAAAAATATATCATAGTATTATTATATTGTATATTCCTCAATTAATTATTCCTTAGTAAAAAGCAGACGAATGTATTGATGCTGAATAACAAAATACAGTAATCCCTCGCTCTATCCAATTTTTTTTTTTTTTTATAGTGTAACATTTTTTTTATAGTGTAACATTGTGTTCTGTCCTGATTGGCTAAGAGACTAGACCAGGACTGAACGTGGACTGGACCAGGTCTGAACCAGGTCTGGACCTGGACTGGACCTGGATTGGACCGGGACTCGACCGGGTCTAGACCTGGACTAGACCAGGATTAAACCACCACGTGCCGCTGCTGGTTTCGCCGCGCCCCGAGCCGCAGGCCAGCCGCGTGGGGCTCGGCGAAACCAGCAGCAGCGGCACGCATTCCGGGTTCGATCTCGCCTCGCGCGTACACCCGGGGCTGCTGAGCAGTGCCGTTGGCGCCTGCGGTCGGCTGTGAGTCGATCTTGGCGCAGCGCGGTTGCCTTGTTTCGTGGTGCGCGTGTCCGCGGTTAGCGGTTAATTACAATTAATGCATTTTGATCGACCAACGTCTTAATCGACAATTAACCGTTAATCGATTAATTGTTGACATCCCTAGTGTGTACGTGTGTGTTCTTGGACCGGTGTGTAAGTGTGTGTTCTTGGACAGGTGTGTACGTGTGTGTTCTTGGACAGGTGTGTACGTGTGTGTTCTTGGACAGGTGTGTACGTGTGTGTTCTTGGACAGGTGTGTACGTGTGTGTGTTCTTGGACAGGTGTGTACGTGTGTGTTCTTGGACAGGTGTGTACGTGTGTGTTCTTGGACAGGTGTGTATGTGTGTGTACGTGTGTGTTCTTGGACCGGTGCGGTGTGTATGTGTGTGTTCTTGGACAGGTGTGTACGTGTGTGTGTTCTTGGACAGGTGTGTATGTGTGTGTACGTGTGTGTTCTTGGACCGGTGCGGTGTGTATGTGTGTGTTCTTGGACAGGTGTGTACGTGTGTGTTCTTGGACAGGTGTGTACGTGTGTGTTCTTGGACAGGTGTGTACGTGTGTGTTCTTGGACAGGTGTGTACGTGTGTGTTCTTGGACAGGTGTGTACGTGTGTGTTCTTGGACAGGTGTGTACGTGTGTGTTCTTGGACAGGTGTGTACGTGTGTGTTCTTGGACCGGTGCGGTGTGTATGTGTGTGTACGTGTGTGTTCTTGGACAGGTGTGTACGTGTGTGTTCTTGGACAGGTGTGTACGTGTGTGTTCTTGGACCGGTGCGGTGTGTATGTGTGTGTACGTGTGTGTTCTTGGACCGGTGTGTACGTGTGTGTTCTTGGACAGGTGTGTACGTGTGTGTTCTTGGACAGGTGTGTACATGTGTGTTCTTGGACAGGTGTGTACGTGTGTGTACGTGTATGTTCTTGGACCGGTGTGTACGTGTGTGTTCTTGGACAGGTGTGTACGTGTGTGTTCTTGGACCGGTGCGGTGTGTATGTGTGTGTACGTGTGTGTTCTTGGACAGGTGTGTACGTGTGTGTTCTTGGACAGGTGTGTACGTGTGTGTACGTGTGTGTTCTTGGACCGGTGTGTACGTGTGTGTTCTTGGACAGGTGTGTATGTGTGTGTTCTTGGACAGGTGTGTATGTGTGTGTTCTTGGACAGGTGTGTACGTGTGTGTTCTTGGACAGGTGTGTATGTGTGTGTTCTTGGACAGGTGTGTACGTGTGTGTTCTTGGACCGGTGCGGTGTGTATGTGTGTGTACGTGTGTGTTCTTGGACAGGTGTGTACGTGTGTGTTCTTGGACAGGTGTGTACGTGTGTGTTCTTGGACAGGTGGGTACGTGTGTGTTCTTGAACAGGTGTGTACGTGTGTGTTCTTGGACCGGTGCGGTGTGTATGTGTGTGTACGTGTGTGTTCTTGGACCGGTGTGTACGTGTGTGTTCTTGGACAGGTCTGTACGTGTGTGTTCTTGGACAGGTGTGTATGTGTGTGTTCTTGGACCGGTGCGGTGTGTATGTGTGTGTACGTGTGGGTTCTTGGACCGGTGCGGTGTGTATGTGTGTGTACGTGTGTGTTCTTGGACCGGTGTGTACGTGTGTGTTCTTGGACAGGTGTGTACGTGTGTGTTCTTGGACAGGTGTGTATGTGTGTGTTCTTGGACAGGTGTGTATGTGTGTGTACTTGGACAGGTGTGTACGTGTGTGTTCTTGGTCACGTGTGTACGTGTGTGTTCTTGGACCGGTGTACGTGTGTGTTCTTGGACAGGTGTGCAAGTGTGTGTTCTTGGACAGATGTGTACGTGTGTGTTCTTGGACAGGTGTGTAATGACGTGTGTGTTCTGTGTCGTAGGTGTGGCTGTGCACGACCGTCTGATGATCACATGACCGTGGACATGGACGCCGTGCTGTCCGACTTTGTCCGTTCCACCGGAGCTGAGCCGGGGCTGGCCCGAGACCTGCTCGAGGGTGAGTCCACAACACACACACAGACGCACAAAGACGCACACACACAGGATCTTTCACCCATCCGTAATACTGCACCTTTAACTGTCGTGGTTTTATTTTTTTAACTCATTCACTGCCGGCCTGTTTTCAGAATTCAATCCCCCAGACTCCAGAGGTTTTAGTGCATTTTCACTGATTTTTACAAGACTCACAGAGTTCTTTGACTATATAAACATGGCACACATCAAAATAAAGTGTAGAGTCTCTTCTTTCACCTGGAAAAAAAATATGCTTCTAACCTTTTCGGTTCTCAAGTAATTGATAATAGAACATAGGGTAGTTTCTTGCCTGGAAGAATCCATGACTCATCGCTGTACCAGCGGCGAGTCTGGTAACGCTTGGTCCAGAATGCGCTGCTGTTGCGCTTAGACAGACAGCTAAGTGAACCAATCAGAGAACAGTTAACGGACAGCGACGTGAACCAAGCCGGTAGGAAGCAATGCAAAAACATCTTTTTTGAAAAGAAAGGCCTCTAGAGCTGTCAGCTGCTGTGGTTTTAAGGAATCGATGTGTTTTAGGTCATTTAAGACCAATTTTACAGCTGAATGGAAGGGACGTTGCGGGCAAAGGCGGGTGCACTGACGTCACCATCTTTGAACGAATCAGAATCGCGGAGTCCGTTGTTAACCGGAGAAGCGAGGGTGGAGCGAGGGTGTCCAAATGGTATCACGCTGTATAGGAAATACAGAGAGATATCATTTGGCTGGCCAGGTAAGGTAGTTTCAGCAAAAACACAGTTTTTTGACCACAAAGTGGAGAAAACGAGCGTTTTGTGCAAAGAGGGATTTCTAGCAGATCAATGATTTTGACGTCAATGCTTATTGATTTAGTGACACCTCAAACATCTAAAACAACAGAAAGAAATTTTTGATGGCATAGTACATTTCTTATTTGCAAATATAAGAATATAAGGCTCTGTGAATTGAAAATTCCTTCAACTCAGTAGTGGCAAGAGATGTTTACAGGATATAATATCTTTTCATATAAAATAGAACTTTGTCACTTCACAACAAAATTGAGGCTCAGAGTACAGATCCATAATAAAAACTAATACACACACACACACTTATATGTACATACACACAAGCCCATGCATAAACCTTTACATAGCTTCACACAGCTATACCCACGCACGCACGCACGCACGTACACACGTACACACTAGGGATGTCAACAATTAATCGATTAACGGTTAATTGTCGATTAAGACGTTGGTCGATCAAAATGCATTAATTGTAATTAACCGCTAACCGCGGACACGCGCACCCGAAACAAGGCAACTGCGCTGCGCCAAGCTCGACTCACAGCCGACCGCAGGCGCCAACGGCACTGCTCAGCAGCCCCGGATGTACCACGAGGCGAGATCGAACCCGGAATGTGCTGCTGGTTTCGCCGCGGCTTGCGCCCCGAGCCCCGCCGCGGTGCACGTGGGGCACGTGGTGGTTTAATCCTGGTCTGGTCTAGTCCAGGTCTAGACCCGGTCGAGTCCCGGTCTGGTCCAGTCCAGGTCCAGACCTGGTTCAGACCTGGTCCAGTCCACGTTCAGTCCTGGTCTAGTCTCTTAGCCAATCAGGACAGAACACAATGTTACACTATAAAAAAATGTTACACTATAAAAAAAAAATTGGATAGAGCGAGGGATTACTGTATTTTGTTATTCAGCATCAATACATTTGTCTGCTTTTTACTAAGGAATAATTAATTGAGGAATATACAATCGTTAATCGACCGATAAGGTCAATCAACTATCAGTTAATGAATTAACCGATAATTTGCATCCCTAGTACACACACATAACTTCATTCATTACAATTATCACACAGCAGCATCATGTAAACTTAATTCTTCTCATCTCATGCCTCTCTGGAGACGAATATCTACTGCTCCAAGTCAGTATTCGTCTTCCTTTGTGCTGTCGTAATTCTGATCAGAGTTCCTGCTTCGCGCAGCACGAGCACGACACGCCGTCTGCCTCAGGCAGAGCAGATCTCTGCCCCGACCTCGCTGCTTGATCCGGCGTGTCTCTGCGATCCTCTGATCCGGGATCCTGGGTCCCAAGACCGATCAGATCGCTCCGGAGGCGCTGATCAAGAGTCATCTGCTTTTCCAGGTTCCCTCGTCTCGCCATCTTGCTCCTCTCGAAAATACACACTACACACGTTAATCTCTTCCTCTCCTCCGGGTCTCCGATCGGCAGATAGATCACCACCTACACGTTGGGAGGTGTGAATTACACCTTCAAAGTTGCTCCAGGTCGTATCCTAGCAGCCCCCGCTGATAAACGTCTTTGACGTCTATAGACGTCACGGCACTCAACGTTTGGATTCAACATGACATCAAAAGACGTCACCGGCAGTCAATGATTTAAAGGGCCCTATAGCACTTTATTCTCTAATGTCGTTTCCTCCTCACAAACCTGGAGTTGTGTTTTGTTTCATTCACATGTTTAACACACAAACCTGCAGATTTAGCATGAGTTCTCTCAAACTAAAAACAGTCTGTTCCACCTTGTGATTTCATTATGTGGTGATACAGGAAGTGCTCCACTGTGTTTTTAAACTCCACACACAATACAATATGAATGTTTGATTCCACTTGCTGTTATTTAGTCTAGAGCTGGGCAGAATGACCAAAAATTGATATGGTATTTTTCAAAATTATATCCGTGTCACGGTACAGTGGTACCTCACCTTACGAAAGACCCAACAAACGAAAATTCCAAGTTACGAAACGCCTTCACGTTAAATTTTGGTCTCTAGATACGAAAGAAAATTCAAGTTACGAAACGCGAAATCTCAAAAATTCAAATAATGCGCGCTCAGCGATACACATTATACGCTTTTCTCAGACAGGATTTAAACTTTTCTCACATTTGTCTCTCGTTTAAACACTCAATAGTGTATTAATAGTGAAGCGTGGGGGGAAGGGGGAGGGCGGAGAAGTGTGCGCGCGGACACATGTGTGATAGCGCAGCATGACCCGGCGCGGGGCTGCGAGCACGAGACCCGTGCTCAAACAGTGCCTCCTCTAGACAGGTCTAAACCAGGTCTAAACCAGGATTAAACCACCGCAGCTCTTGCATGCATTCGTTCATGCGCTCAGACTCAGACTCCCCTGCTCGCTGCTCGCCTCAGCCGTGACTCGTGAGGTACACCGGCAGAGCTAGCACGAAACCAGGAAATAGACCCGCACGCGGTGGTTTAATTCTGGTTTAGACCTGGTTTAAACCTGGTCTAGAGTAGGCATGGTTTGTAGTCTGGTTAACACCTGACCATATCACAAGTGAGATATGGGTCTGGAAACTCGCTTCGAAAAATCCCGTAGCGGAGGTGTGGT
Organism: Paratrypauchen microcephalus; assembly: GCA_036785185.1. Lineage (NCBI taxonomy): Eukaryota > Metazoa > Chordata > Actinopteri > Gobiiformes > Gobiidae > Paratrypauchen > Paratrypauchen microcephalus. The sequence goes on along the minus strand of JAVJIX010000047.1, from coordinate 4,899,357 downwards.
TAGCGATTGCCAACGGCCGTTTATTGGGCGTTATGAATGTCTATCATTGAGCGTATACGTAAGTCCATAGCCAATCATGTCAGTTGTCAGTTCAAACTACAAGCTTCCGTTTGTCATGTAGTACGCGTCACGGTCTTTCCACCCCTCCCCCGCTCTCTGATTGGGGCCCTAAATCTGGGACTCTCGCTTGGACGAGTTTCCAGGCCGCCTTCCAATTCGAAACGAACGGAAGCGGCCTGGGAATTCCCAGGCTACATGGTTTGAGCATGGGTCTCGTGCTCGCAGCCCCGCGCCGGGTCATGCTGCGCTATCACACAAGTGTCCGCGCGCACACTTTTCCGCCCTCCCCCTTACCCCCACGCACACAGTCGTTGCTCGCCTCAGCCGTGACTCGTGAGGTACACCGGTGCTGCTGCTAATAGCAGAGCTAGCACGAAACCAGGAAATAGACCCGCACGCGGCGCTTTAATCCACCTGGTCTAGTCCTGGTTTAGTCCAGGTTTAGACCTTGGTCTAGACCTGGTATAGTCCACGTTTAGTCCTGGGTCTACAGTCTCAGGACGCAGAACACAGTGTTACACTATAAAAAAAAGTTACACTATAAAAAAAAAAAACTTGGAACGGGGCCTTGGAACGAATCAGGCTTTTTCCATTGAAATAGCTACTCAACTTACGAAAAATTCACGTTACGAAACCACTTCTGGAACGAATTAATTTCGTAAGGTGAGGTACCACTGTATTTGCCTTTTTTTTTTTTTTCCATGCATGACTCAGTGTTAACCCCATTTCCTAATAATTTAGAGAATAATTACTGCAGTAAATTGGACTTGGTAAAACATCTCTGGGTCCAGTGCTTTAATCATCGCCCTGAAGCTCCTTTCTCAACAGGACTAAGTGGTTCCATGTCTTTGGTGAAGTGGACAGTAACAGCGGTGGTAATATCGTTCCACCGTTTGCTTTTCTTGTCGTAGGCAGTCCCCTTAGCAAACGCGTCTTTGAGTGACGTCTGAGTGGCGTTTTGTGTCGCGGCACCAACTTGAACGTTCCCTGCAGACGTGGAAGAGGATGCAGATCTTAGTTTCGTGCATTCTTCATATTCCAGGACATGTTTGTGACGGAGGTGGTGGAGCAGATCGCATGTGTCGCCTCCTGCGGCTACCACTTTAGCCCGACGACATTTACAGAATACGGTTGTTTGATTGGCGTCAGATTTTTTAAAGCCGAAGTTCTTCCATACGACTGACACGGCTCCTCTTTTTGGTATAAGTTCCTCTCTGTCTGTAACATTTTCTCCGTCCATGTTGTTCACAGCTCAACACACACTGACCTTCCACCGCTCTCACGTCACTGCAAAACAGTCCCCCTCTCAAATAATGTGCCGTGGCGCCACGTTCCGCCGCTCTGTGTTCCCGATGTTTTGTACGCACACACTCACCAGGATTGGGATATATGAAAAATCCATATAATTTAAAAAAACCCACCAGTATTCAGTATGAAGCAGTATACCGCCCAGCCCTAATTCTGAGTGGGGCACTTTGCCAGAGTGTGCAAACCTTCTCGATCTGCCCCACAGGGAAGAACTGGGACTTTACGGCGGCCCTCAGCGACTTCGAGCAGCTCCGGCAGGTCCACGCGGTGCACCTGTCATACTCCCTCGGCGAGGACAGGGACAGGGACCTGCCTCGGGTCGGCCGGCCGCTCCTGCAGAGGCAAGAGGAGGTCATGCAAGGTCAGTGAACCCCTCCTGATGTTTCACAGTTTACAGTTCTGATCTGGACCACACTCTGTATCTGACTGTGGAAAGGAGCGCCACGTCACCACAGCTCCCGCATCCAGGCAAATGACGCTCACTGAGGCTAGCAGTTACATGAGCGAATTTGGAGCCAGGTCCATGTTAGGAAGAGGGCCACGGTTTCTGAGAGAGGGGCTACGGTTTCAGAGAGAGGGGCTACGGTTTCAGAGAGAGGGGCTACGGTTTCAGAGAGAGGGGCTACGGTTTCAGAGGGGCCATGGTTTTAGAGGGGCCATGGTTTTAGAGGGGCCACGGTTTCAGAGAGAGAGGGGCCACGGTTTCAAAGAGGAGCCACGGTTTCAGAGAGAGGGGCCAGAGACTTGTGTCAAATAAGGCGTAATTATATAAATGCACAAGTAAAAATAGAATAAAATGTAGAAATTAAGTAATAAGGGTGAGTTGTTGTACAGTTGTAGGGAGTATTATCTGTCCCTCCATAGCCTGATGCACCGGTGGTGGTCACTGGTGGAGAGCAGTTTGTCCCAAACCTCTCCAGCTCACAGCCAGTTTCTGTTTGTAATTTCAGCCTCGGAGAAGCGCCTGTCCCGGGGCATATCTCATGCCAGCTCCACCATCGTGTCCCTCGCCCGCTCTCACGTCTCCACAGGGGGCGCCAGCAGCGACAGCCTGCTGGACACCCCCCTGTGCACGTTCCAGCTGCCCAACCTCACTATGTACCGCGACGACTTCCGCAGCTTCATCGAGAGAGACCTGATCGAGCAGTCCATGATGGTGGCGCTGGAGCACGCGGGTACGACCTGGCACACGCCCTAACCCGAACCCAGCACAACTTTCCAACTGTGACGTTACACTCCACCCTTCTCACTCTGAAATTTTTAATTCTTTAACAAAACATGTTTTAATTATTTTTATTCTGAAGGTCAGTTGACTAAATTTTAAGTGTACGTTTTCAAAATGTTTAAAATTCAATATAAAAATTTCACCTTTTCAATATTTAACACAAAGTCTTCAAATTCAACTGTCAAAGTGAAGCGATCTGATTGGTCAGAATTCACCTCATCAAAACCTCATCTCTCTGATTGATTAAATGTAAATCCCGCCCACAGATGAGAACCATTAGGAAACAGCCTCTGTCCTCCTCCTCACGCACACAGGATCGATTGTTTCTGCCTTGGCGTCTTGGATCTTTGCTGCGAATTTTGACTGTTGAATTTGAGGCTAGAAAATATCCATGTGGAATATTTAAAAGAAACATATTTTTTCAGAATTAAAATATCCAAAGTGAGAAATTCCACAGGATTTAAAATTCAAAATCTGATGAAACAAATGATCTTCCATAAACATGTCTATTACAATGCTAAATACAGTTAAAGGTCCCAGGGCATGAAATTTTCACTTTCTGAGGTTTTTGAACGTTAATGTGAGCTCCCCAACCCTGTTTACCCCCCCCCCCCCCCCCATGGCTAAAAGTTGCGAAATGTGTAAACTGAGCATTTGCGATCCTTTTCTGCGTTTGAAAAAAAAGACAGCTCAAACGGGCGATTCTGAACAAGGAAACTATGTGACATCACATTGAAGAAAAAATGCAAATGCAGTTCCACCCCCCCATCTGGATATCTACCCACCGTCACGGCCAGAGTTTGGACCGCGAACAAGCTACGCAATGCGAAATGCATTTTTTTATTTGCCTGGAGGCACGTGAGAATGTTTCCACGCACGGATGTCCTTTATCCGAGCCTCCGAACCTCTGAAACAGCAATGGTTTAATTTTATTTTCTGTGAAAATGTGTTTTTTCATTGAAACGCCTCTGCTTTCTTCCTTTGCGCATAAAACACGGAAGTGGAGCCAGCGCACATCGCACCGCTAAAACGAGGAAACAGCGGAGAGTTTGGCCCCCCCCACCCGCTGCTCTGGCCTATGTCTGTCCTTCTCATTTGCATTCAAGCAACAACGCCCATAATGAGGTGTTCAGAGACATATTTTTTGACTCTGCCTGTGTTCATGGGTCTTTCTCATGCACTGAATCTTGATTTTGAAGAAGGATTCATTTACAGTATTGGGGAACCATTAAAGGAAAAGTAACATTATTTTACAATCTGAGCCTTCTTTCGGTAATAAAACAAGTCGTTTGACTCACCCATATCACGTTCGTGTCATTTGGAGCTGTTTGAAGAAAGTTATGTTGTGGCGTTTCCGTTAGCATTTGTTAGCATTTGTATTCGGGGCATTACTTTGCGGTCTCCAAATAACACAAACTTTAGCACTTTTCAAATCATAGAAGCCCGATGTCTTAATGGAAGATTTCGTTTGAAGCAAAAGTGGCCTGTAATCCGAGGTTTATCCATAGTTTTCAGCTTTGCGTTTCATGTTTGGGTCGCGGAGCAGTCCGCGCATGCGCACTGGCGTCCTCATCTACTCGAAACTATGGCTAAATTTCGGATTACAGGCCACTTTTGCTTCAAACGAAATTTTTCATTAAGACATCGGGCTTCTATGATTTGAAAAGTGCTAAAGTTTGTGTTATTTGGAGACCGCAAAGTAATGCCCTGAGCAAATGATACAGCACCATGTTAACGGATACGGGATCATTAGTAGAACAGAACGGCTCAACATAAGTTCTGCGATACTGCTCCAATTGACAGAAAAATGCTATGGGTGAGTAAAACTACTTGTTTTATTGCCGAAAGAAGGCTCAGATTGTAAAAAAACGTTAATTTGCCTTTAAGGCACCATATAAAAGCATCAAGAAAGCAGTGTTGTCCCTGAACGCGTTCACTGAACGATAGTCCATGAACGCGTTCATATTTTGGGTGAACGTGAACTGAACACTCTGTATTACTGCCTGATGAACGAACTGTGAACGAGTTCATTCTGGTGTCTGAACGACACGCGCTATCTCTTTAACTTCGTTCAATAGGGTCTCAGATTTCTGATCCATCCATCTGAACCCCCCAAGGGCCAACCAGAGACTTCCTGGTCTTGCGAGAAACAGCGCATAGTGGTGCGCTAAAGGACCACATTAAAGGGGGAATCACTAATGTTAATTTGTGGGTTTATTTTGTTTTCTTAAGTCTCTTAGTTAATTAAGTCATATCATATGGGGGTTATTTAAGTATTTTCTTATGTTGAATTGCAGGTGTTTTATCATTATGGGAACCGTTATTTGTAGTTGGATAAGGATGTGAAATTGGATATGAAGATGGAATCTAACACATGGTTTGATTGTTAAAACTGATATAATAATTGCTGTCTATGGTTCTATATGGGCTTTGGCAATAATATTGAAAAATAATAGCTCGCAGGAATGTATTGGGGGGGAAAAAAAGAACTATGAACTAGTTCATTTTTTGGAACTATGAACGAACTACTAACTATAAACAATTATGAACTATGAACAAACTAGTTCATTTTGAAATGTGTGAACTGAACTTTGAACTAGTTCATGTAGAAAATGAACTTTCCCAACACTGTCAAGAAGTACCATGTCATGGGATCTTTAATAACATTTTAAGTACAGGGTTATAAGTCCGCTCAGTGAAGGCGATCTGATGCCATTTTGAGAGCTGTGTATTTTGTGCGTAATAATATGACTAAAGTATATGACTAGAATATTATGACTAAAGTTGGTACAAAATACATCCTGGCAATGCAGTCTCAAAATAAAGATATTTGCGGACTCAAAAGGCAACCAAACTGCGCGCTGCCAGGTCTGCCGCCTCCTACTGTGACTTCTGTTCTATAAAGTTCTGTTCAAAATATGTGCTCTGCCTGCAGTTCCAAAAGTGTCATAAACAAGCAACTCAAAGTCAAAACAGGTGAATTATACATTTTAAACTACTTTTTATGCACAACATAAGAGAACAGCTCAAACTCAAGTGTCAGCGCAGATCAACAGGTCGAGTCAGATCTGCGGGAGGGCGGTGTGAGGGCAGTAACGGCTCGTCTGTGTCTTACAGCATCACATGGTCTCCAGGGGGCGCCAGGTGAACACAGGAAGTCCTCTCCTGCCTCTATCTCCACTCTGCGTCTGTTTCCTCATGTGACATTCAGGGAAGAAAGTCCAGTTCAGTCTTTTTGAACAGTGAACAGAGACTTTCAAAGTTCAAAGCGTTTGACAGGCCCTCCACCAGAAAAGTTACACAATGCAGCTTTAAGCTCATGAAAACAGATGTCCTGCACAGAGACAGAGCTGAAGCGCTCGTTTCCATCTGAAGCAAAATCATAAACTCAAATGGCATTGACCGTGAGAAGGATGACTTTACAATATTATAACACATGTACTTTGCAGGATTATAAGAATCTCTGAATGTGTTTAGAATATTATAAATTGATACCGATACCAGTATTGTATCGGGCCTGCTCTGTGTGTGTCCGGCTTTAGTCACATTCAGGCTCTAAACAAAAACAAATACAAAAATTAGCATAATTCAAATGTATTATCGTTTTTATCGATTCATCTCAGATAATCGGCATGGTATCGTATCGTTCCCTTATGGGTGGTGTTTGTGTTTGGTTGAAGGGAGGCTCAACTGGTGGACCAAAGTTGTTCCAAACTGTCAGAATCTGTTACCGTTGGCGACGAGTGGAGACGGGAACTGCCTGTTACACGCCGCGTCTCTGGGTATGAGAGCGCACACACGCACACACACACACATAGACACACATACACACACACACACTAAAGCGTGGTGTACGTTTCAGGGATGTGGGGCTTCCATGACCGTGACCTGATGTTGCGTAAGTCTCTTTACGCCCTGATGGACCACGGCTTGGAGAGAGACGCCCTGAGGCGGCGCTGGAGGTGGCAGCAGACGCAGCAGAACAAAGAGGTATGACCCTCTCACACCTCGCAGGGACTCCCTCACACCTGTCAGGGGCCCCTTACACCTCTCAGGGGGCCCCTCACAACTCTCAGGGCCCTAACCTCTGTGCTTATGTTTGTCAGTCGGGGCTGCTGTACACGGAGGACGAGTGGCAGAAGGAGTGGAACGAACTGTTGAAGCTGGCCTCCAGTGAACCACGAATACACTACACCACCAACAACACCACCGGGTAACACAATACACCACCACCAACACCACCGGGTAACACACTACACCACCAACAACACCACGGGGTAACACACTACACCACCACCAACACCACCGGGTAACACACTACACCACCAACACCAACAACACACTACACCACCAACAACACCACCGGGTAACACACTACACCACCAACAACACCACCGGGTAACACACTACACCACCAACAACACCACCGAGTAACACACTACACCAACACCACCGGGTAACACACTACACCACCAACAACACCACCGGGTAACACACTACACCACCAACAACACCACCACCGACAACACACTACACCACCAAGACCACCACCAACAACACACTACACCACCAACAACACACTACACCACCAACAACACCACCGGGTAACACACTACACCACCACCAACACCACCGGGTAACACACTACACCACCACCACCAACACCACCGGGTAACACACTACATCACCAACAACACCACCACCAAGACCACCACCAACAACACACTACACCACCAACAACACCACCGGGTAACACACGACACCACCACCAACACCACTGGGTAACACACTACACCACCAACACCAAGAATGTATGTGTTCTCACGTGTGCGTTGTGTGTGTGTTGTGTGTGTGTGTTGTGTGTGTTCTCACGTGTGTGTTGTGTGTGTGTTGTGTGTGTGTGTTCTCACGTGTGTGTTGTGTGTGTGTTCTCACGTGTGCGTTGTGTGTGTGTTCTCACGTGTGTGTTGTGTGTGTGTGTTCTCACGTGTGTGTTGTGTGCGTGTTCTCACGTGTGTGTTGTGTGCGTGTTCTCACGTGTGTGTTGTGTGTGTGTTCTCACGTGTGTGTTGTGTGCGTGTTCTCATGTGTGCGTTGTGTGTGTGTTCTCACGTGTGCGTTGTGTGTGTGTGTTCTCACGTGTGTGTTGTGTGCGTGTTCTCATGTGTGCGTTGTGTGTGTGTTCTCACGTGTGTGTTGTGTGCGTGTTCTCATGTGTGCGTTGTGCGTTGCAGCAGTGAGTCGTCGGAGGAGCCGGTGTACGAGAGCTTGGAAGAGTTCCATGTGTTTGTTTTGGCTCACGTGCTGAAGCGTCCCATCGTGGTCGTCGCCGACACGATGCTGCGAGACTCTGGAGGAGAAGGTACAGTCTGGTCTTAAAGCTGCACCCTGGAACTTTTTAGTAGAGGCTCCGTCACCTGCTTGTTTCCCCATATATTCATACACACACATACACACATACGTATCGTTTTGCCCCCAGCCTTTGCACCCATCCCGTTCGGGGGCATTTATCTGCCCCTGGAGGTTCCGGCAGCGAAGTGCCACCGCTCGCCCCTGGTGCTGGCGTACGACCAGGCCCACTTCTCCGCCCTGGTGTCTATGGAGCAGAAAGAGGGCGCCAAAGAGCAAGGTATGCTTGAAACGCACAGAAATGCACCCCCCAGCGTAACGTCACTGCAAAGTATCAATATTCGGAAAATATAACACCTAGAGCAAAGACTTATTCAGTTATTACATTCATTCAAATTCATTTTTAAAGCTGCATTGTGGGACTTTTTGGTTTTGGGGGTCCGTCACCTGCTTGTTTCCATGGATATAGCATTTCTGTGCCTGGAATGTTCCACAGTGTGACATTTAACAGCTCTACTTTACATTTATTTAATCACAGGTGGTTTTAGAGCTCAAAACACCTAGAAAAACATTCAACTGTGAGCGGGGTTGCCTCTCCACAGATCTGACCTGTAACTTGGTCTGGTTTGGTCTCCATGAAGATAGAAAGGTTTAATGCCATACTGTGGAACATTTCAGACAAAGCAAAAGAAACAATGTCCATGGAGAAAAGTGTCTGACGGACCCTCCACCAGAAAAGTTCCACAGGGCAGCTTTTATAATACTAATTGAACTTTTCCATGCGTCTGCGGCAGTGGTCATCCCTCTGACGGATTCAGAGCACAAACTGTTACCTCTGCACTTCGCTGTCGACCCCGGAAAAGACTGGGAGTGGGGCAAAGATGACACGGACAACGTCATGCTGGCCAGGTAGTCCCTGTATGGTCTCTGTGGGGTAGCGGTCCCTGTGTGATAGCTGTCGCTGTGTGGTCCCTGTATGGTCCCTGTGCGGTCCCTCTGTGGTAGCGGTCCCTGTGTGGGCCCTGTGCGGTCCCTGTGTGATAGCTGTCCCTGTGCGGTCCCTGTGTGATAGCTGTCCCTGTGTGGTCCCTGTGCGGTCCCTGTGTGGTAGCGGTCCCTGTGCGGTCCCTCTGTGGTAGTGGTCCCTGTGTGGTAGCGGTCCTTGTGTGGTAGCGGTCCCTGTATGGTCCCTCAGTGGTAGCGGTCCCTGTGTGGTAGTGGTCCTTGTGTGGTAGCGGTCCCTGTGTGGTAGTGGTCCTTGTGTGGTAGCGGTCCCTGCGTGGTCCCTGTGTGGTAGTGGTCCCTGTGTGGTAGTGGTCCCTGTGTGGTAGTGGTCCTTGTGTGGTAGCGGTCCCTGCGTGGTCCCTGTGTGGTAGTGGTCCCTGTGTGGTAGCGGTCCCTGTGTGGTAGCGGTCCCTGTGTGGTCCCTCAGTGGTAGCGGTCCCTTTGTGGTAGCGGTCCCTGTGTGGTCCCTCTGTGGTAGTGGTCCCTGTGTGGTAGAGGTCCCTGTGTGGGAGAGGTCCCTGTGTGGTAGTGGTCCCTGTGTGGTCCCTCTGTGGTAGCGGTCCCTGTGTTGTAGCTGCCCCTGTGTGGTAGTGGTCCCTGTGTGGTCCCTGTGTGGTAGCAGTCCTTGTGTGGTAGTGGTCCCTGTGTGGTAGCGGTCCCTGTGTGGTCCCTCTGTGGTAGCGGTCCCTGTGTTGTAGCTGCCCCTGTGTGGTAGCGGTCCCTGTGTGGTCCCTCTGTGGTAGTGGTCCCTCTGTGGTAGTGGTCCCTGTGTGGTAGCGGTCCCTGTGTGGTAGCGGTCCCTGTGTGGTAGAGGTCCCTGTGTGGTAGCGGTCCCTGTGTGGTAGTGGTCCCTGTGTGGTCCCTCTGTGGTAGCGGTCCCTGTGTTGTAGCTGCCCCTGTGTGGTAGCGGTCCCTGTGTGGTCCCTCTGTGGTAGTGGTCCCTCTGTGGTAGTGGTCCCTGTGTGGTAGCGGTCCCTGTGTGGTAGTGGTCCCTGTGTGGTAGCGGTCCCTGTGTGGTAGCGGTCCCTGTGTGGTAGAGGTCCCTGTGTGGTAGAGGTCCCTGTGTGGTAGAGGTCCCTGTGTGGTAGTGGTCCCTGTGTGGTCCCTGTGTGGTAGCGGTCCCTGTGTTGTAGTGGTCCCTGTGTGGTCCCTCTGTGGTAGCGGTCCCTGTGTTGTAGCTGCCTCTGTGTGGTAGTTGTCCCTGTGTGGTAGCGGTCCCTGTGTGGTCTCTGTGTGGTACCCCTGTGGTAGCGGTCCTTGTGTGGTCCCTGTGCGGTTTCTGTGTGGTTTTGGTTTAAATGAACAGGTGTAATTGCACGTGTGTCCCACAGTGTGGCGCTGTCTCTGGAGGCCAAGCTGAGCATGCTGCACAGTTACATGACGGTCACCTGGCTCCCCCTGCCCTGCGAGGTAAGAGTCCACTCACCTCCGGCAGGCCCCACAAAGATCCCACAGCTCCAGGGTCTAAACTCTGTGTTTTGTGCAGCAGGCTCCTCTGGCCCAGCCCGAGTCCCCCACCGCCTCGGCCGGAGAGGACCCCCGCTCGCCCCCCGACTCTGAGTCTGACAAAGAGTCCGTCAGCAGCACCTCTAATGGCACTACAGACACCGGTTTGAATGGGGCCAAGAGCTCCTCCGGCTCCAAAGACAAGAGCCGGAAGGACAAGGCCGACAAGGACAAGAAGAGGGCGGACTCTGTTGCCAACAAACTGGGCAGTTTTGGCAAGAGTCTGGGGAGCAAGCTGAAGAAGAATGTGGGGGGCCTGATGACCGGGAAGACCCCCGGAGCCACGGGCCCCAAGGGCGACGTGGCTGAAAAGAAGAAGGGCTCCTTCAGAAGCAGGAAGGACAGTAAGGACAGTCAGTCGGCCCAAACCTCAGAGGAGTCCAGCAGCGAGCGGCAGCCCGGGCACAGCGGCAGCAGCAGTGGGGGCAGCAGCACAGAGACTGACCCTTACAAATACAGCGCTGATGTCAAGACCAGCCTGGGCATCCTGCGCGCCGCCATGCAGGGCGAGCGCAAGTTCATCCTGGCCAGTCTCCTCACCACCAGCAACCGCCAGCCCTTCCAAGAGGAGATGATCCAGCGCTACCTGCTGGACGCTGAGGAGCGCTTCAGGACAGAGCAGGAGCAGCAGAAACAGGAGGCTGAGAGGAAGGGGGTCACCAACGGCCCCCACAAAGACATCTTAGGGGGAACTGACCTCAGCTACCAACCCTACGAGCACAAAGAGGAACCAGAGAACCCTACATTTAAGCCCACTCCCCTCGCCCCCTCCATGTACTCTGCCGTGGTGCCCATCCCCCGCCCCACCATCATAGACCCCCTCCCGGAGCCCCTGCCCCAGCAGGTGCGCATGGCTGTGGACGGCCGCCGACAGCTGGCCGGGGGCTGTCCCGCCTCGTACCCAGGTGTGCCGTCTTATGCCACCTTACCTCGTCACTGCCCCTCGGCGCAGGTCCCCCCTCATCCGCAGTACAACCCTCCCGCCAGCCCGTCTCGCCTTGCCCCCCCCTACCCCCTGGAATACAGCGCGCCGGACTATCTTCGCTCTGAGCTGGCACCCCTGTACACTAATGGCTTCCGGGATGTGCGCTCTGTGGACCCTCGGCTCGGCATGCCGGTCAGACACTACTCTGTGGGCAGCGCGGGGGGGCTGTCCACCCGCTGCAGGACACTGGACTGTCCCTACTATGGACACCCTGAAACCAGTAACTTCTGCTCCTACTGCTACCGCGAGGAGCTGAAGAAAAGGGAGACAGAACCGGCCATCCACCGGTTCTGAGGGAGTGAACCGTGGCCTTTCCTACAGACACGTGCGGTTTGTTTTAACTCGTCACAGAATCATAACCCCGAGGCTCAAACCTCAGCTTCAATTCATACGAAACACAAACTCCGGGACTGTTCAGAGAGACGATCCGCCAGGTCTGACCCGGAACGACCCGGTCTGAGCGAGAGCTGCACTCATACATATCAGATATCAGTGCCGATATTGAAAATTTTGGTGGATCAGATATTGGCTTCCAAGACATCGGTTCATCCGATATTCCAAATTGGTCTATGAGTGTGACACGCCATTGTGACACGCGAGTGTGACACGCCGGTGTGACACGCGAGTGTGATACGCGGTTGTGACACGCAGTTGTGACACGCGGGTGTGACACGCGAGTGTGACACGCCGGTGTGACACGCGAGTGTGATACGCGGTTGTGACACGCAGTTGTGACACGCGAGTGTGACACGCCAGTGTGACACGCGAGTGTGACACGCGAGTGTGACAAGCCGGTGTGACACACGAGTGTGACAAGCCGGTGTGACACACGAGTGTGACACGCGAGTGTGACACGCCGGTGTGACACACGAGTGTGACAAGCCGGTGTGACACGCGAGTGTGACACGCCATTGTGACACGCGAGTGTGACGCGCCGGTGTGACACGCGAGTGTGACACGCGAGTGTGACACGCGGTTGTGACACGCAGTTGTGACACGCGGGTGTGACACGCGAGTGTGACACGCGAGTGTGACAAGCCGGTGTGACACACGAGTGTGACACGCCGGTGTGACACGCGAGTGTGACACGCCGGTGTGACACACGAGTGTGACACGCCGGTGTGACACACGAGTGTGACACGCCGGTGTGACACGCCGGTGTGACACACGAGTGTGACACTCCGGTGTGACACGCGAGTGTGACACGCCGGTGTGACACACGAGTGTGACACTCCGGTGTGACACGCGAGTGTGACACGCCGGTGTGACACACGAGTGTGACACGCCGGTGTGACACACGAGTGTGACACGCCGGTGTGACACGCCGGTGTGACACACGAGTGTGACACTCCGGTGTGACACGCGTGTGTGACACGCCGGTGTGGCACGCCGGTGTGACACGCCGGTGTAATCAGATGATTCTCTGGCCCAAATCGTCTCATATTAAACTTGTATTTTTTCAGAGCTTTTCTTTCTGTAGTGACACATTTGGATCATTTTTACCTTCTGCTGTTTGTGTTTAAAGGAAATAAATTATATTTTCAGTCTGCACTGGTGTCGGTTCATGTCACTTTCTTAAAGCCAAAGTATTGACATCGTTATCGGAAAAGAAGAAGCTGGATTGGTGCATACCACGTCTAAATCAGATCTAAACCAGGTACAAACCAGGACTAAACCAGGTCTTGTGTCTTCTCAGGGTCCTCTCTTTGTTTTGGTGGAATTATCGTGGCACAGTGGCTGAGTGGCTAGCACTCAAGCCTCACAGCAAGAAGTTTTTGGGTTTGAACCCCGGGTCTCCTGGGCCTTTCTGTGTTGAGTTTGCATGTTTTACCCGTGTCTGGGTGGGTTTCCTCCGGGCACTCCGGTTTCCCCCACCAACCCAAAAACATGCTCCAGGTAAAATCCTCCAGCTGAGGTCCTGACCAAGACGAGCAATAAGATCATGGAGATGGGTCCCCGGGCGCCAGAAAGACGAGCTGCCCACTGCTCCTGAAGGATGGGTCAAATGCACAGAAACAATTTCCCTATAGTGATAAAAAGACAATTTTTTTTTTTTAAACTCAGACTTTCAGTGAAGAGTTCTGATCCACCCAGAACAGGATCAAGCCCTGGACCAAGACTATAGCGAAAAGGACCTACTGTACCAAGAACTAGACAAGAGACCAGACCACAGATATTTGTGTTGTAAATGAGCTGCTCTTAATAATAATAATATTCATAATGACAAGATCAACAGGTCTGAACCAGGACAAACCAGGACTGGACCATGACCATTTCACAATTATCACCAGATCAGGGCAGATGGAGGTTTTGGTGTGGGGAGATGTTCCTCTTCTCGCAGCAGACCTTGTCTCTTTTAATGCACAGCTGAAGACACAAGGCAAAGGGTGGTCCTGTTGTCCGGGGGCAGTCCCTCTCTGGCAGCAGGTTCACAAAAACACCTTGCCACTTTTAATGCATCACATACACTAACAACACAACTTCACATTAAGTTTTAATACCATCAGCACCAAATACTTCCAAGAAACATAATTTTCATGCAGATATAATAAATAACACTTTAAGAAATTACATAAATAGTGATAACCAGAGGTAAAACATAAGAGCAAAATGATGCCGATGATGATGATACTAATAGGATATCAATAAGATAAGAGATATTTTTTTTCTTTCTCATTTTTTTCCTGTCTTATTGTAATTGCTTTACACTGTACAAGTATTCAAGTATTGGCAGCCAACCACTGTCACCGGTTAACTGTAAAAACACAAAAATAAGGATTACTACTAACTTTGGGAGAAGGGGTGGGATTTAATAAGTTTTACTTCTACCCACTCCTTTTCGGGCATGTACATATACGCAAAAAAAAAAAAAAAAGTATTTGTCTATATATTCTTTCTTTTTTATGTTCTTTTTTTGTTGTTTATTTAAATTGTATGACACTGTACATTTTCTGTGCACTACAAGTATCATATGCTCGAAATAAATTACTACTACTACTACTACTACTACTATGAGCAAAATGGAACAAAAAGCAGTGCCGTATGGTCAGGGGAGGAAGGTCACCAGTGTTTTTGGGAATAAAGAACTCAGTGTCAATAAGAATAAAATAATACTTTAGTTTAAAGGTTTAGTCCTGCTTTAGACCTGGTTTAATCCCGCTTTAGACCTGGTTTAGACCTGGTTCAGTCCTGGTTTAGTCTTGGTTTAGTCCTGGTTCAGTCTGGACTCTGACCCCGGCTCCAGGTGAGTGTGTTGCTGTGGAAACACAGGCAAGTTAATGTTTACGTGGAATCAGGAAATGAAGCAGGAAGTGAAACGTGTTTTCAGAAACATGAAGCTCGACAACAAGATCCAGATCCTGAAGTTCTGCTCCTGCCTCCTCTACTTAATATATGCGGTACTAAACCAGGACTAAACCAGTATTAAACCAGGACTAAACTGGGACTAAACCAGTACGTAAATGGGACTAAACCAGGACTGAACCAGGACTAAACCAGTATTAAACCAGGACTAAACCAGTACGTAACTGGGACTAAACCAGGTCTGACCCTCTGTCCTCAGGCTCTGGGCCTCGGTGTGGCCGGATGTGGACTCTGGATCCTCTTCGACTCGAGCAGCTTCATCCATGTGATCTCCTCAGGTCCACTCTCCTCTCCTTTTCTCCTCTCCTTCTCTCCTCCTCTCTCCTCCACTCCTCTGTCCTCTCCTATCTCCTCTCTCCTCCTCTCCTCCACTCCTCTCTTCTCTCCTCCTCTCCTCCTCTTTCTTCCTCTCCTCTCTCCTCATTCTCTCCCTCTCTCCTCCTCCTCTCCTCTCTCCTCCTCCTCCTCTCCTCTCTCCTCCTCCCCTCCTCTCCTCCTCCTCTCCTCTCTCCTCCTCCTCTCCTCTCTCCTCCTCCCCTCCTCTCCTCTCCTCTCTCCTCCTCCCCTCCTCTCCTCCTCCTCTCCTCTCTCCTCCTCCCCTCCTCTCCTCTCCTCTCCTCTCCTCTCTCCTCCTCTCTCACGTCTCTATGGTTACAGGTGTGATGGAGCTCGTTGCCGTGGTGATGATGGTTGTTGGGGGCGTGGTCTTAGGGGCCAGCGTTCTCGGGGTCGTGGCTCTTCAGAGGGAGAGTCGTCTGCTCCTGCTGCTGGTGAGCGCCCCCTGCAGACAAGACATGTCTCCACGTCCAGAGACATGTCCAACATAAGAGTCCAAAAATCCAGGAAGTCCAGTCCTGGATCAGTCCTGATCCAGTTAGTTCTGTTTTAGTCCTGGTTCAGTCCAGGTTTAGTCCCGGTTCAGGCCTGGTTCAGTCCTCGTTTAGTCCTGGTTGAGTCCAGGTTTAGTCCAGGTTCAGGCCTGGTTTAGTCCTGGCTCAGTCCTGGTTTAGTTCTGCTTTAGTCCTGGTTTAGTTCTGTTTTAGTCCTGGTTCAGTCCAGGTTTAGTCCAGGTTGAATCCCGGTTTAGTCCTGGTTTATTCCAGGTTTAGTCCAGGTTCAGTCCTGGTTTAGTCCAGGTTTAGTCCAGGTTCAGTCCAGGTTTAGTCCTGTCTAACCCCGGTCTCTGCAGGTGGCGTGTTTCCTGGTGGTCCTGGTTCTGGCTCAGATCTTTGTGACTCTTCTCCTCCTCGTCAGCAGAGAAAAGGTCCAACACCAGGAGTCCTGGTTTAGATCTGGTTTGCATCAGAGTACGGGGGGGTCATCAGGGGTCGGGGGGGTCATCAGGGGTCAGGGGTCATGAATGGTCAGGGGTGGTCATGAGGGGTCAGGGGTGGTCAGTAGGGGTCAGGGGTCATGAATGGTCAGGGGTGGTCATGAGGGGTCAGGGTGTCATTAGGGGTCGGGTGGGTCATGAGGGGTCGGGGGCGTCATCAGGGGTCGGGTGGGTCATGAGGGGTCAGGGGGTCATCAGGGGTTGGGGGGTGTTGAGTCCAGCGTAGTGCCCAGGCTCAGGGCTGGGACAGACTGAGGTTCTAAAGTCTGGAGAACGTCTGTGAGACCCACCAGAAACGCCTCAGGTATAATATTGGAGCACAGAGTCGGAAGGAAATCATTTAAGGAAATGTAGAGCTTACAGTCAAGGAGGAATCTGAATTTTCTATTGCATTATCAGAGGAATAATATTCTAAAACAGTAGAATTTATGTTCCTGTTCGGAGGAGCTGATCTTCCAGAAGAGCGTTTCAGTTAAGAAAACGTTTCATGAATGCCAAAAATATTCGTGAGAAGACCTTAAGTACAAATCTGTTTCGTGACTGAAGCTCTGTGTGTTTGGTTTTTTTTCCTCAGATTTCTCAAACTCTGATCCAGAACGTGGACGAACTGCTCCAGGACTATCCCGAGACACAGCCCCACCTGCTGGACAACATGCAGCACTACGTCTGTGCCAGGACCAGGACCAGACCAGGACCAAACCAGGACCAGACAAGGACTAAACCAGGACCGGACCAGGACCAGGACTAAACCAGGACTAAACCAGGACCAGACCAGGACCAGACTAGGACCAGACAAGAACCAGACCAGGACCAGACCAGGACCAGATCAGGACTAAATCAGGACTAAACCAGGACTAGACCAGGACCAAACCAGGACCAGACAAGGACTAAACCAGGACCGGACCAGGACCAGGACTAAACCAGGACTAAACCAGGACCAGACCAGACAAGAACCAGACCTGGACCAGACCAGGACCAGATCAGGACTAAATCAGGACTAAACCAGGACTAGACCAGGACCAAACCAGGACCAGACAAGGACTAAACCAGGACCGGACCAGGACCAGGACTAAACCAGGACTAAACCAGGACTAAACCAGGACCAGACCAGGACCAGACTAGGACCAGACAAGAACCAGACCAGAACCAGACCAGGACCAGATCAGGACTAAATCAGGACTAAACCAGGACTAGACCAGGACTAAACCAGGACCAGACCGGGACTAGACCAGGACTAGACCAGGACTAGACCAGGACTAGACCAGGACTAGACCAGGACTAGACCAGGACCAGAACAGGACTAGACCAGGACTAGACCAGGACCAGACCAGGACTAGACCAGGACTAACCTGTGTTTGTTCTGATTGGTTGTTTGTCTCCAGGCGAAGTGCTGCGGGCGGACGGGGCCCTCTGATTGGCTGAAGAATCAGTTTGTGCTCAATTTGAACCTGTCAGATGCCGTGGTGTTGCCGTGCTCCTGTTTCAGCTCCAACAAACACGGCCCCAGCTCCTTCTGCTCCGGGAATCGAACCCTCACCTCCAACACCATCCTGTACCAACCGCACAACAGCACCTACAGCCAGGTCCGGTCTGGTTCAGACCTGGTTCAGACCCGGTTCAGACCTGGTTCAGTCCTGGTTCAGACTCGGTTCAGACCCAGTTCAATCCTGGTTCAGACCTGGTTCAGACCTGGTTCAGACCTGGTTTGTTCCTGATTGGCTGTGTGTTTTCAGGGCTGTGAGGTGGCGCTCCGTGATTGGCTGAAGGAGAATGTTCTGACCATCGTGGGAATGGACCTGGGCCTCTTGTTCCTCCAGGTGAGACCTCAAAACAAACTGAGGGGGTATCCTCTTCTCTGGAGGGTTTGTTTAAGTTGTCTGGATCGGATCCACAGCAAAGGAGAAATTCACTTCACTGAACAAACGTTTTTTGAGCGAAACTGTTTCTCGGGGCGTTTTCACAGATCTCCCCGTTTAAGTGACCCGGACTCAGTCGTCTTGGACCAAACAGTGATCCATCAGAAAAAGAACTCAGTTGGTGTTTGTTTGTGTTCAGATTGTGAGTTTATTACAAAGAGGGCTGGGTTCTATTTCTGGTCCACTTGAGCTTTGATGGGCCCCAGTCCCCTTTCTGTTCACACCAGGTCCTCTAGAGCTCCAGGTCCTCTAGAACTGTCTCTTCACACCAGGTCCTCTAGAGCTCCAGGTCCTCTAGAACTGTCTGTTCACACCAGGTCCTCTAGAGCTCCAGGTCCTCTAGAACTGTCTCTTCACACCAGGTCCTCTAGAGCTCCAGGTCCTCTAGAACTGTCTCTTCACACCAGGTCCTCTAGAGCTCCAGGTCCTCTAGAACTGTCTGTTCACACCAGGTCCTCTAGAGCTCCAGGTCCTCTAGAACTGTCTCTTCACACCAGGTCCTCTAGAGCTCCAGGTCCTCTAGAACTGTCTGTTCACACCAGGTCCTCTAGAGCTCCAGGTCCTCTAGAACTGTCTGTTCACACCAGGTCCTCTAGAGCTCCAGGTCCTCTAGAACTTTCTGTTCACACCAGGTCCTCTAGAGCTCCAGGTCCTCTAGAACTGTCTGTTCACACCAGGTCCTCTAGAGCTCCAGGTCCTCTAGAACTGTCTGTTCACACCAGGTCCTCTAGAGCTCCAGGTCCTCTAGAACTTTCTGTTCACACCAGGTCCTCTAGAGCTCCAGGTCCTCTAGAACTTTCTGTTCACACCAGGTCCTCTAGAGCTCCAGGTCCTCTAGAACTGTCTGTTCACACCAGGTCCTCTAGAACTGTCTGTTCACACCAGGTCCTCTAGAGCTCCAGGTCCTCTAGAACTGTCTGTTCACATCAGGTCCTCTAGAGCTCCAGGTCCTCTAGAGCAGTGTTTCCCAACATTTTTTTGTCTTGTGTACCCCCTGAGCCTTTTTGTCATACCTCGAGTACCCCCTCACTCATACGTGTTGATAATTCTCCAAAAGTAGAACGTGACACAACACGTGAAAATCATTTTATTTCATCTCCTTAATTTGAAAATTTAATTCTCAGACTCTCTTTTCTTTAACTCAGATTTACTCAAATTAGAATTAAAAAATTAAAAAAATCTCCCTCTGCACCTGGCAGCGACACTGCCGATTACCCCCTGCAGTGTGCTCGTGTACCCCTAGGGGTACTTGTACCCTTGTTTGGGAAACACTGGTCTAGAGGTCTCAGTCCCCAACGCAATGAATTCTGGGAACACTGGGAATTGTGGGTAATTGTCACTTGAATCAAAATGTCTGCTGCACTGCCCTCCTGTGTTTTAGATGGAAATAGATCTGTTCAGATACAGATGACATATTTGTATTTGCGTTGGCGTAACCACAACAACAACCACGGCCCGCCATGCTTACAGCTGAGTGTTCCCGAATACAGTTACGTGTCAGATCTACGGCAAGCAAAGGAGTTCTCAATACACTGAAAAAGGTGAAGAAAACCTAGCGCTCTTTGTGTTCAGAATGCGCAGATTAGGCAAACTGTACTGAGACCCTCCTGAGAAGGTCTCAGCACCGAGCCCCTCCTGAGAAGGTCTCAGGACCGAGCCCCTCCTGAGAAGGTCTCAGGACCGAGCCCCTCCTGAGAAGGTCTCAGGACCGAGCCCCTCCTGAGAAGGTCTCAGGACCGAGCCCCTCCTGAGAAGGTCTCAGGACCGAGCCCCTCCTGAGAAGGTCTCATGGTTGGTTTCATGGTTGGAACGTTCATACAAAACATGCTGAGTCATGGGTCTGAGTTTGTTTAAATGGCTGAAAGGACCAAGGACACCCTCAGCTCATCCAAGCTGCTTCTTCAGTTCTGGTCAGACGCTGGTGGACACTGCCTATATCTGCCTGAAGGGGGCGCTAACTACAATGAAACTGACACACACTTGTTTACAGTTTGTGTTTGTAGCTCAGCCTGTTGAAGTGTACTGAACTGAGCCGTATCAGCAGAATCATTCAGACCTGATGGAGCTTCACCTCCTCTGAGCCTGGAGGCTGATGTCCCTGTTGTTCTCTTTGTTTTAGGTCTGAGGATGGAGTTGTAGATGGGAGACAGATGATGTCTGAGTCCTTTTCTGTTCAGGAATTTCGCTCCCCTCTCAAACCAGTTCTTTTCTCTGGCCAAGATCTGTACCTCACTGTCCTCAAAGGAGTGGCCCGTGGCTTTTAGGTGGAGATTTACGTCAGACTGAGGTCCTTTTAGGTGGAGATGTACGGCAGACTGAGGTCCTTTTAGGTGGAGATGTACGGCAGACTGAGGTCCTTTTAGGTGGAGATGTACGGCAGACTGAGGTCCTTTTAGGTGGAGATGTACGGCAGACTGAGGTCCTTTTAGGTGGAGATGTACGGCAGACTGAGGTCCTTTTAGGTGGAGATGTACAGCAGACTGAGGTCCACTCTGGCTCTCTTGTCTGTGTTGGTACATCCTCTTGTGAAGTGGCTGTTTTGTTTCTCCAGTGTAGCGCTCACTCCATAGCAGTGGCAGATATGTAAACCCCAGGTCTAAAACAGGTCCAAACCAGGTCTTGTCTTTTCTCAGGTTCTTCTTTTGGTTCTGGTGGTGACTCTGTTTCGCAGTTTTGGGGCCAGAGCTTCAGTGAAGAGTTCTGATCTGGACCAAAACGAGTCAGACCAGGATCAAGACCTGGACCAAGACCAGGACCAAGACCTGGTCTACAGCGACGAGGACCTACTGTACGAAGAACTGGACCAGAGACCAGACCACAGGCTTTATCATGGGCCTTACGAGGGATCCTACGAAGAACCCTATGAAGGACCCCACCCGGACCAGGACTACGGCCAGTACCAGCGCTGAAGCTCACGTTCTGTTTTGGTTTTAAATGTTCTCAGATGTTTGTGTTGTAAATGAGCTGCTCCAGATTTTGTTTTTAAATAAAATAAATCTGATTAAAAAAGTTTGAAATAAACAGATTAAAAAAACAACAGCCCCATGTGCCCCGGGGCAGACGGACAGAGGTGTGGCTCACAAGAAGGTGAGGGAGTTTTACACATGGTTCAGTCCTGGTTTAGATCTGGTTTATTTCTGGTCTAGTCCTGGTTCAGACCTGGTTTAGTCCTGGTGTAGCCCTGGTTTAGTGGTGGTTTAGACCTGGTTTAGTCCCAGTATAGTCCTGGTTTAGACCTGGTTTAGTCCTGGTTTAGACCTGGATTAGTCCTGGTTTAGTCCTGCTTTAGTCCTGGCTTAGACCTGGTTTATTTCTGGTTTAGTCCTGGTTTAGACCTGGTTTAGTAGTGGTTTAGACCTGGATTAGTCCTGGTTTAGTCCTGCTTTAGTCCTGGTTTAGACCTGGTTTAGTAGTGGTTTAGACCTGGATTAGTCCTGGTTTAGTCCTGCTTTAGTCCTGGTTTAGACCTGGTTTAGTAGTGGTTTAGACCTGGTTTAGTCCCAGTATAGTCCTGGTTTATTTCTGGTTTAGACCTGGTTTAGAACTGGTTTAGACCTGGATTAGTCCTGGTTTAGACCTGGATTAGTCCTGGTTTAGACCTGGTTTACTCTCGGTTTAGTCCTGGTTTACTTCTGGTTTAGTCCCAGTATAGTCCTGGTTTATTTCTGGTTTAGTCCCAATATAGTCTTGGTTTATTTCTGGTTTAGTCCTGGTTTATTTCTGGCTTAGTCCTGGTTTAGACCTGGTTCAGACCTGGTTTAGTCCTAGTTTATTTTTGGCTTAGTCCTGGTTTAGACCTGGATTAGTCCTGGTTTAGACCTGGTTTACTCTCGGTATAGTCCTGGTTTAGTCCTGGTTTAGTCCCAGTATAGTCCTGGTTTATTTCTGGTTTAGTCCTGGCTCAGACCTGGTTTAGTCTTTGTTTAGTTCTGGTTTAGTCCTGGTTTAGACCTGGATTAGTCCTGATTTAGTCCTGGTTTATTTCTGGTTTAGTCCTGGTTTAGTCCCAATATAGTCCTTGTTTATTTCTGGTTTAGTCCTGGTTTAGACCTGGTTTAGTCCCAGTATAGTCCTGGTTTATTTCTGGTTTAGTCCTGGTTTAGTCCTGGCTCAGACCTGGTTTAGTCCTAGTTTATTTCTGGTTTAGGCCTGGTTTAGACCTGGTTTACTCCTGGTTTAGTCCCAGTATAGTCCTGGTTTAGTCCCAGTATAGTCCTGGTTTAGTCCCAGTATAGTCCTGGTTTAGTTCTTGTTGTAAATATTAATTGTGTTAAATTGAAGTCGAAGGTCAGACAAACTCAGTGTGACCGAATGGAATTTGGACTACTGTCACCAACCGGACAACGCCACCTATGGGGGGTTGGCCCACAGGAATAAATAAGTAAACCCTTTAAGAAATATTAGGCAACACAAGTCCGCACATTACACAAGACAGAGACGTGAGTTCAACCAAATTATATTTATTTGCTAATGTTCAAGGTTGTACAGAGAGAAAGTTCGTAGACCGTTAACATAGGCCGGAGCTAGTCAAATCGGGCTCAGCACCCAACACCCCTCCTTCATACACACGCACGCATACCACCATACACACAGGCTCACGCCCCAACCAAACGAGAACACCAGGAACACTGCACACCTATTACGCAATGCCCGCCACTGTGGACACACAACTACTTTAGGCAGAGGAGGAGCAGGGCAGTAGCTCAGGGCAGTGGCTACCACGACTGGCAGGGGCAGTAAGCATAAGGTAGGGGTACCTCTAGCGCTATACACCACTCGTGAGTAGGAAAGGAAGAGGGGACACCCGAAACGTGAACCAAAGCAGCTCCACCACCAGGGGACTCGTCCTGCCACTCGTGTAGACCCAGTGCGCCTGGCTGAAATAACGGGCAGAAAACACAAGCACTTCAATTAGAAGAATTCATTTCACAAAGCACCAACGTTAAATGAGGTTTTACTATATGAAACAGTCACTTATGTTTTAACTACGGGACACGATCTGGAATTGATGGAGTCCTTCACCATTAGGTGTGCAATGTCCTGGTCACTGGGAAAATATGGTCCGACAAACACGTATACCCATACCCTTGCCCCAATACAGCTATCCAGAACTTAATGCAACAAAGCAATTCCAAAGAAAGAAATAATAAACAGAAATCACATCATGCATGTTATGCACTGCAACCAAAAAAAACAAAAGGAAATCACACAAATAACCAAAGGAAAAAGAAAATCATGCACAAGAAAAATAAAACAATCGGAAGTGCAATGCAAGCACCAGACACAGATACGCCGACGAGGGACACAGAGCAGCAAACCCCAAGCACGCGAGAGTATAGTCCGTAACAATAAAAATACCTCAGGTTCACGTACAGTAAAACTGAAACAGTATAAAAATGTCTCATAAACAGTACAGCATATTAAAATTGAGTGAGAATTTAAGTTCAAAGTCCATATATCGTATGCTCCCAGTCCTGTGTTAGTGTGGGTTATAAAATACGTACACCTAAACAAACAAAACAGGCCAGGCGAACGCTGTGACCCTGGCAATGAGGTGCACCGCCGTAACTATGGCAAACCGAAGACGTTGGCGCACACACTTCTCAAGAATCGCCGGTGAACAAAACAGCAACCTGGAGCCGTAGACACGCCGAGCTGCAAATCCACACAGTCGAGCGACAGCTAATCGCCACTGATAGCGGCTAGGGAGGAAACAGAAGCAACCACTGTCGGTAGGAGCAGTCTGCATCAAATTAAAAAGAAGAAATAATTAAACTTAAGGTCCAACCGGTGTCCCTCTAAACAAAAGCGAGGGTGAGACTCACCACTCAGAGGCATCCAGCCCAGCGCAGCCGCACACACCACACCACGCTGCTCCAACTACCAACACCCGGCAATCTACAGAGCAAAGAACCGCGGGTGTAACACCAACAGACCCAATCAACGAACACATGAAAAACGCAACAACTCACCCAGTCGGAGCGCACGTTCGCCCCAACACAGCCCCAGCAGCAGACCCGTGTCACGCGCCACCAACACCAAGCCGGCCACATGGAAGAGGAGAGGAGGGAGTAGTCACGGTGCCTACCCCACGCCCAAATCCACCACCCAATCACCGCACACCCAGCGGGAAGAGACGCAAACGTGACACCAATAATCCAATCTGCCACGTCAGCAAATTTCTATCTCTCTGTTACTCATTACACCAAGTCCGCTTTACGTCCTGGTTTGATCCCAGTTCTGGTCTGGATTTGGAGCAGGTTGAAGATGTGGTCTGAGGTCCTGCTGATACTCGTGGCTCTGGGGCCTGGAGCCTGGAGTCTGCCGGCCCCAAATTCCCCCAGAAACACAGGTACTAAACCTGGACTAAACCAGGACTAAACCAGGACTAAGTCAGGACTAAATCAGGACTAAATCAGGTCTAAACCAGGATCAAACCTGTTCTAAACCAGGGACTAAACCAGGTCTAAACCAGGACTGAACCAGGTTTAAACCAGGGACTAAACCAGGACTAAACCAGGTCTAAACCAGGACTGAACCAGGACTAAACCAGGTCTAAACCAGGATTGAACCAGGTCTAAACCAGGACTAAACCAGGTCTAAACCAGGTCTAAACCAGATCTAAACCAGGAATAAACCAGGACTAGACCAGGACTAAAACAGGACAAAACCAGTCTCTGGTCTGGTCTCTGGTCTGATCCCTGGTCTCTGGTCTGGTCCCTGGTCTGGTCTCTGGTCTGGTCTCGGGTCTAGTCTCTGGTCTCTGGTCGGGTCTCTGGTCTGGTCTCGGGTCTAGTCTCTGGTCTCTGGTCTGGTCTCTGGTCGGGTCTCTGGTCTGGTCTCGGGTCTAGTCTCTGGTCTCTGGTCTGGTCTCTGGTCGGGTCTCTGGTCTGGTCTCGGGTCTAGTCTCTGGTCTGGTCTTGGGTCTAGTCTCTGGTCGGGTCTCTGGTCTGGTCTGTGGTCGGGTCTCTGGTCTGGTCTCGGGTCTAGTCTCTGGTCTCTGGTCTGGTCGGGTCTCGGGTCTGGTCTCTGGTCTGGTCTCGGGTCTAGTTTCTGGTCTCTGGTCTGGTCTCTGGTCTGGTCTTGGGTCTAGTCTCTGGTGGGGTCTCTGGTGGGGTCTCTGGTCTGGTCTCTGGTCTGGTCTCTGGTCTGGTCCCTGGTCTCTGGTCTGGTCTCTGGTCGGGTCTCTGGTCGGGTCTCTGGTCTCTGGTCTGGTCTTGGGTCTGGTCTCGGGTCTAAACCCGGTTTCTGTCCTCAGGCCCCAGACATAAGCTCCTCTTGATCTCGTTTGACGGGTTCCGGTGGGACTATGACCAGGACGTGGACACGCCGGAGCTGGACCTGATCAGCCTCCAAGGAGTCCGCGCCAAGTATTTGACCCCGCCCACTCTCACCATGACGTCACCATCCCACTTCACCACCATCACAGGTACTGGACCGGGACTGAACCGGGACTATAACAGGACTAAGGTTGGACTGACTCAGCTCCTTTATCTGAGGTTATTGGGGTTTATCTGGTCTTGGGCCTGAAGGTTCTATGACTTCTGTGTGCCAGATCGTGTCAGATGCCCCTCCCGTGTGTTTGTTTTTATTTATTCTTTTCTTTAACAGGGACAGTGCAGATTAATGAACATCTACAACAGTAAATACTCCAGATTATAGTAAAAATGCTCATTTCCATCTGTCGTCCCTGGGCAGGAGGCACCACAGCAAAAACAACAAAAACAACGACAACAGCAGCAGTTAAACATTAAAAGTGTCACAAGTCTGGGACCTCACAGTTCCCCCGGGGTCTGTGTGGACCTCACAGTTCCCCCGGGATCTGTGTGGGCCTCACAGTTCCCCCGGGGTCTGTGTGGACCTCACAGTTCCCCCGGGGTCTGTGTGGACCTCACAGTTCCCCCGGGGTCTGTGTGGACCTCACAGTTCCCTAGGGGTCTGTGTGGACCTCACAGTTTCCCCAGGGGTCTGTGTGGACCTCACAGTTCCCCCGGGATCTGTGTGGGCCTCACAGTTCCCTAGGGGTCTGTGTGGACCTCAGAGTTCCCCCGGGGTCTGTGTGGACCTCACAGTTCCCCCGGGGTCTGTGTGGACCTCACAGTTCCCTAGGGGTCTGTGTGGACCTCACAGTTTCCCCAGGGGTCTGTGTGGACCTCACAGTTCCCTAGGGGTCTGTGTGGACCTCACAGTTCCCTAGGGGTCTGTGTGGACCTCACAGTTTCCCCAGGGGTCTGTGTGGACCTCACAGTTCCCCCGGGGTCTGTGTGGACCTCACAGTTCCCCCGGGGTCTGTGTGGACCTCACAGTTTCCCCAGGGGTCTGTGTGGACCTCACAAAGGGTCTGTGTGGACCTCACAGTTCCCTAGGGGTCTGTGTGGACCTCACAGTTCCCCCAGGGTCTGTGTGGACCTCACAGTTCCCTAGGGGTCTGTGTGGACCTCACAGTTCCCCCAGGGTCTGTGTGGACCTCACAGTTCCCCCGGAGTCATACAGACATAAAGGATCTTGCTTGTCTAAAATTTTTGTCTAAAAAGTTTTTTTACTGAACATCATGCAGACAGTTTTCTTCATATTGATTTGTAGCATGAGTTCTTGACACTCCTGGACTGTTATGGCTGATGTTAACTTTTCTGAAACTTCTTGAGCCGTTCTGGCATGTGTGAAGATCACTGCATCATCAGCATACAGCTGGACGTGGACATTTGGACACATTTCTGGAATATCATTGATAAAAACACTAAATAAAAAGGTCCTAAAATGCTGCCTTGAGAGACCTGTTCGGTGAAGTTCGGGCGATTTAAAGCCAGAGGGAAACACTTTGTGTCTGTGGGACAAGTAAGACTCAAACCAACGCAGCGCTTCTCCTCTTAAAATGGGAGAGTTGAGATAAAAGAATCTGGTGATTTACCACGGCAAAACCTTCTTAAACTCTCTTAAAGTCTAGGAATACTGCTCCCACATGTTTATCAAGAAAACTTTTGACATTTTCAACAAAAAAACAGTTTGCCGACTCTGTGGAGTGGTGACTGCGAAAACCAAACTGCGAAGGTGTAGTGTTTGTGGTTTGTTCATTTAATTCTTCGTCCACCACCAAGTTTGGAGATGGACGACACTAACGGGGCAATCATCATCTCATATGCCCTCCCTGTGGGGCAGATGCCCTCCCTGTGGGGCAGATGCCCTCCCCGTGGGGCAGATGCCCTCCCCGTGGGGCAGATGCCCTCCCCGTGTGTCAGATTGCGCCAGATGCCCTCCCTCTCTTTGCAGGCCGCTGGGTGGAGGACCATGAAGTCGTCCATAACATGATGTTCAATCAGAAGACCAACCTGAAGCTCCCTCACAAACAAACCCTGAAGAGGTCCGAGTGGTGGGACACAGGAGCCACACCGCTGTGGATCACAGCCCAGAACCAGGTCTGAACCAGGACCAGGACCAGGACTGAACCAGGACTGAACCAGGACTGAACCAGGACCAGGACTGGGCCAGAACCAGGACTGAACCAGGACCAGGACTAAACCAGGACCTGGACTGAACCAGAACCTGGACTGAACCAGAACCTGGACTGAACCAGGACCAGAACCAGGACTGAACCAGGACCAGGACTAAACCAGAACCAGGACCGGGCCAGGACCAGGACTGAACCAGGACCAGGTCTGAACCAAGACCAGGACTAAACCAGAACCAGGACCAGAACCAGGACTGAACCAGGACCAGGACTGAACCAGGTCTGATGTGGTGATGTGTCCCTCAGGGGCTGAAGGTCGGCTCATTCCACTTCCCTGGGGGCGGGGCTAACTACAGCGGGCAGCCCGTCAGACGCCACGTGTTTGAGACGCCCGGTTTCCCCGATGACAACGAGACGGAGTGGCGCCAGAACATAGATGCGGTCCTGGACTGGTTCTCGGAGGAGGACTTTGACTTTGTGACGCTTTACTTTGGCGAGCCGGACAACGTAGGCCACGCCCGCGGCCCGGACACTCCCGAACGCAAAAACATCATCCGCCAGATCGACCGCGCCCTCGGGTACCTGCGCCAGGGCATCCACGTCCGGAATCTCAGCCACAACCTCAACGTCATCATCACCTCCGACCATGGCATGACCACGGTGAAGAAGCGCCCCCTGGTGGATGAGATCATTCTAAACCACTACCTGCCGCTGCTGAAGCTCGCCAGCTTCGAGATCCTGGACTACGGCGGGTTCGGGATCCTCACGCCGCGGCCGGGCAAAGAGGCCGAGGTCCTGGCGGCGCTCGCCAACGTCCCCAACATCACGGCGTACGCCAAGAGCGAGATCCCAGAGAGCTTTCACCTGAAGAAGAGCCAACGCCTGCCCCCGGTGGTCATCCAGGCACAGCTCGGGTTCAACCTCAACTCGGTAAGACCCAGTTTAGACCTGGTTTAGACCCGGGTTAGACCCGGCTTAGACCCGGTTTAGACCCAGTTTAGACCCGGGTTAGACCTGGCTTAGACCCGGTTTAGACCCAGGTTAGACCCAGCTTAGACCCGGCTTAGACCCGGCTTAGACCCGGTTTAGACCCGGCTTAGACCCGGGTTAGACCCGGTTTAGACCCAGTTTAGACCCGGGTTAGACCCGGCTTAGACCCGGTTTAGACCCAGGTTAGACCCAGCTTAGACCCGGGTTAGACCCGGTTTAGACCCGGCTTAGACCCGGCTTAGACCCGGTTTAGACCCAGTTTAGACCCGGGTTAGACCTGGCTTAGACCCGGTTTAGACCCAGGTTAGACCCAGCTTAGACCCGGCTTAGACCCGGGTTAGACCCGGGTTAGACCCGGCTTAGACCCGGCTTACAGTCTAAACCTGTACCCGGTTTAGACCCGGGTTAGACCCGGCTTAGACCCGGTTTAGACCCGGGTTAGACCCGGGTTAGACCCGGTTTAGACCCGGCTTAGACCCGGTTTAGACCCGGGTTAGACCCGGCTTAGACCCGGCTTAGACCCGGCTTAGACCCGGTTTAGACCCGGGTTAGACCCGGTTTAGACCCGGCTTAGACCCGGCTTAGACCCGGGTTAGACCCGGTTTAGACCCGGCTTAGACTCGGTTTAGACCCGGTTTAGACCCGGTTTAGACCCGGCTTAGACCCGGCTTAGACCCGGCTTAGACCCGGTTTAGACCCGGTTTAGACCCGGTTTAGACCCGGCTTAGACCCGGCTTAGACCCGGTTTAGACCCAGGTTAGACCCAGCTTAGACCCGGGTTAGACCCGGTTTAGACCCGGCTTAGACCCGGTTTAGACCCAGTTTAGACCCGGGTTAGACCTGGCTTAGACCCGGTTTAGACCCAGGTTAGACCCGGCTTAGACCCGGGTTAGACCCGGCTTAGACCCGGCTTACAGTCTAAACCTGTACCCGGTTTAGACCCGGGTTAGACCCGGCTTAGACCCGGCTTAGACCCGGTTTAGACCCGGGTTAGACCTGGCTTAGACCCGGTTTAGACCCGGCTTAGACCCGGTTTAGACCCGGGTTAGACCCGGCTTAGACCCGGTTTAGACCTGGCTTAGACCCGGTTTAGACCCAGTTTAGACCCGGGTTAGACCTGGCTTAGACCCAGTTTAGACCCGGGTTAGACCTGGCTTAGACCCGGTTTAGACCTGGCTTAGACCTGGCTTAGACCCGGTTTAGACCCGGGTTAGACCTGGCTTAGACCCGGTTTAGACCCTCCTGTGCTCCTCAGCGCTTCATCGTGTACGTGAACAAAGGAGACCACGGGTACCACAACGGAGAGATGGACATGAAGACCATCTTCAGGGCGTTTGGACCGGACTTCAGACAGAACCTGGTGTCAGAACCTTTCGACAGCATCCACCTGTACCCGCTCATGTGCCGCCTGCTCCGGGTCACGCCCGCGCCCCACAACGGCTCCGCCCACGTCACCCAGAACCTGCTGCTGCAGGACAAGAGTGAGACCAGGACCGGACCAGGACCGGACCAGGACTAGACCAGGACTAAACCAGTACTGAACGAGGACCGGACCAGGACTAGACCAGGACTAGACCAGGACTAGACCAGGACTAAACCAGTACTGAACGAGGACTAGACCAGGACTGAACCAGGACTGAACCAGGACTAATCCAGGACTAATCCAGAACTAGACCAGGACTGAACCAGGACTAGACCAGGACTGAACCAGGACTAGACCAGGACTGAACCAGGACTAATCCAGAACTAGACCAGGACTGAACCAGGACTAAACCAGGACTGAACCAGGACTGAAACAGGACTAGACCAGGACTGAACCAGGACTAGACCAGGACTAGACCAGGACTGAACCAGGACTAATCCAGAACTAGACCAGGACTGAACCAGGACTAAACCAGGACTAGACCAGGACTAGACCAGGACTAAACCAGTACTGAACGAGGACTAAACCAGGACTAGACCAGGACTAGACCAGGACTAGACCAGGACTAGACCAGGACTGAACCAGGACTGAACCAGGACTGAACCAGGACTAAACCAGGACTGAACCAGGACTGAACCAGGACTAGACCAGGACTAGACCAGGACTAGACCAGGACTGAACCAGGACTAGACCAGGACTAGATCAGGACTGAACCAGGACTAAACCAGCACTAGACCAGGACTAAACCAGGACTAAACCAGGACTAGACCAGGACTGAACAGGACTAGACCAGGACTAGACCAGGACTAGACTAGGACTGAACCAGGACTGGACCAGGACTAGACCAGGACTGAACCAGGACTAGACCAGGACTAGATCAGGACTGAACCAGGACTGGACCAGGACTAGACCAGGACTGAACCAGGACTGAACCAGGACTAAACCAGGACTAGACCACGACTGAACCAGGACTAAACCAGGACTAAACCAGGACTGAACCAGGACTGAACCAGAACTGGACCAGGACTAGATCAGGACTGAACCAGGACTAAACCAGGACTGAACCAGGACTAAACCAGGACTAAACCAGGACTAAACCAGGACTGAACCAGGACTGAACCAGAACTGGACCAGGACTAGACCAGGACTGAACCAGGACTAAACCAGGACTAGACCACGACTGAACCAGGACTAAACCAGGACTAAACCAGGACTAAACCAGGACTGAACCAGGACTAGACCAGGACTAGACCAGGACTGAACCAGGACTGAACCAGGACTGAACCAGGACTAATCCAGGACTAATCCAGAACTAGACCAGGACTGAACCAGGACTGAACCAGGACTAAACCAGGACTAAACCAGGACTAAACCAGGACTAGACCAGGACTGAACCAGGACTGAACCAGGACTAAACCAGGACTAAACCAGGACTAGACCAGGACTGAACCAGGACTAATCCAGAACTAGACCAGGACTGAACCAGGACTAGACCAGGACTGAACCAGGACTGAACCAGGACTGAACGAGGACTAAACCAGGACTAGACCAGGACTGAACAGGACTAGACCAGGACTAGACCAGGACTAGACCAGGACTGAACCAGGACTAATCCAGGACTAATCCAGGACTAGACCAGGACTGAACCAGGACTAGACCAGGATTGAACCAGGATTAAACCAGGACTGAACCAGAACTAGACCAGGACTAATCCAGGACTAATCCAGGACTAATCCAGGACTAATCCAGGACTAGACCAGGACTGAACCAGGACTGAACCAGGACTAATCCAGGACTAATCCAGGACTAGACCAGGACTAAACCAGGACTGAACGAGGACTAAACCAGGACTAGACCAGGACTGAACAGGACTAGACCAGGACTAGACCAGGACTAGACTAGGACTGAACCAGGACTAAACCAGGATTGAACCAGGACTGAACCAGGACTAGACCAGGACTAGATCAGGACTGAACCAGGACTGAACCAGGACTGGACAAGGACTAGACCAGGACTAGACCAGGACTGGACCAGGACTAAACCAGGACTAGACCACGACTGAACCAGGACTGAACCAGGACTGAACCAGGACTAAACCAGGACTAGACCAGGACTAGACCAGGACTGAACCAGGACTGGACCAAGACTAGACCAGGACTAGATCAGGACTGAACCAGGACTAAACCAGGACTAGACCACGACTGAACCAGGACTGAACCAGGACTAAACCAGGACTAAACCAGGACTGAACCAGGACTAGACCAGGACTAGATCAGGACTGAACCAGGACTAGACCAGAACTGAACCAGGACTAATCCAGGACTAATCCAGAACTAGACCAGGACTGAACCAGGACTAGACCAGGACTAGACCAGGACTGAACCAGGACTAAACAAGGACTAAACAAGGACTAAACCAGGACTAGACCAGGACTGAACCAGGACTGAACCAGGACTAATCCAGGACTAGACCAGGACTAATCCAGGACTAGACCAGGACTGAACCAGGACTAGACCAGGACTAAACCAGGACTGAACCAGGACTGAACCAGGACTGAACCAGGACTAGACCAGGACTAAACCAGGACTGAACCAGGACTAAACCAGGACTAGACCAGGACTGAACCAGGACTAAACCAGGACTAAACCAGGACTAAACCAGGACTAAACCAGGACTAAACCAGGACTAAACCAGGACTAGATCAGGACTGAACCAGGACTAAACCAGGACTAGACCAGGACTGAACCAGGACTAGACCATGGCTAGACCAGGACACAACCAGGACTAATCCAGGACCAATCCAGAACTAGACCAGGACTGAACCAGGACTAGACCAGGACTGAACCAGGACTAGACCAGGACTGAACCAGGACTGAACCAGGACTAGACCAGGACTGAACCAGGACTAGACCAGGACTGAACCAGGACTGAACCAGGACTAGACCAGGACTGTACCAGGACTAGACCAGGACTAGACCAGGACTGAACCAGGACTAGATCAGGACTGAACCAGGACTAGACCAGGACTAGACCAGGACTAGACCAGGACTGAACCAGGACTGAACCAGGACTAGACCAGGACTAAACCAGGACTAGACCAGGACTAAACCAGGACTGAACCAGGACTAAACCAGGACTAAACCAGGACTAGACCAGGACTAGACCAGGACTAAACCAGGACTAAACCAGGACTAGATCAGGACTGAACCAGGACTAGACCAGGACTGAACCAGGACTAGACCATGGCTAGACCAGGACTGAACCAGGACTAATCCAGGACTAATCCAGAACTAGACCAGGACTGAACCAGGACTAAACCAGGACTAAACCAGTACTGAACCAGGACTAAATCAGGACTAAATCAGGACTAGACCAGGACTAAACCACGACTGAACCAGGACTAAACCAGGACTAGACCAGGACTAGACCAGGACTAAACCACGACTGAACCAGGACTAAACCAGGACTAGACCCGGACTAAACCAGGACTAGACCAGGTCTAAGCGATGTGTTTTGGGTCTCTTTCAGGCGGCTCTTCGGCTCTGGTCTCATCCGTGGTTCTCGTTCTGCTCGTGTCTCTTCTTCTTCTCTTCATGTAATTTGTGTTTTTTATTTTGAACTTTTGTCAAATTATTTAAAGCATGAATAAATTCTGACGACGTCACCGCTTCTGCGCCATCTGTGAGCAACCAATCAGAGGAGAGCAGGGGCGGGGCAGCCTCACAACTGTCCAATCAGAGGAGAGCAGGGGCGGGGCAGCCTCACAACTGTCCAATCAGAGGAGAGCATGGGCGGGGGACTTTAAACAGCTCTACTTTACATTTATTCAGTTACAGATTTGGTCTCCATGGAGATAGAAAGGTTTAATGCCACACTGTGAAACATTCCAGGCAAAGCAAAAACATCTCCATGCAGACGAGAGAGAGAGAGGAAGTCAAATATAAGTTTGTTCCTCCTCTTTAATTCCCGCCATTATTAAATCTCAAAAGCCTCATGTTCTTCACAAACATCTTTCAAATAAAATCTCCCTCTGTGTCGACCTTAGACTCAGACAAACTTTATTGATCCACAAGGGAAATTATTTGTGTCCAGTCACTCTCTCATCAAATACAAATATAACGGAATAAAAAAATAGATAGAATAGCAAAAAAAGAGCAAGAGACTGGAGTCAAATGAGACATAATTATAAAAATAAAATTAATAAGTGTATATGTACAAATCAGATTTAAATAGAAAAGTAGTAAAGTATAAAATACAATATCAAATAAGACAATCACAACTATATACAGTTGTAGGGGGTATTATCTGTTCCTCTATGATCTGGTGCAGTGGGTGAGCAGGAGCGTCCATGATGGAGAGCAGTTTGTGTCCAGTGTCCTTCTGTCCCTCAATGTGACAAATGTCTCCAGCTCACAGCTGATCTCCAGGAATCTTCTGCACACATTGAAAGACCTGAGCTTCCTCAAGAAGTAGAGTCTGCTCATGCTCTTCTTGTAGACAGCATTACAGTTGTCCTCCAGTCCAGCCTGTTGTCCACATGGATGCCGAGGCACTTGTAGCAGTCCACAATCTCCACCTCATGACCCTGGATGGTGATGGGCTCCACTGGTGTCCTCTTTCTCCTGAAGTCAATCACAAGTTCCTTGGTCTTGTACACATTCGGGAGCAGATGGTTTGTCTGGGACCACTCCACAAAATTTGCAATCAGCGTCCTGTCCTCCAGCTCCTGTCCATCCCTGATACACCAACCCCACCGCAGAGTCATCAGAGAACTTCTGCAGATGGCAGGACCCTGAGCTGGACTGGAAATCGGAGGTGTACAGAGTGAACAGGAATGGAGACAGGACTGTGCCCTGGGGGGCTCCTACATTACTGACCATAGTATCAGACAGGGTCAGACAGAGTCAGTAATCAGTAAAGACTAGTGCTGTCAGGCGATTAAAAAAATTAATCTAATTAATTACAGGATTTGTAATTAATTAATCTAATTAATCGCATTTTTAAAAATATTTTTTTTAGGTGGTTTATTGTGCTTTCCCACAGTGCAAAAAAGGTGTGATTTATAGTGGTACAGTGAAAAGAATGCAGACTTCCCCTTTAAAAGATAAAAGGAGAAATTCAATTTGTCACCTGGACAAAGTTTGTTTGGTCGAAAACGTTTCGCCGCTCATCCGAGAGGCTTCGTCAGTTCTGGTTCTAAACAGGGTCTAACCATCACTAGAACCAGAGCTGACGAAGCCTCTCGGATGAGCGGCGAAACGTTTTTGACCAAACAAACTTTGTCCAGTTGACAAATTGAATTTCTCTCTTATCATGGATTCTACCTGGACGACTGAGGGACTCTTCACGTACTTCCCCTTTAAGTCTTTCAGTCTTTCACTCTTTCAGTGCACGTTACCTCCAGTGTAACCAAGACAAGACTGCTGTACACCCCCATTCACCTCCCACATTACGTAACATTCATTCGAAAGCTCATTTACACCATTCCACTAGCCTATTAAATGGTGAATATTTCTGGTGTACGTGAGCACGTACAGTAGCTTTCATGCAATGTCAATAAATAATATACACAGCTTCAAATATACAGAGAATACAAATAATTGTCCGTGTAAATTACTCATGGCTCACCTGACCCCCGGAACCCGGCGCGGATGTGTCCGGACCATCGCACGGAGGAGGAGGGAGGAGGCGGCGGCACCGCGGGGTGAGCAAATGATAGCGTGATTTGGATGGGCAAAACTAACGCTTCTTAAGTGTGCACCCTTAGTCACGGCAGAACACGCTGGAGAGGTTATGGGGAATTGAAAGGGGTTCAGCGCGCGCAGTGCAGCAGATACGGAAACGGACGCGCGCGTCTTCACGTGCTCTCCCCGGCATCTTCACGTGCTCTCCCCGGGGACAGGGGGCTTAGAAACGGATCTGCTCCGTCACATTTTTATAAATAAACTCGCCGTTCAAAGGCCCCGCACGCCAAATTTAAAATGCGCGCGCATTGAATTGCGCTCATAATTAATTGCGTTAATTTTTATAACGCGTTAATTAGCAGTGTAATTAATTAATCTAATTAACGTGTTAAACTGACAGCCCTAGTAAAGACCTGTACAAACAGGTTCTGAAATGTGACTCTTGTACTTGTCAGTTCAGATTACAGTCTTTTCGATCAATGAGTCGACTGAGGAATTACGTAAGAGAAGAATCTGATCTATGAGCCAATCAGAGCAGAGCAAACCTGAAGGTGATAAAGATGGGGTCAGATATGAGTTCAACTAGGCTGAGGTTAAAGGTCAGATATTACACAACCTGACCCCTGTGAGCTTTAAGTCATGTTCTGATGTTCCTCCTCAAACAGACCTGGAGTAGTTTTGTTTCATTCACACGTTTGAGGAACCGTCTGTCTTCAGAGGACAGAGACGGGCTTTTAAAGGTACCAAGGTTCTAAAGGTTCTTCCTGCTTGGACGCAGCAGGTGTGATGTACGCAGAGGAACCTCCATCACTGTTACCATAGCAACCATCACGTAAACAAGAGCCAACAGTTGTGATCAGACTAACACAGATTTATTTAGTGAAATGAAGGTTTAAAGAGTCTAAAAAGTTCTTCCTCATGCCTAAACTGTCTCTGTGTTTTGGACTTTTCCTGTGAAGATAAAGGCGTCATCATCGAGTCGACATTTTGGCAATGCTGCCCAATCCTACTGAAGTACGAAGTGCGGACGTCACAGCGGGCGTGTACCGGTGGCGTCTTGAAAATAAGAGATTAAAGATTCCTCAAACACGAATCACTCCAAATCCAACTTCAGAGGGTCAGAGAAGAAGAAACGACTAGAACCTGGAGAACAATCTGAGGAGAACAATTTCAGAAAAAAAAGTTTACCGCACACTTGTTTGACTTTCCGATTATTCATTTGTTAGGTAAGAGTGAACATCGCGCTTTGCTTCTACAGCGTCACCAGGTTCGCCCGAGTAGTGCCGGGTGTGACTAAATACCATCCGGTCACATGTTCTTTCACTTCAAGTCATATTTTTTTAAATGCAATATATCTTACATATATACAGTAGAAAAACAGAAATATCATCCAGTGTACATAATATATATAGAAAAATATTTTTTAAATATCACACAAGTAACCCTTATACCACACTGACCAGTGCAGAATTTTCAAGATTGGACAGTCACAACATTAATATATTAACACGCTATTTACACACCACACAAGCCATATTTACAAATAATTATTTACAAAAAGTAGCTCAAATCCTGTGCTTAATTTAGTCCACCAGGTTTCATTTGTTGACAGTTCATTAATCCAGTAGACTTCCCTGCTTAAAAGTTGTTTGATTCTGTTACCCCCCCCCCCTAGGATTAGGTGGCTGGGTTTCAATGCCAACAAACCTCAGAGAGGCAGCAGAACCATGATTTCTTTCTCTGTAATGTCCTGCTATAGCGTAATCAAAATTGTTGTTTCTAATAGCTGCCTTGTGTTCAGCAAATCTTAGTTTAAGATGACGTTTGGTCTGGCCCACATACATCAGGCCACAAGGGCATATAAGCACATAAATTACATGAGTAGTGGAACAATTAATGAAGTCCTTAATGTTAGAAGTCTTTCCAGAATGTGGATGGTTGAAAGTTTTTGTGTTTATCGTGTTGGCACAATGTGCACATCTTTCACATCTGTGATTGCCCCGGATTTGTTGGGAGAGCCAACTGTGTTGAGTGGGTTGCTGGTACATGGAGCTCACCACTATGTCTCTAATGTTTTTCCCTCTTTTGAAGCAGAAGCGTGGTCTGTGGGATTTAGTGATTTAAAGTTGAGTCACACTCTAGTATACCCCAGTGCTTATTAATAATCTTTTTAACTTGTTTGGAAGTTGTCAACTACTGTGATACAAAGGTGACTCTACTGGTATAGTGACAATGAGCGGGTTGAGGATGTAAAAGTTCTCTTCTCTCCTTCTGGTTAGTTTTGTCCACGGCTAAATCAATCAGGGACTGACTGTTCTCCCCTTTGTTTGAACCGTTCAGACATTTCCTGAGCCTTTGACACATAGTCCTCTTCCCTACTGCATATTCTCTTGAGTCTAATAAATTGTCCATAGGGAATATTGTCAATTAGATCAGTGTTCCCCAACCAGGGGTACAAGTACTCCTAGGGGTACGCGAGCACACTGCAGGGGGTACTCGGCAGTGTCGCTGCCAGGCACAGGGGGAGATTTTTTGGAATTTATTAATTCTAATTTGAGTAAATTTGAGTTAAAGAAAAGAGAGAAAATGCCTGAGAATTCAATTTTCAAATTAAGTTGATGAAATAAAATGATTTTCATTTAATAATCTGTTGTGTCACGTTGTACATTTGGAGAATTATCAACATGTATGAGTGAGGGGGTACTCGAGGTATGACAAAAAGGCTCAGGGGGTACACAAGACAAAAAAGGTTGGGAAGGTTGGGATGGTTAGGGTGGAAGCTACTGGCGTGCAGTATTGTGTTTCTGTCTGTTTCTTTTCGGAAAATTGAGGTGTCCAATCGTCTCTCACTGTTTACTGTTATTAATAGGTCCAGAAAATGGATACTCCGTTGGCTGTATTCCATTGTAAAATGCAGGTTGGAGTACGTGTTATTAATATAGTCCTTAAAAGCAGTGAGTTCACCTTCATTGCCTACAAAATCCATTAAGATGTCATCTATGTATCTACAATAAAACAACACCTTGCTGGCAAAAGGATTATTGTTGTATTGTTGTTATCTGAGGAGAATACGTGAAAAGTCCCTCAGTCGTCCAGGTAGAATCCATGATAAAAGGAGAAGTTCAATTTGTCAACTGGACAAAGTTTGTTTGGTCGAAAACGTTTCGCTGCTCATCCGAGAGGCTTCGTCAGCTCTGGCCCTCATGCTGGTTAGACTCTGTTTATATCTAGCTGCAAGGGAGGAGCTACCTAACCAGAGGAATTCGTAAAACAAAAGAGAGTAGCTGGGATAGGTTCAGAGCTTTGTTCAGGGTAGGTAGCTCCTCCCTTGCAGCTAGATATAAACGGGGTCTAACCAGCATGAGGGCCAGAGCTGACGAAGCCTCTCGGATGAGCGGCGAAACGTTTTCAACCAAACAAACTTTGTCCAGTTGACAAATTGAACTTCTCCTTTTATCATCTGAGGAGAATAGTTAAAACTACTAGAACCTGGAGAAAGGTCTGAGGAGAACAGTTTGGAGAACAGCTCTGACTAAAGGTTAGGCAAACAGTGAGTGGGGTAAAGGTCTCTGTAGTGAAGCTCTGTGTGCTCATGGATCAATACTGTGTGAGGTTCAGTGGCCCTGACCCGACTATATAAGCTGTGAGTTCTCCTCCGAGTCCGAGCTCTCCTCTGAGTCCTCCTCTGAGTCCTGTTCCAGCAGAGTCATGTCTGTGAGAGTGGCGCTCCCGATGCTGCTGGCCCTGGTGGGACTGGCCCGGTTCGGATCGGCTCAGAGCCCACACACCCTGGAGATGCTGCAGAAGTTGCGCAGTGACCTGAAGGATCTGCAGAGTGAGCGGACAGGTGAGTGAGGAGTCTCCACCACACACTTAATTCTCCTTATTCTGGAAGTTTCCGTGGGCGTCGCCATCGTCAGGGGGGGTTGTGTTATTTTGTGCGGGGCCGATTCTCACAGCGGATCAGTTCAGTCCGGACGATGAAGCGGTTTTAGATCCTCCAGAGTGGGTCACATGATCACGGAACATTTTAGCAGTGATGAGCAGATGAGGCGTCCTGAAGTGTTTTGACACTTTGCCAAACTGTATTGATCCTTTATTGATTATTAAATACCTTATTTTTCCATATGAGATCAATACGGTCCCACACGGTGGCAAGCTTTTAGCCTGAGGCTCCAGAGTTCCTGATGAATTTGAAGAACCGCAGAAGATCAGAGATTCTTTTGGCAGATGCTCTTCCTTATAAACACAGTTTGGTGTCAGTGTTAGTTCAACACAGGTCCTGTATCGGTCATGTATCTGCCATGTATTGGTCTTGTATCGGTTCTGTATCGGTTACGTGACTTTAACAAACCGATGCACCGACACGGGGTTTCACTCTGGGTTCGATGCATCGGTGTTGCCAGACCATCACTACATTTTACACAAAAGAACCGACTTTATGTTAGATTTAATTGGCAAAACTTTTCTTAAATTCTCTATTGACATAAACGGCATCCTCGTTTAACCGTAAGTGCCGCCACAAGAGGGCCCAGTTCAGGAGCGTTTGGAGAAAAAACTGGGCGTGGCTGAATAAGGTGAATATAAAAATGGACACGTCTGTCCCGCGAGTCACTACGTTCCCAACAGGAAGTGAGCATGGGTGCATTTTGGCTCCATGGACTGACATAACTGCTGGTCTCGATGAGCTTCATTTATTTATTTATTTATTCTTCATTTAATAGGGACAGTGCAGATTAATGAACATCTACAACAATGCAGTGTAAATACGCCAGATTATAGCAAGAATGCTCATTTTCTGTAGTCCCTAGGCAGGAAAAACAAAACAATAAAAACAATGACAAATGACAATAACACCAACATTAAAATATTAAAAGTGTCAAAAGTCTGGTTTTCCTTTAGCCGCTGTTTCAAGTGTCATTAGAAAGTGTCCAGTGTTGGAGTCTCTCTTATTGATAATGGGAGTGTGTTCCAGAACTTAGAGCCTCTGACTGAGAGCACAATTTGTCCAAATGTAGTGCATCTGCGTGGACCTCACAGTTCCCCCGGGGTCTGCGTGGACCTCACGGTTCCCCCGGGCCGTGGCCCTAGTTCCCATCCCACTGACAGTCTTTGTTTTAATAAAATCCTGTAGCGGAGGAGGAGCGAGTCCATGTAAAACTTTATATATAAAACAACCATATTTAAAATGAACAATATTATTAAAATTGAGCAAGTTGTACTTGTCTAAAATTGTGCTGTGGTGGACTGAGAATTATTTCTTGTCTAATATTTTCACAGCTTTTTAAAGAAGTGATTCAACTGGTTTGAGTGTTGTGCCAGCAGCAAGTGCCCATGTGGTTATGCAGATCTCTATATGAGACAAAATCATAGAGTGTAAAAACATTCGTGCCGCATATAGAGTCATAAAGGATCTTGCTTGTCTAAAATTCACGTTAAAGGAAAAGTAACTTTTTTTTTTTACAATTTGAGCCTTATTTCGGTAATAAAACAAGTTGTTTTACTCACCCATAGCACTTTGGTGTCATA
This sequence comes from Paratrypauchen microcephalus, assembly GCA_036785185.1. Classification (NCBI taxonomy): domain Eukaryota; kingdom Metazoa; phylum Chordata; class Actinopteri; order Gobiiformes; family Gobiidae; genus Paratrypauchen; species Paratrypauchen microcephalus. Next base: position 4,858,236 of record JAVJIX010000047.1, on the reverse strand, counting down.
TGGAGCACTTCCAGAAATGTTTTAGATTTGCGGTTAGCCTAGCGCAACTTCTAGCCATAGCTCGGGGCATATAATATATTCCCCAAGCATGTAATATGCCCCGTGCGGGCTCCAAATAGCACAAACTTTAGCACTTTTCAAATCATAGAAGCTTGATGTCTTAGTCTATGATTTCGTTTGAAGCAAAAGTGGCCTGTAATCCGAGATTTATCCATAGTTTACAGCTTTGCGTTTCATGTTTGGGTCCCGGGAGCTGAGAGCACAGTCCGCACATGCGCACTGGCCTCCTCATCTACTCGAAACTATGGCTAAATCTCGGATTACATGCCACTTTTGCTTCAAACGAAATCGTAGACTAAGTCATCGGGCTTCTATGATTTGAAAAGTGCTAAAGTTTGTGTTATTTGGAGACCGCAAAGTAATGCCCCGAGCACAAGTTAACGGATACGCTACAACATAACTTCTACGAAACTGCTCAAAATGACACCAAACTGCTATGGGTGAGTAAAACTACTTGTTTTATTGCAGAAAGAAGGCTCAGATTGTAAAAAAAAAACGTTACTTTTCCTTTAAAATGAACAGTTTTTGTGAGGCGCTTCATGTGTTTCTTAAATGTCAATGTCGGGTACAATGTCAGTCCAGGTTTTAAACTCTTTGACGAGACTGTCGTTTTCACACCTGCCTTGTTTGGTTCGTTTAAAACGAACCAGAGTTCGTTTGCTCCTTTGATTCGGACCTTTTGGGCTGGTGTGAATAAAAACCAAAAGTCTCGATCCGGAGCAAACAAGCGGACCGAGACCACCTAAAAAGGTCGGTCTCGGTCCGGTTCCATACGAACTCTGGTGCGGTTCGTTTGAGGTGAGAATGCAGACCGGACTCGATCTGACACAAGTTGGCTTTTTGTACTTAACGAGCTCCCGTCGTATGTCGAGCATTATGGGAAACTGAGGCTTATGAAACTAAACGAAACGAAACAAAACGAAACTTACGAGGCTTACTTTTGCGTGAAGAGCAAGAGTCAGAACTTGATGCGCGCACGAGCGCTGTCCTCCGTAGTCGTCTTGTCCTGTGACTTCGTCATTTGTAAATTGATTGTAAAATAGTGTAAACCTCACGATGCTGCTCAAACATTTGTGCAAACTGTATAAACTGAGTAAACCATATCGCTAAGGCTAGATTGAAAACAGCACGTAACACCGTTATTCTCCTCCTTCCGGGTTTGGACACCGACAGGGCTCATTCTGTCCAATGGCTGAGCGACCTCAGCACATGTGCTTTTGTTTATAGACTTCAGTTCGCTTGGGGAAAAACTGCAGTGTGAAAGCGAACCGCACCAAAATAAAAAAAATAAAAAAAATGTTTGGTCCGGACCAAAGCAAGTGAACTATCGGACTTTCCTGGTGTGAAAACGACCTGAGTTCCACTCCGTCCAGAAAGACATTGGACCGCTGTAGCTCAGTTGTTTTTTTACCGAACATCATGCATCATCTGGTCAGGACCTTGGCGCTGGTCCGTCTGTTCTGGGTTTGACGTCACGTGTTTGTTGCAGTGATGTCGGAGCGTCTGAAGGCAACAGAGAAGGAGCTGAAGAGACTCCGAGGTGAGAGCCGCTCCCCAAACTATCAATAATAATAATAATAATAATAATAATAATAATAATAATATCACAAATCTCTGTTTCAGATGTTCCAAAAGTGGCCTTCGCTGCGTCTCTCGGAGGAAACGGACTCCAGAAAACCACCTCAGGAAACAAAGATCTGATCTACACAGACGTCCTCACCAACATCGGCCAAGCCTACAACCCACAGACAGGTGGAGTCACACCCACACCCACAGACAGGTGGAGTCACACCCACAGACAGGTGGAGTCACACCTCAGGCTAACCACAGAGGCACAGGCAGCATGTGCACACTCACACGTGCACACACACACAGTCAGCACGTGCACACACACACACACACACATACACACAGCACGTGCACACACACATGCACACACACGTGCAGACACACACACACACACAGGCAACACGTGCACACACACATGCACACACACGTGCACAGAGTCTGACTGTTCTGCCTGTGCTCCTCAGGCGTGTTCACGGCTCCGGTTCGTGGCGTGTACTACGTGCGTTTCACGGCGAACGCTCCCACAGAATTTCCCATGAGCGCCGTCTTGTACCGGAACGGCGTTCGGATCGAGCTCATCGCTCACGAACAGCCCTCGGGGCCCGGCAGCGACACGGCCTCCAATGGCGCCGCCCTGCTGTTGGAGAAGGGAGACACGCTGAAGATGGTCCTCTGGCACCAGACGCAAATCTGGGACAACTCCAACCACCACAGCACCTTCAGCGGCTTCCTGCTCTTCCCCCTGTGAGTCTGTAGGGGGCAGTGCTGTCCCCTGTGAGTCTGTAGGGGGCAGTGCTGTTCCCTGTGAGTCTGTAGGGGGCAGTGCTGTCCCCTGTGAGTCTGTAGGGGGCAGTGCTGTCCCCTGTGAGTCAGTAAGGGGCAGTGTTGTTCCCTGTGTTGGATCTTCTGCAGCTGGTCACTCTCTAGGTGCACGGGGACCCTTCGCCTTTTTTATTTATAACAGTGAGTAACCTCACGCACAACCAGATAGTGCCCAACACTTGCCCGTGTAGTGGCGATTATCGCACTTGAACACCCCCAACACATTTCCTATAAGAACTAGATACCAAACAAATAAGGACAGAACTTTTAAATTTTAGCTCTTGTAGCAGATTTTGTGGACACATCTGCGACCATGTTCGTAGTAGATAAGATAAGATAAGATAAGATAAGACTTTATTGATCTCACATAGGAGAAATTTACTTGCCACAGTAGCTCCAGGTAGGGACAGTTTGAACAAGAAAGAAAAGTGCATGCAGGCAAGAATGGAATAAAATTAGTAAAATAAGTAATAATAAAATAAGTAACTAGGAGAGTATTGAAAAAAGATATTGCAAGTTTGCACTATACAGTGGAGTTATACAGTCTGATAGTGGTGGGGATGAAGGATCTGCGGTAGCGCTCCTTCTTGCACTGGGGGTGCCTCAGTCGGCTGCTGAAGGAGCTGCTCAGCTCCTCTACAGTCCGGTGCAGAGGGTGAGAGGTGTCGTCCTTAATGGACATGAATTTGGCCAGTACCCTCCTCTCAGCCACCTCCTCTACAGAGTCCAGAGGACAGCCCAGGACAGAGCTGGCCCTCTTAACCAGCTTATTCAGTCTTTTTCTGTCCCGTTCTGTGCTGCTCGGGGCCCAGCAGACGACAGCGTAGAGGAGAGCAGAGGCCACCACAGAGGCATAAAAAGTCTTGAGCAGAGACCTGCACACTCCAAAGGACCTCAGTCTCCTCAGGAGGTGGAGGCGACTTTGGCCCTTCTTTAAATGTCGCCATCTCATCTCTCGTGGCCTTTTTCCAACTCTCAGCTCGTGGTGAAACCAGAGCCTCCTGAATGGTCTGTGGCAGTTCCGTCTGTAGTTCGGTAACGGTCGTCAGTAGTCACTCACTGCTCTGTACTGCACATTCACAGACCTACAAATACTTAGGCTTTTTTCTTATTCTACCTATAAGTGGAGTCTGTGTGTCACTGTCTGGGTTTAATTCTGGCTCATTGTCTGTTCTTTCTTTGAGTCACTTCCGTTGATGTAGTTCTATGTACTCGTCCTCTGGTCCGTGTCCGTCTGCGTCTGACTCTCAGCTACTTCTTTTGTTCTGAAGTGGACCAGCCTGTGTTTTTGAACCTTGTTCGTCTCTGCAAAACAAACCATATGAGCTGGTGAATGATGATCAAAACCAACAAAGATTCCCTCTTTGCCTTTTAAGCCTAACTTCCTCGAGTTATGTTCATACACCATGCACTCTGAACTAAACCTTTTCATTTTTGACAAATCTGGTCTTCTGCCAGTGAAAAGGAAATAGGCAGTTTCCTCTGTTCTCTTACAGTAACACCTGGTTCTTATGACTGCCGCTGTCCTCGCCGCCTGAGGCCACAGCTCTTTAGGTAAACCTGACTCTGTTAGCATGAGGCGCACCATTTCACATAGTGTGCACCAGATCTTCTCTGCAGTCCCAGTTTGGATGGGGAGAGGGTGTTGACCTCTCATGGTTAATAACATTGTCCCTTAGTCTTCCTCTGATACAACAGTTTAACTTTACCGTACGTGTCTAACAGGAACTGCATGGTTGCCTCAATGCCTTTTATTTCTGAGAAAGTACACCTAATTGGCACCAGAAAAATCATCAGGCAAAGTGATGGCATAATATTTGTCCCCTTCTCGTGACTCTGGGGCAATAGGCCCACCAGGTCTGAGTGTTCGAGCTCTGAAGGAGCTTTGGCTCTTACACCTGCCTCCTGCAGACGTGTTTCACAACGGTTTGGCTTTCACTTTTGATCTTTGATTTTCATGCCATCCACAACAGTTTCATGTTTTTCACCATAGTTGCAATGACCCATGATATCAAGTTTTCAGGTCAAAACCTGCACTACAGGAATCATTGTTGTTTTCTTTCACAGTGTCCAAATAGTACAGTCTTTTACCTTCATTTTACATGTAGCACCGTCAGGAAGAACCGTTTTATTGTTGTTCTTCTCAAAATTGAACTTGGCTCCTTTTGCTGCCTCCATGGACAGGATGTTTTGTGGGTGTCGCCACTGCTGTTAGTAAGATTGATGTGGACATCCTCCTTCTTCTGCACACCACCAGTGATCCACGTCCCATCTGCAGCTGCATGACGAGGTTCATCGGCTGGAACGTCTTGTCGAACCTGATGAATGCTCCCTCTTTGCATACACACCACTGTCCACACTGTCACTCGCCCTGAGCACGAAGGTCTTCTCCTGTGCTGCTGCTTGTCTCAGTGTTTTGCTCGGTGTCTGTGATGGTTGCCATCCCGCTGCTGTTCTGTGCCCTAAAGCTCTGTTGTGCTTTCTTATCTGTTCCTACAGTCTTTTCCTCTATGTCCCACTTTTTCACAAATAAAGCCTTCTCCACTGAAGTACTTTTTTCTCTCTGTTGTCTTTAAACTTTGTCTTAGTCGCTTTGATATTGGTGGCCATCACATTTTCTTTCTTTCTTTCTTTATTTGATTTATTTGACAGGGACCATGTACAGGAGCATTAATCACAATCAATGAAGAGATGCTTTGTACCAGACTATAGCTCTTCGAGCTCATTTCCATCTGCAGTCCCTGAGACACACAACACGACAAAACAATGCATTTCATAAACATTTCATCAAAGGTACATTATTTACATGAGTTAAAATGGATTTCCTTTCACCTTCCCAGCCCCTTCTCAGGTTTGTCTTCATGCTGACAGGTTTGTATTCTTAAGAAATGTCGATTGACTCCTACAGTAAATTGTTTAAAGTCTTTGCACAGTTTTAGCTCAGTGGGAAATTTGTTCCATTCTGAGATTGTTTTAACAGAAAATGCAGATTGTCCCAGTGATGTTTTACGTTTTGGTATTGTACATTGGCCACTGACCGTTGACCTGGTGGTCCGGACCATTTGGTCAGATGTTAATTTGACAAACATTTTCAGTGGTAGAGGTGCCACATTATTAATGGTATTGAATAGTAATCTAAGATTTGATCAAATACTCAAAACTGAGCATTTTATGTTTCGCTAATATTTGACAGTGGTGATAGTGTCGCGGTTTCTTATCTAGGATCCTAATAGCTTGTTTATAAAGAGATTCTAGAGGTTTTATCGTAGTTTGATTGGCTTGTGACCAACAGGAGACGCCAAACATTAAGTGAGGCAGGATCATCTCATTTAGATTCTTAGATTTAGCTCCTTGTTTTGTTAAGGAGATTCGTATAGATTTAAAAGTGGACAGATTATATTTTACTGTTTGACAAACCTTTTTGACATGTCTGTCGTCTAAAATTACTCCCAGATATCTAAATTCTTAAACATTTTTGATAATTTCTCAATTTTCTGTCACTAGGGGGTACAATTTTTAATTTTGTTTTGTTGAGAAAAACATTGTTGCTGTTTTACCAACATTTAGTGTTTAGACAGGATTCATTCAACCATTTTGCAATGTTTTCCATTGCTATTGATCATTTAACCGCCACACGCTGTTTCAGTGGAATGATGAGTTCTGAAGCCGAACTGCATAGGATGCAACAGGGCCTCATTTTCAAGGTGTTTTTAACTGTTCAGCCACCACTTTTTCTATAACCTCATCTGTTCGTGGCCTGCGGTTGTGAAGTGAACATTCAAAGCTCCGCAGCCTTGAACTCAGTGAAGGTGAACACTTCTTTTGTCTGAGTGACATGCACTGAAAATGGGTTGTGTTCATCCGTTAGTCCTTTTAACACAGAGATCAGAGAAGAAACATGGATAAACATCTGAGGAGAACAGTTTGGAGAACAGATCTCAGTTAAACTCTGTTGTTGTTCTTGACAGAGTGGATGAACCTCCACAGATGGACCTGGACTCTGAGATGAAGGAGCTGCAGGCCTCTCTCACTATGCTCCAGCAGGAGAACCAGGGTAAGACCCACAGCATCTGCCACAACATCAGATCTACACCAGGTCTAAAGCAGACCTATTCCAGGTCTAGAAGTGGACTCCATCATTTTCACTGTAGTTTAAACATGAAATGAAAGGAGGACAGGAAAATGAGTCAAATGAACTGTAAATGAGACAAACACAAACTGAAGCTCCACCTGGAGGATCTGACCACAGTTTGATCTAATGTGACATTCAAACATCTGCAGACACTGAAGGAACCATAAAGGTCTATCACTATTTGTGTTACAGAGCTCCAACAGAGACTCAACACCACAGAACAAGCCCTGAAGGACATGACAGGTCTGAACCAGGACTGAACCAGGACTGAACCAGGACTAAACCAGGTCTAAAACGGGACTAAACCAGGACTGAACCAGGACTAAACCAGGACTGAACCAGGACTAAACCAGGTCTAAACCAGGTCTAAAACAGGTCTAAAACAGGTCTAAAACAGGACTAAACCAGGACTGAACCAGGACTAAACCAGGACTGAACCAGGACTAAACCAGGACTAAACCAGGACTAAACCAGGACTAAACCAGGTCTAAAACAGGACTAAAACAGGACTAAACCAGGTCTAAACCAGGTCTAAAACAGGACTAAACCAGGACTGAACCAGGACTAAACCAGGACTGAACCAGGACTGAACCAGGACTAAACCAGGTCTAAACCAGGTCTAAAACAGCTCTAAAACGACTAAACCAGGACTGAACCAGGACTAAACCAGGACTGAACCAGGACTAAACCAGGACTGAACCAGGACTGAACCAGAACTAAACCAGGTCTGAACCAGGACTGAACCAGGACTGAACCAGGACTGAACCAGGTCTAAACCAGGACTGAACCAGGACTAAACCAGGACTGAACCAGGACTGAACCAGGACTAAACCAGGTCTAAACCAGGTCTAAAACAGGACTAAACCAGGACTGAACCAGGACTAAATCTCTGTTTCAGATGTTCCAAAAGTGGCCTTCGCTGCGTCTCTCGGAGGAAACGGACTCCAGAAAACCACCTCAGGAAACAAAGATCTGATCTACACAGACGTCCTCACCAACATCGGCCAAGCCTACAACCCACAGACAGGTGGAGTCACACCTCAGGCTAACCACTCTGCCACAGAGGCACAGGCAGCATGTTCACACTCACGTGCACACACACACAGTCAGCACGTGCACACACACGTGCACACACACACAGGCAACACGTGCACACACACGTGCACACTCACGTGCACACACAGGCAGCACGTGCACACACACGTGCACAGAGTCTGACTGTTCTGCCTGTGCTCCTCAGGCGTGTTCACGGCTCCGGTTCGTGGCGTGTACTACGTGCGTTTCACGGCGAACGCTCCCACAGAATTTCCCATGAGCGCCGTCTTGTACCGGAACAGCGTTCGGATCGAGCTCATCGCTCACGAACAGCCCTCGGGCCCCGGCAGCGACACGGCCTCCAATGGCGCCGCCCTGCTGTTGGAGAAGGGAGACACGCTGAAGATGGTCCTCTGGCACCAGACGCAAATCTGGGACAACTCCAACCACCACAGCACCTTCAGCGGCTTCCTGCTCTTCCCCCTGTGAGTCTGTAGGGGGCAGTGCTGTCCCCTGTGAGTCTGTAGGGGGCAGTTACTAATAAAAGTTGTAATTGTGCGTTGGATTGTTTTATTTCATTCTAACCCTGAGTGGTCTGATGCTAACTTGAGGCACTGCTCTGTCTGAACACTTTTACTCCAGTGAGACTTTAATCTGATTTTACACATAACGCAATCTGACCAGAAAGAACAGACTTTTCTTCAGTTTCAGACAATTTGAAAACCTTTTGACAGCGTTTGCTAAAGTGTGCTTTGTGTTTCCATGGTAACTGCTGAACATTCCACCCATAGAGACACATGTAGAACCCCACAGTGTGACGTGCGCGGCTGGAGTTGGATTATTTCACCGTAAATGATGATGAAACATTTTACACAAATAAACACACTTTAAAGGAATAGTAACATTTTTACAATCTGGACCTTATTTTGGTAATAAAACAATGTGATTTACTCACCCATTCTACTTTGGTGTCATTTGGAGCATTTCTGGAGATTTTTAGTTTAGCGATATTCGTTTAATGTGAGTGCTCGGGGCATACGGTTGCGGTCAACAAATAACACAAACTTAGCACTTTTCAAATGACGAAAGCTCAGTGTTAGTCTACACTTTCGCTGGAGTCAAAAGTGGCTTGTAATCCGATATCCAGCCATGGTTTCGATTGGATGACGAGTACAGCGCGCATTTGTGCATTCACAGCTGATTTGCAGATAACATGACACTCTTAGCTCTCGGTTACGGTCATAAAGAAGCAAAGGACATCTCCGCTTTAGAAAACCTGAAATGGTGCGAACATGCATTTGTCCCGGTTGTGAAAACAAAATAATAGCTTGGACGAAGTTGAGTTTTCACAGGCTTCCTCCTCACCATCCAGAGTTATTGAAGCTGTGGCTAGTTGCCTTGAGAATGGACCCAGACATGAAAGGCAAAACTGTAAGTGTATGGACCATCGTGTTTGCAGTACCCACTTCAGTTCGGACGATTTTTTACCAGCAAAGGAAAAGAAAGAAGGCCAGCGGATTCAGCGCACGGTTCTGAGAAGTAATGCGATACCAATGGTCTCGCTTCCTTCTTTCTAATATCTCCTCATCCATATACTCAGGCTCAAAACGATAGGGGCGGCCATCATACTCAAATAAGTCCTCTTCAATCTCGAAGTCCGAATCTTCAGCCATGTCTCACTTGCAACAGAAAAGTTCTGAGCAGCTTCTAAGCAAAGTAGTGGAATGAATACGGACGTACGGAAAACGGATATCGCTAAACTACAAAATCTCTGGAAATGCTCCAAATGACACCAAAGTTGAGTTTTCACAGGCTTCCTCGTCACAATCCGGAGTTATTGAAGCTGTTCAAGCTGTTTTATCACCAAAAATAAGGTCCAGATTGTAAAAACGTTACTATTCCCTTAAATCAGCCAGGACTAGACCAGGACTAGACCAGGACTAAACCAGGTCTAAACCAGGACTAAACCAGGACTGAAACAGGACTGAAACAGGACTAAACCAGGTCTAAACCAGGTCTAAACCAGGACTGAAACAGGACTGAAACAGGACTGAAACAGGACTAAACCAGGTCTAAACCAGGACTAAACCAGGACTGAAACAGGACTGAAACAGGACTAAACCAGGTCTAAACCAGGACTGAAACAGGACTGAACCAGGGCAGATTTTTAGAGAATCAAAGCATCAAACTCTGACTTATTTAAGGTAAAAGAAGTTCTAGAGTTCTGAATGTTACGAGAATTTTGGAGATGTTTTCTGTGAAGGACACGAGACACAAGCGTTTGTGTTTGGACCGTCTCAGGTTTGGACTGAGGTTCTTCTCACTCTGGTCGCGTTCCAGACTTTGGATTCAGACAGAATGCAGAAGAGTCCGGCTGCTCAGGCTAAGATTGTACAGAGTCTGGGTTTTGGGTTAGTCGCTCTGAGAAGTGAAATATTATTAACTTTTCTCTTGTGTCGCCACCGACCCGTTTTAGGTTTTAAATGTTTAAAAGAACCACATAGGGTTAGTTTATTGCATCAAGGCTTTTTGACTTTGTCAGGAATCTCTATTTCAAGAAAACATTTCAATTAAAATAATATAATATTTTATAAATTATTATAAAATAAAAATGTGACCTTTGTGATATAAAAATGTTATTATAAAGCAATTATTCCAACCAAAACTCAAATCATAAATGCACTGTCAGCCAAAACAGTGACAGCAGCTCCTCTCCCAAACATCTCAGCTTCAGCGGAGTCTCATTTTGTCTTGTTTTCCTGTGGACCTGCACAAAAATAAAACAAAGACAGAGAACTCCAGACATGTCCAGGTCGTCAGGTTCTATCATTGGACTTGCAGAGTGCACATCTCCAAACTGTATGATGGAAAAATGAGAAGATTTACAGTAAGGCCATTTCTGGATGATGTTTTTAATGAAAATGAAGGAGATGACGCAGAGCAGCAGTGATGTGGACGAGCAGGTTTCTGAGAAGGATGGAGAATCATCAAGAAGACACAAACACATCTGATGAGTCAGATGAGGAAGTCACAGGTGCTGAAGCTCCTCCAGCTGAAAGATTTAAGTCCAAAGATGGTCAAATCTGTTCAGCTCAGAATCCCATGATGTTTGTGGCAGGGCATCAGCTGAAAATGTCGTCAAAAAAACTCCTGGAATCACAACATCTGCTGTGACAAGAGTCGGACATGTTTATTTTATTTATTTATTTCAGGGACAGCGCATATTAATCAATAATTCTGTAAATATGCCAGAATTAGCCAAAGGCTATTTTTAATCTGTAGTCCCTTGACAGCAGATACTGTCCACCTAAAAACAAGAATAAAAATTACAATACAATAAATACCTAAAAAACAGTCAAAAAATATATACACTATTACATAAGATGGCAGACTCACAACAATCATTCAGCTACACACCACCACTCATAAAGAGAGCAAATACATACACACATGACAATCGCACAGACACAGGGCAAGAGGCCAGCAGGGGACAGCGACAGCAGATAAAGTTAATGTTCACAGATCTGGTTTGTAATTAGCCATTATTTTAACTGTATTTTAAAGGTTTGGTAAGTGTTAGCGGATCTGATGGTTGTGGGTGTGAGGTTCCAATACGAGGCAGCACGAACAGAAAAAGCTGTTTGCCCAAAGGAACTTTTCCTGAGGGGGATGATGCAGTCTCCTCGTGCTGCTCCTCTAGTTCTACTGTGGCTGATGGTTCTGATGGAGATAAACTGACTGAGTGGTGGAGATGATAGTCCGTGAATGATTTTATAGATGAGGCAGAGATGAGAGTATTTGATCATGTTATCCAGGCTGAGTAAGTGGTGTTTTTGGAGTATTGGACAGTGGTGAAAATGGTTTGTTTTTTTTATCCAGAATTTTAACAGTTCATCAGGGACATAAAGAGTCAGAATTGGCATGACAAACCTTGAGGGGAAAAAGTCCAATGGCGACAGGTGGAACGACACTGATGAAGAATGCCTGGATGCTTATGCTGGTCTTCTTCCTCTGGCTGGAGTGAGATCCTGCAGTGAGGCCACTGAGTGTCTCTGGAAGGCATCAACAGGCAGAAATATTATCCGGGCAATAATGTCACTTCAGACTCTTCAAATATCAAGAGTCCTCAGGTTTGACAACAGAGAAACCAGAGCAGGATCTGAGCAGCTTTTCCCCACCAGAGACGTCTGCAGCTCCACTGACGTCCGACCTTCATTACCCCTGAAATCGACCCGGAACAACAGAGATGTTACTACAGTTAAGAACAGCAAAATGAAAAAATAAATAAAACAAATTTATTTTAGAGGTGTGTCTAATGTCAGGAAGCACAAAAAGAACTTTTAGTCACATTATTCTCTTGAGCTTCATTTTGCCTTTTTCTTTTATTGCAATAGAGGCCATAATGACAAAAAAGCAACTGAGGCTCCCACCAGAAACATTAAAAACATTTTCATGGAAAAGGAAGCCTAACAAGATAACTGAGAGATGAGAATCAAATTTGATTATAGATAATTGATGTTAAGTGTATTTTACAGCTGATTTAGAACACAGGACAAAACTAACAGATGGTAAACTAACAGATGGTAAAAGAACGCCAACACAAGAGGAAGGTTAAAAAGTGACTTGTAAAAGTCCTACCCCCTCTGGTGTTTTATAAAAAAACGTATCATAATTCATTAAAACAACGGTTAATAATCAAACATGAAATTACTGCTGTTACTCATTTCTGCCAACAGAGGGAGACACTGTAGCTCTGTGAACCTGGACCAGAGTTCGATAGAGATCAGGAAGACTTTTTTAAATTTTATTTGGGGAATATTTCAGACAATTTCAACAACACAGAAAACATGAAACAGAAAATCACAATCGGCACGACCATCGCTCATTTAATACCGAAGGACCATCTGAGATTCTCCAGTCCCAAACCGGGTTCAAACCATGTCCAAACTGGTTCCAAACCAGTCCCGGCCTCACTGCTTCTTCTTAACCACGTGGGCGCAGTCGTACTTGCCCCTGACCACAGTGAGCCTAACTCCAGGCAGGTCCTGAGTCCGTCCTCCTTGGACCAGAACCACGTTGTGCTCCTGCAGGTTGTGTCCCTCTCCGGGGATGAACGCCACCGCCTCCTTACCGTTGGAAAGCCGGACGCGGGCACACTTCCTGTTGGCGGAGTTGGGTTTTTTGGGTTTTCGGATCATGGTTTTGAGCACGACGGCTTTGAGCTGCGGCCGGCCGAAGGTGGCGCCGGGGGCGGGGGGCTGGCGCAGGGGTCGGCCCGCTCGGTGCATCTGGTTTAGAGTTGCCATCGCCGCGCAGGACGCCAGGGAGGGCAGCAAGGCATGATGGGAAACTGAGGCAGAGACAGAAATCACTGAAATGTACAAATCAGACACAGATTTAAAAGACAAGTAACGTTTTTACAATCTGGACCTTATTTCAGTGATAAAACAACGTCATTTACTCACCCATTGTACTTTGGTGTCATTTGGAGTATTTCCGGAGATTTCGGAGTTGGGCGATATCCATTTAATGTGAGTGGTCGGGGCACGATGTTGCAGTCACCAAATAACACAAACTTTATCACTTTTCAAATGACAAAAGTTCAATGTGTTAGTTTACATTTTCGTTTGAGTTTCGGAACATGAAAAAATGTTTCTATTACACCACGGTTCTTCATGGCACGAATATCCTCCAGAGTTGACAGACACAGATTTCTGTTCTTATCACCCAGACATTCATCTCCTGGCCGCAAATCCCACTCGAGACAGCAAAGGCATTCTTCCTCTGTTGCCATCGACATACAACGTCCACATAAACACCACCAGGTACTGTCTTTTCGTAGACGGGCCGTCGCTCGCTGTTCTCTGGTGCGCTGCTCCTCAAACTGTCTCCGCTTCCTTCTTTCTAATACCTCCTCATCCGTATACTCAGGCTCAAAACGACAGGGACGGCCATCATACTCGAATAAGTCCTCTTCAGTCTCCAAGTCCGAATCTTCAGCCACGTCTCACTCGCAACAGAAAAGTTCTGAGCATCTTCTAAGCAAAATAGCAGAATGAATGTCTGCGTGTGGTCCTCGATGATGACGTCATCCAATCGGAACCATGACTGGATCTCTGGTTACAGGCCACTTTTGACTCAAACGAAAGTGTAAACTAACACATTGAACTTTTGTCATTTGAAAAGTGATAAAAGTTTGTGTTATTTGGTGACTGCAACAGCGTGCCCCGACCACTCACATTAAATGGATATCGCCCAATTCTGAAATCTCTGGAGATGCTCCAAATGACACCAAAGTACAATGGGTGAGTAAATGACGTTTTATCACCAAAATAAGGTCCAGATTGTAAAAATGTTACTTTTCCTTTAAGAATTTAAAATTCAGGTTTTTCACGGCAGAGAAAGAACCTAGACCTTTAAAACATGTCAGATGCCCTCCCCGTGTGTCAGATGCCCTCCCCGTGTGTCAGATGCCCTCCCTGTACTTCAGACTCTCTAAACTTGTTTTGATTCTTGGATGAGTTCAAAGTTCAGATTTCAGTCTCAGACGTGAATGCTCCTGGAGTTTTTTTTTTTACATCACGTACGTCCGACTTTTAAAGCACATTCCAAAAGTCAGAGAGAGGACTGACCTGAGAGCAGAGAGGTTACGGAGGTCAGAGAAGTCAGAACAGGTCTCAGCTTCAGTAGTGACGTCATCCTGAAACAGATTGACACTTTAACACCAGTGTTAAACACCAGAGTTTACACCAGATTGGCCGATATATCGCCCCGATATTTGACCTTTTGTCACAAATGGGACAGGACGGCGACACTGGACAAACTGGATAGTACTCCCTACAACTGTATATAGCTGTGGTTGGATATTTTCATATTTTATTATTTATTTTTCCATTTTATTCTGATCTGTACATATACACTTAGTTTTATTTGTATAATTATGTCTTATTTGACTCCGGTCTCTTGCTCTTTTGGCGGCACGGTAGCAGAGTGGGGCGGCACGGTAGCAGAGTGGTTAGCGCTCTTGCTTCACAGCAAGAAGGTTCCGGGTTCGATCCCCGGGTCGCCCAGACCTTTCCGTGTGTGTTCTGTGTGGAGTTTGCATGCATGGTCTGGGTTCGATCCCCGCCCGAGCCTTTCTGTGTGGAGTTTGCATGTTCTCCCCGTGTCTGGGTGGGTTTCCTCCGGGCACTCCGGTTTCCCCCACCAACCCAAAACATGCACCATAGGTACTCCAGCTTAGGTCCTGACCAAGCCGAAGCAAGAAGATCATGGAGATGGTCCCCGGGCGCCCTAATGTGTGTGCTGCCCACTGCTCCTAATATATGTATATATATATATAGGATGGGTTAAAATGCAGAGAAGAATTTCTCCAGTGTGAGATCAATAAAGTTCACTTCTTCTTCTTCTCTTTTTTTGCTGTTCCATCTATTTTTTGTTTCAATTGTTTGTCTGTTATACATTTGATGAGTGAGCGACTGGACACAAATAATTTCCCTTGTGGATCAATAAAGTTTGTCTGAGTCCGGCGGCTCAGGAAAGGAGGGCGGATTGTTCTGGAGTTTTTAACGTTATCAGAGACTACGCCGAGTAAATCTTTACACTCTTGGACCAGGGGTGAAACAAACAAATGAACAAAACCAACCAACTGAAAACACTCTGTTCCACCTTGTGATGTCATCATGTGGTGATACAGGAAGTGCTCCACTGTGTTTTTAAACTCCACACACCTTCACTAGAATCATTTGGATCATTTCAGTCCTGGAGTTGCCGATCTCGACTGAACTAAAGCCTGAATAGTCCTGGTTTAGTCCTGGTTTAAACCTGGTTTAGTCCTGGTTCAGTTCTGGCTTAGACTTGGTTTAGACCTGGTTTAGTCCTGGTTTTGGATCATTTCAGTCCTGCAATTGCCGATCTCGACTGAACTAAAGGTAAAAGGAGCTGTTAAAGCTGCATTCTGCTCTGCCTGGAATGTTCCACAATGTGACATTAAACAGCTCTACTTTACATTTATTCAGTCACAGAGCTCAAAATAACAGACATTCTGACACCTCTCCACAGATCTGACATGGAACTTGGTCTGGTTTGGTCTCCGTGGAGATAGAAAGGTTTAATACCATACTGTGGAACACTCCAGACCAAGCAATAACATCTCCATGGAGACACACAGTGCACCATTAACATGAAAACTACCACTTGCTGACATCACAAGGTGGACCAGAGCGTTTGGAACTTTGGCGATGTAGACAGACGGATAATAAAGAGTTGCTCAAACATCTCCAGGTGTGTTTGTGAGGAGGAACATTAGAACCTCAGCTCCGGGGCTAAGCTCACACACAAACCTTCGCTTTGACGCGTTTTTCCCACAGATTTCCCGGGGATTCCCGCGGTGAACGTACGGGTCCTGGTCACCTGTCCTCACAGGAGATGCGTGCGGGTTCTGACGTGCGGGTTTGGACGCGTTTATTCCCGCGTGTCTCCGCACAAACCCGCAGGAAGAGCGGCTGAAGGACGGACCCAGGCGGAAGTGCGTCTGCTGCGGGGAGAGAGCCGAGCGCAGCGCCCCCTGGAGCCCCGGAGCCCAGAGACAAGGAGGCCGTTTCCCAATTCAGTGACGGCACGCTTGTGAGTGTGCCGTCGGTCTGTTGTCGAGACGGCGCACACTCGCTCTGTCCTTAGTGCACTACGTTTCTCACATGGCCGCCTGCGAAATTGAACAGGTCCCGCCTCAGCTCAATGAGCCGGGTGGTCTGCTCCTTGTTCCCTAAAGACAAAAATATTATACTATTGCGACTAGTAATACTTGGAATTGGGACATGGCCAATGTTCCCCCTAATTTTAATGTGTCTGAGCAAACACACACTCCACATCCGAAATGAACCCCCCCCCCGCGCGCGGCTCGCACTTTGCAGATATAAAAAAAATGACCCCGCGGCTGAATAAAAAGCTCTTTCATCCCTGATTTACAGGGCGCTGCACAAGTTTTCTTGTGCGCTGAGAATGTGCGAACAGTGCGCAGTTTAGAGTAAACGCTGGACATGGCGATACTGTAGAAATATCCAGCATTACAACAGCAAAGGAAATATAGAAGTGTGAGGGGAAAAGCATGTGAACGGTAATACAGGTGCCGTGATCTATGCCGTTACGGCTACCGTCACACATGTTTAGCGTAGTTTATGAAGAGTTTCATGTAGCATAGTTGTAGGTGAGGTGAACCAGTACGTATATTTTATAGTGACGTCGCAACTCTCACTTGTGGATGTCGCTGGCGAGTCGGTCTTTGTAGTCCCGCGCTGTGCATGCTGGGGCTTTTAAGTGTGCGGAGCGTGCATGTTTGCACACTTGGTCCACGCCCCGATTTCCATGGAAACGACGGCGCCGTTCAGAGCTCGTCTTGACGGTGCAGGGGGGAAAAACGAATGGAACGGCCCTTGTCGCGCCGGATATGACGCATATCCCGTTCCAAGGACGCTAACAAGCGTGCCGTCGGTGAATTGGGAAACGGCCGGAGACTGTCTCTGTCCCTGTCTCTCTGTCCACGTCTCTCTGTCTGCTTGTCTCTGTCCCTGTCTCTGTCTCTGTCCCTGTCTCTGTCTCAGGTCGACATAGACAGCGAGACAGAGACAGGGACAGAGACAAGGAGACAGAGAGACATGGACAGGGACAGGGACAGAGAGAGAGACAGAGAGACAGAGACAAGGAGACAGAGACAGGGACAGAGACAGAGAGAAGGAGACAGAGACAGGGACAGAGACAAGGAGACAGAGACAGAGAGAAGGAGACAGAGACAGGGACAGAGACAGGGACAGAGAGACAGAGACAGGGACAGAGACAAGGAGACAGGGACAGAGACAGACAGAGAGAGAGACAAGGAGACAGGGACAGAGAGAAGGAGACAGAGACAGGGACAGAGACAAGGAGACAGGGACAGAGACAAGGAGACAGAGACAGAGCAGGCTTTAAAGGGACAGTTCGGGGTTTTTTTTATGTGAATCTGTATGGCATCCCCTTCAGCAGTGTCGTGCATTAACGCTCAGAGGACAGTGTCCTCTGAGCCGAGTTCTGCCCCGGTTCTGGTGCTGATGAAAGTAGGTCAAGCAAGTTAGCCAGGACAGTTAATAAAGCTTGTTTTTCTTCTCAAAACAATATTTATCCAAAAAGTAAAAAAAAGAAAAGAAAAAAAAAAGTGATATATTTGCATCACAAAACAGTCCACGAAAAAGTCAGAAGTCATAATCGCTTGGTGCTATTTTCTTTTGAGTCGTATCACTGCGCGCCTATTATCCTATTATTAGCCTGTTCACTTGTACGCGGCGATGTTTACAAGTGAACAGGCTAATAATAATAATCGCTGCGCAGTGATACGACTCAAGAGAAAATAGCACCAAGCGATTATGACTTCTGACTTTTTCGTGGACAACTGTTTTGTGATGCAAATATATCACTTTTTGGACAAATATTGTTTTGAGAAGAAAAACAAGCTTTATTAACTGTCCTGGCTCACTTGCTGGACCTACTTTTGTCATCTCTGGGGGCAGAACTCGGCTCAGAGGACACGGTCAGGGGTAAGTCAGTGTTAATGCACGACACTGCTGAAGGGGACGATCAAAGATCAAAGTCAGCTTTATTGTCAATTCTGCCATATGTGTTCAACATACAGTGAATCGAAATTTCGTTTCTCTCTGGCCAAGCAGTGCAAAAAGACAGTGTACAAGATACAATATGAAGACAAAACACAACAAAAACTATCTAAGACAGAGATCTAAAGTTAAAACTAAAGTCTAAGATCTAAAATCTAAAATCTTAAAGCAGTGCAACATAATAAATAAATACCTATATACAGATTTCCAAAGTGTGCAGTGTGCATCAAAAATGTGCAATGGAAGATACAGCAATGAAATGGTCATGTGCAGTAGAATGTGCATTGAGGTTAAGATAAAAATAAATGTGCAACAGTAGTAATTCTAGTGCAATAACAGGAGTAAACAACAGTACTAAAAATTCCAGTAGTAAATGTACAATAACAGCAGCAATAACAGTAGTAAACAACAGTGCAACAGGAGTAAAATTCAGTAGTAAATGTAAATGTGCAACAGTGCAACAGTCGTGCTTAGCAGCAGTTTTTTAAAGTGTCTAGAGTGATATGTCTTTTTATGGAATACAGTACAGGTTATGCCAATGTGGGGGGTGGGGGGTGGGAGATGGATAAGGTGGGAGTTCGGGTGTGAGTTCAGCCTCCTGACAGCCTGGTGGATGAAGCTGTTTGACAGCCTGGTGGAGTGGGCCCGGAGACTCCGGTACCTTCTCCCCGAGGGCAGGAGGCTGAACAGGCTATGTGCGGGGTGGCTCGGGTCACCCACAATGCTGGACGCTCTGCGGGTGAGCCGGGTGTTAAAAATGTCTAGGAGGGAGGGGAGAGAGACACCAGCGATCCTCCCAGCTGCATTCACTATGCGCTGCAGGGCTTTCCTGTTCTGTTCAGTGCAGCTCCCGTACCACACAGTGATGCAGCTGGTCAGGACGCTCTCAATGGTGCCTCGGTAGAAGGTGGTCATAATGGGTGGAGGGGCTCCAGCTCTCCTCAGTTTGCGGAGGAAATAGAGGCGCTTCTGAGCCCTCTTTGCCAGTGATACAGTATTCACTGTCCAGGAGAGGTCCTCACTGATGTGCACCCCCAGGAATTTGGTGCTGCTCACCCTCTCTACAGCAGCACCATTGATGGACAGTGGGGGGTGCTGGGTGGGGCCTCTCCGGAAGTCAATAACAATCTCCTTGGTCTTTTCAACATTAAGAAGGAGATTGTTATTGCTGCACCACTGGGTCAGAAGGCTCACCTCACTCCTGTAGTTTGTCTCATCGTTATTAGAGATGAGACCCACCACAGTCGTATCGTCCGCAAACTTCACTATGTGATTGGTGCTGAACGCTGGTGAGCAGTCGTGGGTCAGCAGAGTGAAGAGCATCGGACTGAGCACACAGCCCTGGGGGGCTCCTGTGCTCAGTCTGATGCAGCTTGAGGTGTTTCTGCCGACCCGCACTGCCTGTGGCCTCTCACTGAGGAAGTCCAGCAGCCAATTACAGAGTGAGGTCTGAAGCCCCAGGTGGTCCAGTTTGATAATGAGCTGCTGTGGGATTATAGTGTTGAATGCTGAACTGAAATCTATGAACAGCATTCTCACATATGAGTCTTTATTGTCCAGGTGGGTAAGAGCTGGGTGAAGTGCAGAACAGATTGCATCCTCGGTAGAGCGGTTGGCCCGGTATGCAAACTGGTATGGGTCTAGGGTGGGGGGGGGGGGGGGTGGATTTGATGTGTGCCATGACTAGCCGTTCAAAGCACTTCATGATGATGGGGGTCAGTGCAACAGGGCGATAGTCATTAAAAGTGGCCGGAGTGGGCTTCTTTGGCACGGGAACGATGGTAGTGGTTTTGAAGCAGGAGGGAACGACAGCCTGGCTCAGAGAAGCATTAAAGATGTCTGTGAAGACATCCTTGAGCTCCTCTGCACAGTCTTTCAACACACGACCAGGAATGTTGTCCGGGCCTGCAGCCTTGCGGGTGTTGATCCTGGAGAGTGTCCTCTTCACGCTGGCTGCAGACACACACAGGGGCTGGTCGTGGGGAGGTGGTGGAGTTTTTTGGGGCCGGGTGTCATTTCCTGCCTCAAACCGTGCAAAGAAGCTGTTGAGGTCATTGAGCAGGGTGATATTGTTGTCACAGGTCTGTGGCGAGGGTTTGTAGTCCGTGATGTTCTGGATGCCCTGCCACAGACTCCGTGTGTCCCTGCTGTCTCTAAAGTGTCCGGTTATTTTCTGTGTGTATTTGTGTTTGGCTTTCCTGATGCCACGGGACAGGTTGGTTCTTGCTGCCTTCAGATGGGGGACATCCCCAGCTCTGAAGGCAGCGTTCCTGGCTCTCAACAGCCTGTGAACCTCCCCTGTCAGCCATGGCTTCTGGTTAGCCCTGGTGGTGATGGTTTTTGTGTGTGTGACATCACCAATGCATTTGGTGATGTAGGAGGTCACAGTATCTGCGTACTCCTCAATGTCAGTGTGATTGTTGTATGTGGCGGCCTGTTTGAACACTGCCCAGTCTGTTGTACCGAGGCAGTGCTGTAGTGCAGACGAGGCCCCCTCTGGCCACACCTGGATCTGCTTCAGAGCCGGCCTGGAGACCCTTACACGGGGTCTGTATGCCGGTCTGAGCACAACAGAGATGTGGTCAGAGAGGCCTATGTGGGGGAGGGGGTAAGCCTTGTATGCTCCCTTGTGTGTAGTGTAAACCATGTCCAAAATGTTGTTTCCCCTGGTTGGGAAATCAACATGCTGATGCATTTGTGGCATGACAGTTCTGAGGTCCGCATGGTTGAAATGCCCGGCAAGGATAAAAAATCCGTCCGGGTGAGCAGTCTGTTGCTCGCTAATGGAGTTATACAGCTCATACAGTGCCTCCTTTCTATCAGCGCTGTTCGGTGATGGGGGGACGTAAACAACCACTAGCAATATTGCCGTGATTTCACGCGGGAGATAAAAAGGCCGGCACTTCAGAATCATAAACTCCACTAGGGGTGAACAGTGTCTACATACCACCACAGCGTCCCGACAATAAGCGTCCCGAAGAAAAATTCAGATTCACATAAAAAAAAAAACTCGAACTATCCCTTTAAGATCATGGTTTAGAATTAAAATGTGAAAAGTGGGACTAAACCAGGACTAGGACTAAACCAGGTCTAAACCACACGGGGGACAGGTGATTTTACCTGTTGCAGCTGCAGTTTGAGGCCACTGGGGGCGCTGGTCCACAGACTGGGCAGAGGGCGGGGCTAACTGCGGACAGGGGCGGGGTTATTCGCAGAGGGGGCGGGGTCTGGACTGTCCGTAAACCTGTGTGCGTCTCCAGAGGGGCACTTTGAAGAGCTTTTCCCTGATGAAACTCCTCCAGGTGTTCCGTCCGACTCCAGATCTTCAGCTTTGGGCTCGAGCTTCAAGTTTTTGTGGATCTTATTTTTATTAAACCGTCTTTTATTTTATTTTTTTATTTGAATGATGTGGAACGTGAACCTGAGCACGAGCACGGAGCAGGACTGGACTCAGGTAAGTTTGATTTTACTCATGTTTTATTTCCTCAAAATATGAAGAATCAAGAATCAAACTGTGTCTGCGAGAATATGTATGTCACCGGACTAAAACGGGCAAAAAGTTCTGGTTTAGTCTTGCTATAGTCCTGGTTTAGTCCTGGTTTAGTTCTGCAGAGGTTTTTACTTTTCAAAACAACTTTTGGAAACACCTGTTTTTTGGGGGGAATTTTTTTTTTCACTTCATTTACTTTCTCCTCTTTCCTTCCCCTACTCTTCTCCTCCTCCTTAGTCCATGTCTAAACCAGGTATAAACCAGGTATAAACCAGGAGTGAACCAGGTCTAAACCAGGTCTGAACCAGGTCTGAACCAGGTCTGAACCAGGACTGAACCAGGTCTAAACCAGGTCTAAACCAGGACTGAACCAGGTCTGAACCAGGTCTGAACCAGGACTGAACCAGGTCTAAACCAGGTCTAAACCAGGACTGAACCAGGTCTAAACCAGGACTGAACCAGGACTGAACCAGGTCTAAACCAGGTCTAAAGAGAATATGTATGTCACTGGACCAAAACGGGCAAAAAGTCCTGGTTTAGTCTTGATTTAGTCCTGGTTCAGTCCTGGTTCAGTCCTGGTTCAGTCCTGGTTCAGTCCTGGTTCAGTCCTGGTTTCGACCTGGTTTAGTTCTGCAGAGCTTTTTACTTTTCAAAACAACTTTTGGGAACACCTGTTTTTTGGGGGGATTTTTTTTTTTTTCACTTCATTTACTTTCTCCTATTTCCTTCCCCTACTCTTCTCCTCCTCCTTAGTCCAGGTCTAAACCAGGTCTAAACCAGGTATAAACCAGGTCTGAACCAGGTCTGAACCAGGTCTGAACCAGGTCTGAACCAGGTCTGAACCAGGACTGAACCAGGACTGAACCAGGTCTAAACCAGGTCTAAAGAGAATATGTATGTCACTGGACCAAAACGGGCAAAAAGTCCTGGTTTAGTCTTGATTTAGTCCTGGTTCAGTCCTGGTTCAGTCTTGGTTCAGTCCTGGTTCAGTCCTGGTTTAGACCTGGTTTAGTTCTGCAGAGCTTTTTACTTTTCAAAACAACTTTTAGAAACACCTGTTTTTTTGGGGGATTTTTTTTTTTTTTCACTTCATTTACTTTCTCCTCTTTCCTTCCCCTACTCTTCTCCTCCTCCTTAGTCCATGTCTAAACCAGGTCTAAACCAGGTCTAAACCAGGTCTAAACCAGGTCTAAACCAGGTCTAAACCAGGACTGAACCAGGTCTAAACCAGGACTGAACCAGGACTGAACCAGGACTGAACCAGGTCTAAACCAGGTCTAAACCAGGTCTAAACCAGGTCTAAACCAGGACTGAACAAAGACCTGATATTTCTACCCGGTCTGGTACAGTTGAGTTCTGATGATCTTCATGTTTAGACCAGGACCAGGACTAGACCAGGTCTCACTTGTGGGTTTGTTTTAGGTTTCTGCGGCGCTGAGATGGACCCAGCTCACCACGACGTCCCTCAGGTCAGAACTTTTCATCTGTGACAAAATGATGATGTAATAAATAAAACTCGTGTCAGGACTGGACCAACTTAGACCAAGACCAGGTCCAGACCAGGTCCAGGACCAGGTCCAGACCAGGACCAGGTCCACACCAGGACCGGGTCCAGACCGGGTCCAGACCAGGTCCAGACCAGGTCCAGACCAGGACCAGATCAGGACCAGGTCTGATGTCGACTGTTTGTTTGTTTCAGTGTTTTTGGGTCAAGCTCCATCATCATCTGTGTGACGTCCCAGAGACTCAGAACTGAGGTCTGAACCAGGACTGAACCAGGACTAAAGGAGGACTGAACCAGGACTAAACCAGGACTGAACCAGGTCTAAACCAGGACTGAACCAGGTCTAAAGGAGGACTGAACCAGGACTGAATCAGGACTAAAGGAGGACTGAACCAGGACTGAACCAGGACTAAACCAGGACTGAACCAGGACTAAAGGAGGACTGAACCAGGACTAAACCAGGACTGAACCAGGTCTAAAGGAGGACTGAACCAGGACTGAACCAGGACTGAACCAGGACTAAAGGAGGACTAAACCAGGACTAAACCAGGACTGAACCAGGACTAAACCAGGACTAAACGAGGACTGAACCAGGACTAAAGGAGGACTGAACCAGGACTGAACCAGGACTGAACCAGGACTGAACCAGGACTAAAGGAGGACTGAACCAGGACTGAACCAGGACTAAAGGAGGACTGAACCAGGACTGAATCAGGACTAAAGGAGGACTGAACCAGGACTGAACCAGGACTAACCCGGACTGAACCAGGACTAACCCAGTCTCTCCTCTGATGTCTCCTCCGATGTCTCCTCCAGTGTCTCCTCTGATGTTTCCTCCGATGTCTCCTCTGATGTTTCCTCTGATGTTTCCTCAGATGTCTCCTCAGATATTTCCTCTGCTGTGGCTCGGAGTCTCAGAACTGCTTCTGTCTCTGTTCTGGCTCCTGGCGGCGGCCATCTTTGACGGCTGTTCCTGGCTCCACCCCATTGAACAGGTGAATTGTGGGTAATAACTCCACAGGTGGAGACGGGCGGAGGCGGTAGCTCATAGTCTATTCAGACCTCACAGGAATAATACAACCACAGTCTTGATTTTAGTCCTGTTTTAGTCCTGGTTTAGTCCTGGTTTAGTCCTGGTTTAGTCCTCGGGGGGTTTCTGGTTCAGATCTCGGACTCGGGTCTGTCCCAGGATCTGAAGGATGAGTGTTTCAGTCCTGCCTTTTGAAAAGCGCAAACGCTTTGTGCCTTTGGAGGGGAAGCACAAATTTGACATTTTTAAACTCTTTTTGGGGCTTTTTTTCTGTAAATAGATCCACGAGGTTTTGAAGTTTCACATCGTTTTTCACAACGGACAATGAACAGGAAGTCGGGTTTTTCAAAATAAAACTCACTTCTGCTTCTTTTTCCACCACAAAACACAAACCAGGACTAAACCAGGACTAAACCAGGACTAAACCAGGACTAAACCGGGACTAAACCAGGACTAAACCAGGTCTAACCCAGGTCTAACCCAGGTCTTACCCAGGTCTTGGATGTGGGTCAGGTCTGTGTTGTTTTAAATCACTGTTGACAGTTTGACCCAGTTCTTTTGTTCTATTCCAACAAAGCCTTTAACTCTGCTCCAGAAAGTGACCCAGTTCCAAAACATGATCCAGACCTGGTTTAGTCCTGGTTTAGACCTGGTTTAGTCCTGGTTTCAAAGTTCAAGTTCAAAGTCATCTTTATAAAATATGACTTCCAGCGCTGCCCCGAGCTAGCTGCCCGTCACAGCGCGCCCGCACTTTTTCGTAACTTTTCTAACTTTTTGTCCTTAAACCGCCCCACTTTTGTAAATATTTTTCTCAATACTGTTCGTTAAGCTTGGGCTGCACTCAACGCTGCATTTTCCGCACTTTTGGTGGATTATTTACCTGTCTCGGCTCAAGATGTGTAAGGGACCACGTCCCCCGCTCGTCTACACAAAGTATCAGCTGATGGTGCTGCGCAGCGCTGTTGTGTTTCTCCGAGACAGGCATGTTATCCCTGACGAGATCCAACGGACGACATGCCGTGGACGCTGTGCGGGATGTAAACTCCGGGAAAAGAAGAGACGCTGCAGGCCGGTCCTCCCCTCCGTCGTCACGGGGAACGTGCTCTCCCTCGCCAACAAGACGGACAAGCTCGCGGCGCTCGTTAGATTTCAGCGGGAGTACAGGGACACTAGTATCATTGTTTTTTACGGAGACGTGGCTAACACCGCAAATCCCAGACTCCACCGTCACTGTGGACAACTTTCACCTGCTGTGCGCAGACAGGATGGAGGAGAGCGGGAAGAAGGGAGGTGGACTAGCGCTGTTTCTGAACGAGAAATGGTGTAAATCTGGACACTGTACAGTGAAGGAGCAGATGTGTAATAAAGACATTGAACTTTTTGCTGTTAACATGAGGCCATTATACCTGCCCCGGGAGTTTTCACATGTCATCACTCTGGCTGTGTATATTCCTCCCAGTGCTAAAGCGGAGAATGCTTGTGACGCTCTTCTGCATCAGCTCCCTTCAGACTCAGCATCCACAGGCCCTCTTCATCATCACCGGGGACTTCAACCATGCATCTCCCTCATCTGTCCTGCCAACATACACCCAGTATGTGACCTGCCCCACAAGAGACAATAAAACTTTGGACTTATTCTTTGCCAACGTCAAGGAGGCCTATATCTCATCACCCCTGCCCATAGGAAGAGCAGACCACAACATCATCCATATGAGGCCTGTGTACGAACCCCTCGTACGCAGGCAGCCTGTAGAGCCCTGAGTGGTGAAGAGGGACTGCTTTAGCACCACTGTGTGGACTGAGCTCTGCCAGCCTCATGGGGAGGACATCAACGCTATCACGGACTGTATTATGGACTAGGGATGCAAATTATCGGTTAATTCATTAACTGATCTGTATATAGTATAGGTTATTTGTTATTTATTATGTTGCACTGTTTTAAGATTTTAGATCGTAGACTTTAGTTTTAACTTTAGATCTCTGTCTTAGATAGTTTTTGTTGTGTTTTGTCTTCATATTGTATTTTGTACACTGTCTTTTTGCACTACCTGGCCAGAGAGAAACAAAATTTCGATTCACTGTATGTTGAACACATATGGCAGAATTGACAATAAAGCTGACTTTGAACTTTGAACTTGAACTTTGATAGTTGATTGACCTTATCGATCGATTAACGATTAACTGATAAGCGGCGTTTTTCACCTGAATTTTAGTGTTTCAATAGGGTCTTTAAGAATATAAGCTATAGTAACATAACACTGAGTCAAAAATATATCATAGTATTATTATATTGTATATTCCTCAATTAATTATTCCTTGGTAAAAAGCAGACGAATGTATTGATGCTAAATAACAAAATACAGTAATCCCTCGCTCTATCCAATTTTTTTTTCTATAGTGTAACATTTTTTTTTATAGTGTAACATTGTGTTCTGTCCTGATTGGCTAAGAGACTAGACCAGGACTGAACGTGGACTGGACCAGGTCTGAACCAGGTCTGGACCTGGACTGGACCTGGACTGGGACTCGACCGGGTCTAGACCTGGACTAGACCAGGATTAAACCACCACGTGCCGCTGCTGGTTTCGCCGCGGCCCGCGCTCCGAGCCGCAGGCCAGCCGCGCGGGGCTCGGGGCGCGGGGCGCGGGCTGCGGCGAAACCAGCAGCAGCGGCACGCATTCCGGGTTCGATCTCGCCTCGCGCGTACACCCGGGGCTGCTGAGCAGTGCCGTTGGCGCCTGCGGTCGGCTGTGAGTCGAGCTTGGCGCAGCGCGGTTGCCTTGTGCGCGTGTCCGCGGTTAGCGGTTAATTACAATTAATGCATTTTGAACGACCAACGTCTTAATCGACAATTAACTGTTAATCGATTAATTGTTGACATCCCTATTATGGACTATATCAACTTCTGTTTTGAAAACACCGTACCCTCTCGGACGGTGCAGTGTTTTCCAAACAACAAGCTGTGGATTAACTCGGACATTAAAGCTCTGCTGAAGGAGAAGAAGAGAGCTTTCAGGTCCGGGAACAAAGAGGAGCTGAAGACTGTACAGAAGAAGCTGAGGAGGAAAATCAGACAGGCTCGGGCCAACCACAGAAGGAAGATGGAACAGCAGCTGCAGCAGAAGAATGTCAGGGAGGTGTGGAGGAGTCTGAAGAGTGTCTCTGGCTTCAATCCTCTGCCCGTCCAGACTGAGGGAGACCAACAGTGGGTGAAAGATCTGAATTCACACTTCCTGAGGTTTGATCAATCACTCACCCCTCCCCCCGCACCGCTGCATGGGCTCACCTTGTCTCCTGCACAAAGACCCAGACTGTCACCTCTGCACACCTCTGCCTCAGCCCCCGAATCCACATCAAGAACTCAGCCAGACCTCCAGCATGCCTTTGTCTTTCACAACAGCTCAGGTTAGGAGAGAACTGAACCGGATAAGGAGTTGAAAAGCTGCTGGACCAGACGGGATCAGCCCCAGGCTCCTTAAGTCCTGTGCAGATGAGCTGTGTGGAGTTATGGAGCATGTTTTCAACCTGAGCCTGAAGCTGAAGGTGGTGCCACAACTCTGGAAGACCTCCTGTGTGGTACCTGTGCCCAAGACACCGCATGCCAAAGACCTCAAGAGCTTCAGGCCAGTGGCTCTCATGTCTCATCTGATGAAGACTCTGGAGAGGCTCGTCCTGGGTCACCTCCGCTCCACGGTGAGCTCAGCGATGGACCCGCTGCAGTTCGCGTATCGGCCCGGCATTGGAGTAGAGGACGCCATCATCTCTCTGATGCACTGCTCGCTGTCCCACTTGGAGAAGCCCGGCAGCACTGTGAGAATCTTGTTCTTCCACTTCTCCAGTGCTTTCAACACCATCCAGCCACTGCTCCTGAGGGATAAGCTGGAGTGGGCAGGAGTGGACTGTGACCTGGCTGAGTGGATCCTGGACTACCTCACAAACAAGAGGGCAAGAGGGTCCTGGCTAAACTCATGTCTATGCTGGACCATGAGTGGCACCCCCTGCAGGACGCTCTGTCGGCTCTAGAGAGCAGCATCAGTGACAGACTGATTCACCCTCGCTGTGTTAAAGAGAGATTTTGCAGATCTTTCCTTCCTGCTGCTGTCAGACTGTACAATGATCAATGCTAGTCATGTTCATCTCCATAGCAACCATGTGTCATCTCCATAGTAATAACAACAATGTGCAATATTATTTAAAGTCACTTTACCTGCTACTTATTTATTTAACCACCACTGCCCATCACTGCACTGTACACAATCATCTGAGGCACTTTATTGTAGTGATATTATATATTACTATACTGGAGTCACTTTAACTGCTGTTTGTTCACTGCTCAGAATCAAGACATTTATTGTGCAGCGTTCCTGTGCCTTTTAACCTTACAGTGTTATGTTTTTAAGTTAATTGTACATACTTATTATCTATCTTAATTTTGATGCATGCTCATATTTTCCTACTGTTTCTGAAACTTGCGTTGTGACACTGCAATTTCCCCATTGTGGGACAAATAAAGGATTATCTTATCTTGTCAATTCTGCCATATGTGTTCAACATACAGTGGGAATTGAAATTTCTCTCTGGCCAAGTAGTGCAAAAAAAGACAGTGTACAAAATACAATATTAAAGACAAAACAAAAATTATCTAAGTCTAAAATCTAAAAGCAGTGTAGAAAAATAAGTACCTATTTACAGATGTCCATAATATGCAGTGTGCATCAAAAATGTGCAATGGAAGATACAGCAGTGAAATGGTAATGTGCAATAGAATGTGCATTGAAAGTAAAGATAAAAATAAATGTGCAACAGTAGTAATTCCAGTAGTAAATGTGCAAGTCCTGGTTTAGTCCCTGTTCTTTATTGCAGGTTTTGTATTTGAGCTGTTTCTTGTTTTCTCTGAATCTGATCTGGAATCAGTTCGTCTGCATCAGAGCCCAGTTCACGGGACAGGTAAGACCTGCCACTCTCTCATAAACCTCATACAATTATCTGAGTTCAAAGAAAACATTCAAAGTCCAGTCATTTTTATTGTCAAAAACCATATGTTCAGGTTGCACACACAGGATTTGAAATTGCAGCGCCCCCTAGGCCCACAGTGAACATAAAACATGTGATAAACAAGACCATAAACACCATGACTAAAACATCACATATACCCGTAGTAAAAGTACAAAAGGCTTGTATATAATACAAATAAGTAAAAAACACAATATGGAGCAGAATAAAGCTCAAATGTGTCATTTAAGCAGCAGTGTCAGTGTCATTTAAGCAGCAGTGTGATTGGGGGAGGGAGGGCAGGGAGAGAGCTCAGCATCCTGACAGGATGCTGAGCTCTGGTGGATGAAGCTGTCTTTCAGGCCCTGTCTACACGACAATGTTTTTTGGTGGAAACGGGGAAGTTTGTGTTCTTTTGGGCCTGTCGCCCACACAGCGCCAGCGTTTTTGGGGGGTGTAAACGGTGTTTTTTAAAAACGGGTTCCAGAGTGGAGAAGTCGGAGAACGCCGGGGGTCGCGTTGTCATGTGGGCGGGCAAAAACGCGCCTTTTGGGAAAACAATGACGTCGCGATGCTGTAATCATCACGTGACCAGTGACCAGAAGGTAACCCTGCGCCTTCCACTGGTAACGACCAGATAACAACAACCATGGCGGACAATGGAGTTGAGTTTGTTATGCGGACATTTCTAAGTTTATTTATACTATGCAGTGCAACACCAGCGGAGACGCATGCACAATTACACACGTCATGGCCTGGCAGTACGCACGACACACGAGTGTTTGCCAATTCAAAGCTAAACACGTATTTTAAAACTGGAAAGATCCCATCGCTGAAAAGGCAGATAGTGGACAATGAGGAGCCCATACCAATTTGAGTGTGTTGTGTGCTGTAAATAAAGAAAAAGAGCAACCATTTCTTGTCTTTTTTTATTGAATGAAAATTTACCTTTTACAAACAGGCACATGCAGTATCACACACAAAAATATATAGAAGCATTTCTGTTTTCTTTACACAAATTCACACAACTATATAGCTGCCCGTTGGTGATGGTCCCCGGTTGTATATTCTCGCAGGAAAACCAACATAATGTCCGAGTATGTTTAACATTCTCGTAGTAAGATCCAAACAAGCATTTTGCCTAAATAACATGACCAAATTTAACGAGAGTTCTACTTGTTAATGTCTATCTAATAAAACGCTAGCAAGTAATACAAACTATCGATTTATAGGCAAAAACTCTGCTCAGCTCAAACCTTCGTTCTGTGGCGTCTATGTCTATGTTAGGGACCGTCAACATTTTCACATTACCGGCGTGAGACCCTGCTACATTGGTGGAGCAGGGGGACAAAATAATTTCGCATTGGTTGACGGTCCCTAACACACACGTGTCTGCTTGTTTACGAAAGAGAAAGGACTATATGCGCATGTGCTCTTTGTAGTATTGTAGTAGTGTCTGGGGGCTCTGGCTGTTTCCTGTTTACAGCGCCACATATCGGTGTAACATATGTACTACATCATTTTCACTCAGCGCTCCGTGCTCATCTTGACGCGAATATTTACTGATCCAACACGTGTGTGGACGCAACTTTTTTTCACCCCGCATAAAATAAAATAAAAAAAAAAAAACAGGAATGTTGTCGTGCAGACAGGGCCTCAGTCTGCTGGTCTTGGTCTTGGCCCTGAGGCTCCTCAGTCTCACTTCGCTCCTATAGTGAGTCTCATCGTCGTCGCTGATGTGACCAGACACAGTCGTATCATCTGCAGACTTGATGAAGAGGTTGGAGTTGTGTGACGGTGTGCAGTCGTGGGTCAGCCGAGTGAAGAGGAGGGGGCTCAGCACACATCCTTGGGGAGCCCCTCTGTTCAGTGTGATGGTGCTGGAGGTGTTGCTGCCGACCTGTACTGCCTGCGGTCTTCCTGTCAAGAAATCCAGCAGCCAGTTGCACATGGAGGTGTTGATCTCCAGCTTGTCTAGTTTGAGTCTGAGTTGCTGGGGGACGACTGTGTTGAAGCTGGACTGAAGTCAGTGAACAGCATTCTAACATATGAGTCTCTGGTGTCCAGGTGTGTGAGGGGTGACTGGAGGGCTGTGGAGATTGCATCATTGGTCGAGTGGTTAGACCGGCATGCAAATTGAAATGGGTGTCTTGATGTGTTGCATGACGAGCCATTCTAAGCACTTCATGAGGATTCATATTCAAAACAATGATGGCCCTCACCACCCCAGACCCTCACCATTCCACGCACATGCAACCACTCCACTGCCCAGGCCATCTCTGACCCCCTCGCCCTGTTCATACTGCAGTGTGCCCATTGACTTATACTGGAATAATGACGAGAAGTAACGGCCCAAACACCTATTCCCGCCCCCCAAGACAGATTGAAATCTACAACACATCCCATTTCAGTCTTGGTTTAGTCCACAGCTGTGGCTCATGTCTGATGTTTCTGCAGATTTCCAACAGAGTCAGCTCCAGAGGGAAGATGGTGGCTCTGCTCTGTGGGTCAGTCTCTTTAACTCAGATCTGTTCTCCAAACTGTTCTCCTCAGATGCTTCTCCATGTTCTAGTTGTTTGTTCTCTCTGACCCTCTGAAGTTCCTCTTCCTTCTCCAGTTCAATGTTTTTCATGGTGATACTCGTAGGATTGGGCAGCGTCACATTGTCATTTTGGTCCAGATATATTTAAAAAAAAACAACGCTCTGCTCTAGTGTGAGGGGCCCACAGCCTGGTTTAGTCCTGGTTTAGACCTGGTTTAGTCCTGGTTTCGACCT
The DNA here is from genome assembly GCA_036785185.1 of Paratrypauchen microcephalus. Taxonomy (NCBI): domain Eukaryota; kingdom Metazoa; phylum Chordata; class Actinopteri; order Gobiiformes; family Gobiidae; genus Paratrypauchen; species Paratrypauchen microcephalus. Next base: position 4,826,186 of record JAVJIX010000047.1, on the reverse strand, counting down.
GGTTTAGATCTTGTTTAGTCCTAGTTTAGTCAGAGCTTATGTTTCTTTCTGAAGTTGTTTTAGATCAATATTATGATTTAAAATGTCACAGAACAAAAGGATCCAAAAGGGGTCAGATTTAAACTCTGCCGCTCCTTTAATGATGAACAGAGTTTTTTCTGTTTCCAGAGCGGTTCCTGTTCTCCTGACGACTCCAGTGTTCATCCAATCAGAACACAGCCCCTGCCAGTCCAACGCCACCGCCCCCGACAGGTGAGACAGGTGAGGGTGAGACAGGTGAGGGTGAGACAGGTGAGAGTGAGACAGGTGAGGGTGAGATAGGTGAGGCAGGTGAGAGTGAGACGGGTGAGAGTGAGACAGGTGAGGGCGAGGCGGGTGAGACGGGGGGGGTGAGACAGGTGAGAGTGAGACAGGTGAGACAGGTGAGGATGAGGCAGGTGAGGGTGAGATAGATGAGACAGGTGAGAGTGAGACAGGCAGTGACCGGGGGTCTGACAACGCCATACATGAAGCATTTATACATTAAGCATTTATGGATACGCGCAATACCATACATTACGCTCAGATTAACCCATCAATCGTGACTTTAGTCCACAACCACAACATGCCAGCACAGAACCGCACAGAATAAAATACCAAAACAGTGGGCTACACGCATTAAACATGCTTCATGCCAATAATAAATTACAAAGGTGCCTGCTCTTCTCCGCAACCCGATCGATAACGATCATACGCCATCATACGTCTTCCGTATGAAGTGTTTTCCACTTCATATGCGAGCGCTACCAATTCTTGGTAGCAACTAGTGCCGTGATTGGTCAATTCTTGGTAATTCTCGTGGTCAAATCGTGGTAGCGCGAGCTCGACTCGCGGTCGGCCATGGGAATTTCCCATAAGGCAATGCTTTACTTTAGTTGTCACAAACAAATACAAAATACAGATATATTTGTTTTATTTTGAACTGTGCACATTTTTAACATCGTAGGAAGAAATATCCTGGCAAAATAAAATAATGTAATGCCTTGAACACATCATCAGTGCCACCGTCACTGTAATATATATGTAGTTGTAAGGGGTATAAATACCGAACGGGTCCTTTCAATTATAGCAATAGAGTGGAATTTTTAAGACGATGGAGGCAACGACCGAATACCAAGCGGGTGGGCCGAGGCAATGCGGTTTCGGGGCCGCAGTGGGTGTCGTTGGGGCCGCGGTCCTTCTGGCATGTGCCCAAATGCCAGACCGCCCAGTCCGTCACTGGAGACAGGTGAGAGTGAGACAGGTGAGGGTGAGAGAGGTAAGACAGGTGAGGGTGAGACAGGTGACAGGACACTTCTGAGCACGTGCAGAACGGGTTTAAACGTGTCTCATGGTGTCAGGTGTCTGCTGATGGACGCTGGTGCCCTGTTTATGACATCACAGCAGCAACAGCCAATCAGAGCCTGCCGTCTGCTCCACGCCTACTGTAGCTCCGCCCTCCTCTGCACCTTCCTGCTCACGCTCGCTGGGATCACGGTAAAGACCCGACTTAACCAGGACTAAACCACGTCTAAACCAGGACTGAACCAGGTCTGAACCACGTCTAAACCAGGACTGAACCAGGACTAAACCCGGTCTCGTGGCTCTCAGGGGTTGATGGTGCGTTCTCGCGCTCTGCTCCGGCGTGTCGTTTCTTGTGGAGGGTTTGTGGGCTGCCAGCAGAGGGCGCTGCTCCGGGACATGGACCGCAGGATGGTGCTGTACCCGCTCGTCATCTTCTGCTGCTGGAGCCCAGGTGGGTCATGTGACACGGGTGTGTACAGAGCAGGACAGAACACCGTTAGAACACAGTTAAAACACAGAACACAGTCAGAACACAGACAGCACCTTTAGAAGCCTGAGGTGAGTCATGTCTCTGATCTTCTTCAGCGGTTCTTGTGGCTACGCTCCGGCTGCTCTCCCCCTCTGGACCCCAGGGACCAACCGGAGTCGCCCTCTACATCACAGAGGTACCACTTTTGTTTAGACCTGGTTCAGACCTAGTTCAGACCTGGTTCTGACCTGGTTCCTCTCCTCTCTCAGGTGCTGTGCTGTGGCTCTCAGGGCTGGTGGGTCTCATTGATCTTTGGAGGTTCCAGGTCCAGAGTTCTTCTCAGAGACGTTCAGACCCAAACACCACTCACGAGAAACCAGAAGCACCGGGACTACCACAGCCTCCACTCCTGATCCAGCCTGGTTCAGACCCGGTTTAGACCCGGTTTTGTTCTGGTGTAAAATGTGAATTTGTACAGAAATAACACTGTCTTTTCTCGCACTACCTGGCCAGAGAGAAACGAAATTTCACTTCACTGTATGTTGAACACATATGGCAGAATTGACAATAAAACTGACTTTGATCTTTGAAATAAACATTTTTTGATGCATGCGCACAGGCTTGAAAAAGAATGTTGGGAGACAGGCTTCAAATATATTCAGACCATAGACTGTGTCACTTCTTTATACAAACTGAGATTCAAACCTCAGGAAAAGTCATTTGGAGAGAAATTAACAAAACTCATAGGGAGTTTTCTCAGCGCTCGGAGTTTTGAAGCAGGATTCAGCAGTTGGTCGGTGAAGTGTGGAGACAAAAGACCAATCTAAAAGGTTTCTGGTTTCTGGTCAAACAAAAGTGATTTTCACATGTGTAAATCCTGTTTCAAGAGTTAAACCCAGGCTTTGTTTCTTCACTGTCTGCTCCTCAAGAGGCTGTGGCTCAGATCTGTGTTCGGGACAAACCTGTGAATTGGATTTTTCGGATTCCAGACGACCTCTTCATCAGCGGTGAGTTGTTGAGCAGCAGTCAGTGGAATATTTTTATGATTAGCGGCCGTATTTCTGTTGCTAAAAGCACATACCGTCTTGTTTGTTAGCGACACTAGCGCTCCCATTCAAAACCCGTGTATATTAGCGCCGTTTACTCGCGCTTGGAGTTTTTGAAACATCAATTATACTAATTAAATATTGAACGCTTTTAAGTTTATGTTCAAGCCGAATTTAGCTAACAATCTAGTTTACTAGACGCATTCATTCATTCTTTTCCCCTTGAATTGATTTTATCCACTTTGCACATTTTTGAGTGCCAAACGCTAAGTAAGCCATAGGGTTCCATTTTGGGTTTCCTCTGAATATGAATGAACTGATTTGTTACGCAACTTTAATTATTAATCTGATCAACTGCTTAGTATTTAGATCTCTACTTAAGTCATTTTATTTATTGACTACAATTTAGTATTTTTGACAGATGAAAACTTTCCCTTTTTGATGAATGAATTATTGAAGCTGACTGTGTTTAATAGTCAGTTGATTGCTGATGAAATTGAAATAAGAACAGATAACAAGGTAGCCTCATTATCTATTGGCTAATGTTTATCTGGCCCCACCACGTCCACAGTTGATGCATTTTAATTTATTTTCTTTAATTAATTAGTTAATTTTTTTGTTCATCATAATTCCAAGGCTGCTGCGTGTCTATAAAGCTTTCATTAACAATTTGAAACAAAAAAATCCATACAACCTTTGAGTGCACAAGCACCATGTGATTTACAATCCAGGATGTTTATACAAGTCTAGGAGCATTATTGATTGATTGATTGATGTCTAGGAGCAGGTTTTATGAAGTTGTTGTCTGGTAGTTGTGGCCATAGCGGCTTATCAAAAGCCTGATCCCGTCAGATCTCAAAGGCTCAGCAGGTCCTGGTCATGACTTTGATAGAGATCCTGGAACACCAGGAGCCACAGGGGGGCGCTAGTAGTAAAACCTGTCATTGTGTCTTTAGGCAAGACACTTCAGTCTGCCCCAGGGCAGCTGTGGCTACAATAGTATCTTACCACCACCAAGTGTGGAGTGAACGATCAATGAACTGTAACGAGCTTTGGGCGTCTTGAAAGGCGATGTATAAATGCAATTATTAATTTAAAAATGAATTCCTATTTTGAAGTTTTCTGTTGTTCTAAACGATCTGTTAACTTCCGCTAGCACTTCCCGTGTACGGCTCTGTAAATGTGGATAAGCCGTGTTTTTGTTTATTAATGCGGCGTTACCTGCTGCGTTTGCCTATAAGACGTCATTTCAAGTACTGCTGATACAAGATATTGATTAGAGCAGCACATGACAATATGTTTGTGTGTTGTTCAGGGTTATTTTTATGAACTTGTTTTTCTTTTGTACAAAACCTGGAACAGAAAATATTGGAAATAACTGTAATTCCTAAAGTATTAGTCTGCACAGTCATATACCTGAAGCAGCACAGTTCAGTGTAAACTGTTGTTAACGGTCAGTCCCGATTGGTCAGCAGAGCTGTTTTTCTGTCCTTACAGAATTAAAGTGTCACTGTTTCACCAAAGCTCGGGTTTCTGTCTTCACGTGTGTGATGATATATCCGCTCAACATTATTAGAATTCAGAGACACAAACCAGTTCAATATGTCTGAATATGTTTACTTCATTTGATCTTTTTTGCTGACAGAAAACGCCTTTAAAATAAAATACAAATTTAATTGTTTCATTCAGCCAAATGGAACTTGTTTCTAAACACACTGAAACATTCTGACATATGATTTACTATGTGTGATTTTATGTGTGACGTTTTGTCCATAACGAACACCATATTCGAGCACAAGGGTGTCCATCAGTGCACGTGGCACCAGGACACCCTAGAACGAAGGTCGATGATCAACTTTGTTGTCGTGTCATCTGACCTCCGGCTGCGTGTCTTGGACACTCAGGTGAAGAGAGGGGTAGAGCTGTCAACTGATCACCACCTGGTTGTGAGTTGGGTCTGCTGGCAGGGGGAGGAAGCCGGAGAGACCTGGCAGGCCCAAGCGTATCATGAAGGTCTGTTGGGACGTCTGGCAGAGCCCTCTGTCAGGGGCACCTTCAACTCACACCTCCGGGAGAGCTTCTCCCGGATTCCGGGGGAGGCTGGGGTAGGGCTGGGTATCGATCAAAATTTTCCGATGCCGATACCAATATCGATACCTTCATTTCGATACCGATTCCTGACCAGTACCTTTTTCGGTTCCTATTTTATATTAATTCTAGGAATTTTTAAAATTTCATTACACATTCTATTACACATACTGGAGTTTATTTTCCGTTATTCAAGTTATTTCCAAAGTTGAAAAATGAACAAGAACACAACTGCACACCATCACATTATATCTCACACACACACACACACACACACACGCACACACGCACACACACACACACACACACATACACCTACACCTCTAGCAGTTTTTCTTCAAGAAAATTAACATATCAGCCTTCTCAGGGGACAGACAAGCTCTTTCCTGGCTAATGGTGTCCCCAGCGGTCGAAAATGTGTGCTCAGCAGGAGTGGACGATGCCTGCACACACAGGGCTAGCTATGCGGAGGCATTTTTAAAGCCAGCATTTTTGACTTGGCTAGTAACATAGCCATAAACAATAGTTACTCGCCAATATCCTACAGTACCGTTAACATACATAGGCAAACTTGTAACAACCTAGCTAGCTCCTACCTTAACAAACAAAGCAGATCAACGGAATTCACGGAACAAACTTACCCGATGAAATATCAGACACAGCGCTGTGCTCGGTACTTTCAGATGAATCCGAGTCTGGTCGTAAAACGTCCTGTAGAGAGGTGGTGGGTAGTGAATGCGCGCAGTATTAGAGTCGGTGTTGCGAAAGTATAACCACGCTTTCGACAGGCATTTTTTAAGGGTTTGACGACCAAGCTAATTGATTAGCTAACTTATTAGTTCCCTACAAGTTAGGTGAATCTCGCCTTGCCTGTGAACGAGGGGCGTGACCACGCTGTGTTTTTCATACACGCGGACGTTTCAGCCAATCTCAGGTGGCATTATCAGGCCATAAGCACGCAGGCACGTATCTGAGCCACACGTGATTAACCTCTGGGTATCGAAACGTGGAACCGAAAGACGAGGCACATTTCGATACCTAGAAGAACCAAAGCATTTCGGTCGGTGCCATGAAGGAACCGAATTTCGATGCCCAGCCCTAGGCTGGGGACATGGAGTCTGAATGGGCTTTGTTCTCAGCTTCTATTGTCGATGCGGTCGCCCATAGCTGTGGCTGTACGGTCTGTGGTGCCTGTTGTGCCTGTTGTGGCGGCAATCCCCGAACCCGGTGGTGGACACTGGAAGTAAGGGATGCCGTCAGGCTGAAGGAGTCCTATTGGGCCTTGTTGGCTCATGGGACTCCTGAGGCATCTGACGGGTACCGGCGGGCCAAGCATGCTGCAGCCCGGGCAGTAGCAGAGGCAAAAACTCAGATTTGGGAGGAGTTCGGAGAGGCCATGGAGGAGGACTAGCGGATGGCCTCAAAGAAATTCTAGCAAACGGTCTGGCGCCTCAGGAGGGGGAAGCACTTCTTCACCAACACTGTTTACAGTGCGGGTGGAGAGCTGTTCACGTCAACTGAGGATGTTGTGGGACGGTGGAAGGAATACTTTGAGGATCTCCTCACTCCCGCCGTTACGTCTTCCGAGGAGGAAGCAGAGGCTGGGGACTTGGAGGCGGACTCGTTCATCACCCTGGCTGAAGTTTTTGAGGTGGTTGGAAAGCTCCTCAGTGGCAAGGCCCCGAGGGTGGATGAGATCCGTCCTGAGTACCTTAAGTCTCTGGATGTTGTAGGGCTGTCTTGGATGACACGTCTCTGCAACATCACATGGCGGTTGGGGTCAGTACCTCTGGACTGGCAGACCGGGGTGGTGGTCCCTCTGTTTAAGAAGGGGAACCAGGTGGTGTGTTCCAACTATCGGGGACTCACACTCCTCAGCCTTCCCAGTAAGGTCTATTCCAGGATGCTGGAGAGAGGAATTCGACCGATAGTCGAACCTCGGATTCAGGAGGAGCAGTGTGATTTTCGTCCCGGTTGGGGAACTCTGGACCAGCTCTATACTCTCCATCGGGTTCTCGAGGATGCATGGGAGTTTGCCCAACCAGTCCACATGTACTTTGTGGATCTGGAAAAAGCATTTGGCCATGTCCCTCGTGGGGTCCTGTGGAGTGCTCTGGGAGTACGGGGTCCCGGGCCCTTTGCTAAGGGCTGTTTGATCCCTGTATGACCGGAGCAGGAGCTGTGTTCACATTGCCAGTAGTCGGACCTGTTTCCGGTGCATGTTGGACTCCACCAAGGCTGCCCTTTGTCACCGGTTCTGTTCATTAAATTTATGGACAGAATTTCTAGGCGCAGACAGGGGCCGGAGGGGATCCGGTTTGGGAACCAAAGGATCTCATCTCTGCTGTTTGCAGATGATGTTGTCCTGATGGCTTCATCAAACCGGGACCTCCAGCGTGCAATGGGGTGGTTTGCAGTGTGAAGCGGCTGGGATGAGGATTAGCCCTTCCAAATCCGTGGCCATGGTTCTCGACTGGAAAAAGGTGGCTTGCTCTCTCCGAGGGGGTGGAGAGTCCTTGCCTCAAGTGGAGGAGTTCAAGTGTCTTGTTCACAAGTGAGGGGAGGATGAAGCATGAGATTGACAGGTGGATCGGTGCAGCGTCAGCAGTGATGCGGTCGCTGTACCGGACCGTTGTGGTGAAGAGGGAGCTGAGCCGAAAGGCAAAGCTCTCAATTTACCGGTCAATCTACGTTCCTACCCTCATCTATGGTCATGAGCTCTTGGTAATGACCGAAAGGACGAGATTGTGGATACATGCGGCCAAAATGAGTTTCCTCCGCAGAGTGGCTGGGCGCTCCCTTAGAGATAGGGTGAGGAGCTCAGTCACACAGGAGGAGCTCGGAGTAAAGCTGCTGCTTGTCCACGTCGAGAGGAGAAGCTGAGGTGGCTCGGGTGTCTGTTCCGGACACCTCCCTCGGGAGGTGTTCCGGGCATGTCCCACCGGGAGGAGGCCCCGGGGAAGACCCAGGACATGCTGGAGGGACTATGTCTCTCGGCTGGCCTGGGAGAGCCTTGGGGTCCCCCTGGAGCAACTGGATGAAGTGTCCGGGCTGAAGAGAGGGGATGAAGAGGAAGAAAATGGATGGATTTTATGTGTATTTAATTACTTTATTTGCACAGTTAAAGTTATTTTACTTGACACTTCTTTTCCTTTGTTCTAATGTAGAGCTCCAAGATCCACCAACAGAATAGTATTCACGTGTGACCAGTGTGGAAAGGTGTGGCCAAAAGCTTCTGGACTGAAAGTACGCTACAGAACTCACACAGGAGAAAGACCACACGAGTGTGACCAGTGTGGGAAAGCTTTCTCTACATCATCTCATCTCAATGGACACATGAGAATTCACTTCACACACAGACTATAGGACTGACCAGTGTGAAAAGGCTTTTAGAACATCCCAGCAACTCTCCAGTCATGACCAAACGCACACAGGAGACGAACCAGACAACTGAAGAAAGAGGGAAGGCTTTCAGGTCTGTGAGGAACCGTCTGAAACATGTCCAAACCTTCCAGACTGAAGAGAAAAGGTGCAGCTCTGACCAGTGTGGAGGACTTTGAGAAAACCTGCTCCTCTTAAGGTGCACTGCTCCTTTAGAGTGTTCAAGATGACACTCTAAAGGAGAAAGAGCTGCAGAGGCTGGATCAAGTGAGCCTAAAGTCAGACTCAAAAAGCTGGAGGTAATCTTTTTTTTCAGAGGAGGCGCATGAATGCAAAGAGAGAGAAAAGGTAAGAGTTTTTTTTTTTTTTGGTTTGTTTGTTGTTGTTGTTGTTGTTGTTGTTGTTGTTGTTTGGTTGAAAACGTTTTTTTTTTACTACAAATCTGTAATAGAAAATCTAAACGAAACTGTCGTCTTCTAGGGAAAAATGTGGTCCATTAGCTCGGAGTTTCATTGGAGGAAATGTAGAACTGCTCCACCAGAAAACTCGCACTGCAGAAGAATGTGATCTGTGAAAAATGTAAAGGTACGTCAGTTTACAGTTTTATTTATTTGTATAATCTGTTCAGATAGATGAACATGTCTGTTTTTGGGTGCTAACAGCATTAGAACATTGTTTAAAGTTATTAAAATTGTTAGAGCTATAATTTCCAGACTATAAGCCGTTACTTTTTTCTCACACTTTGAACCCTGCGGCTTTTACAACGATGCAGCTAATTTATGGACAGATTATTCCTTCATCACTGTCGCTGTCGTCAGCACAACAGTTTATCTGATGCTAAATGAACTTTAGTGAGTGGGACACGTCTTGATGACCCGTATGTGTTAAATGCAGGTGAGGCGTAAATGACGAGAAGAAACGTCTCAAACTTCAGTAGTGGGACATCCACTCATACCTGATCGATACACCTATCCCCACCCCCGGGACATCCACTCATACCTGATCGATACACCTATCCCCACCCCCGGGACATCCACTCATACCTGATCGATACACCTATCCCCACCCCCGGGACATCCACTCATACCTGATCGATACACCTATCCCCACCCCCGGGACATCCACTCATACCTGATCGATACACCCATCCCCACCCCCGGGACATCCACTCATACCTGATCGATACACCTATCCCCACCCCCGGGACATCCACTCATACCTGATCGATACACCTATCCCCACCCCCGGGAGAACCTGAAATCTGCTGAAATCAAAAGCAGTAGAAGTGATAAGTAACAAAAGAAATAGGCTAAATCCATCCACAGCTGAGAAAATTATACTTTTGAATAAAAATCTTGAATTGTAATACAAAAAGGAGTCTTTATTGTTTTATTTAATTAAAAACTAATTGCAACAAGAACACACATACACATTTTTATTTAACCAGGAAAGTCCCATGAGATTAAATTCTTTTCCAAGGGAGTCCGAGCCAAGAGGCAGCAAAAAGTTATTATCTTTTAAATTAACAAAAAGGTTTCAATACAATTCATGTTTGTTGTTTACAGACATTGCACATAAATACAAAACGTTACATTTACACATAATCAACCTTTAAAATAATGTAGAAATCATGTAAAACAGTTTAAGTTCAGGGGGCTGTCTCAGATGTTCAGTGTGGATTTAAAGTCATTCAGTGATATAAACAGGTTCACCCTGGGATTGTTTCAGAACGTCAAACATTCTGGATGTTGTAGTTCTAACATATCGCCACTAGATGTCACTTTGGAGAGTTTCAAACTGTGTTTCAGCCTCCGGCACAATCGCTTCAACTGCTTCAGTGTTTCGTAAAGCCTTACTTTGCCCATCCCTACAAAAACACCTAGTCCATTATTGAAGTAATTTTGTCTACGGCTTCTCCATGACTGACAGAAATACAAACCTGCCACATGTCAGAGCAATGTTCTTCATTGTGTTTTTGTTTACAGATTAACTTCCCGGAGAAAGACTGGCTCCCTGAACACCTCATGTTCCAGCTGGAGAGACTGCTACCTGCCAGAGAAGACGTGATGCTGATGGACGGAATGGAGGAGGTGGACCTGGAGGAGGTGGACCTGGAGGAGGTGGACCTGGAGGAGGTGGACCTGGAGGAGGTGGACGACCAGGCCCAGCGGAGGAAGCAGCAGGGAGAGGCCTACGAGGAGGACGAAGATGCCCCACGATCAGGAGTCCAGTGCCAGACCCAATGAGCCGCTCCTCTGCCCAAACTTAAAATGGCCACCAGAGTTTTGGATTCTTCGTTTGAGGCTCAGACTCAAAAACGCAAAAGTCTGTCACACTGAAAATGTTTGTTGAACTAAAAATAAAAGTGTCAGGAGTTTATGGAATATTAGGAGTCAGTTACTTGTGGTAATAATTAAGATGCGCTGTGTAATTTTCTCTCCATGGCGATGTTAATATTTTGCCTATAATGTTCTTTCTCTTTCTTGGTTGTGATGATTGCGCTGTTGGCCACTTTAAACTGAGAAAAACACGATTTCCCTTTTAAAACTCTGCACTGGGACTGAAAGGGAAAACGTTTTTTTCCCACCACCTTCGTTTCCACAAAAAGTGAGTGCTTTCTGTCGCTGCCCAGAGGAAAATGGAGTGAGCATTAAAAACATTTGCATTCGCATTAATCTGTGGTTTTCAGATTCTCGGATGTGAAGATGTCACACTCCCTGATGGGGGACAAGAGAAAAGATTTCCCCTTTAGATTCTATTGTACCCTGAAATATCTAAAAGGTTCAGTAAATGTACAGTGACTTCACCCAAGAACTCACTGTATTGCAACGGAAAGCTGCATTTTAATAATAATTTTAGCTCTATATGACCTATAGAATGTTATCTAACCCCATGGAAGTATAAGATCTTTTATTATAGATCAGGGGTGTCAAACTCATTTTGGTCCGGGGGCCGTATCCACCTACTTTGATCCCAAAGGGGATCAGAAAACACATGGCAAATATACTCCAAAAATAGCAATAAGTCCAAATATTTGTGCAGAGAAATGCAAATCTAATACAGAAGTGTTGTTTATTTGATGAACTCTTTCTTTTACAAAATATTATAATATTATGAGCAACCTGAAACTTTAAGAAAAATGTAATTTCAACACAATGTGAAGAATCCCTCAGTCGTCCAGGTAGAATCCATGGTGAAAGGAGAAATTCAATTTGTCAACTGGACAAAGTTTATTTGGTCGAAAACGTTTCGCAGCTCATCGAGTAACGATAGGAGGAGACCGGCGACTCCAAGTAGAAGTCTTCAGGAAGCCACACACACAGACCAATACCTGCTTTTTGATTCACACCACCCACTGCAGCACAAACTGGGGGTTATTTGGACATTACATCACAGGGCCCAAGTGGTTCCCACAAGCACAGAGGGAAAGGAGAAAGAAGAACAACATGTGCAGGAAGCCCTCTCTGTTTGTGGATATCCTAAATGGGCTTTCAACAAAACCAAGAGAGACAAGGGCAATAAACAAGACAACAGAGAATCAGAACCCAGGAGGAAAGGTGTAACCATTCCTTACCTGGCCGGCGTTTCTGAAGAACTACAGAGGATTTTCAGACAATAGGAAATCCCAGTCTATTTCAAACCCACAAACACTTTAAGACAAAAACTCGTCCACCCAAAGGACAAAACACCGAGCCACAAACAAAGCAATGTGGTCTACTCCATTCAGTGTAGTGAAGACTGCAGTGAGCGCTACACTGGAGAAACAAAACAACCACTTCACAAGAGGATGTACCAACACAGACGGGCGTGCCAGAGTGGACCGTCATCTGCCGTACATCTTCACCTAGAAGCCACGGGCCATTCATTTGAGGACAGTGAGGTTCAGATCTTGGAAGAATTGGTTTGAGAGGGGAGTTAAAGAGGCTATTTTTGTCAAAAAAGAGAATCCTTCTTTGAACAGGAATGAGCGGGTCAGAAACAATTTGTCCCCCATCTATAATTCCATTCTCAAACCTAAATCAAAACAAACAAAGGAAACAAATAGGGCTAGCCAGATCAGGTCCAGAGGTGTGAAAACACCCATTAGGGTTTGAATGGGTATGCTAAACTAGATGCCAGAGAAAAACTGAAGAAAGAAAGAAAAGAAACTGAAAACAAAGATGTGGGATAGTTTCAGAATAATTTCAGTGTAGTTAGCTCCTCCCTGCAGCTAGATATAAGCAGTGTCCATCAGCACTCTAGCCAGAACTGACGAAGCAACTCGGATGAGCTGCGAAACGTTTTCAACCAAATAAACTTTGTCCAGTTGACAAATTGAATTTCTCCAATCCAATCCAATCCAACTTTATTTCTATAGCACATTTTATAAACAGAGACAGTTTCCAAAGTGCTGCACATAAAATTAATAGAACTTAATAACATTACTAAAATAGCAATAAATAAAGTGCTAATAATACAATCACTAAAAACAAAAGCAATTATAAAAACATTACTAAAAAAGCAATAAATAAAGTGATAATAATAAAATAACTAAAAACAATAAAAACACAGAGGACCACACAACTCATGCGGGATTAAAAGCCAGAGAATAAAAGTGGGTCTTAAGACGAGACTTAAAACACTCCACAGTGGGAGCTGTTTTGATGTGAGGAGGCAGAGCGTTCCACAGCTTTGGTCCAGCCACAGAAAAGGCTCTGTCTCCTCTGGTTTTAAGTCTCGTCTTAGGAACCACGAGTTGGAGCTGGTCCTCGGACCTCAGAGCGCGGGCGGGGGTGTAAATCTGGATGAGGTCCGAGATGTAATCCGGGGCCAGTCCATTCAAAGCTTTAAAAACAAACAATAAAATTTTAAAATCAACTCTAAAACGAACGGGGAGCCAGTGCAAAGATGCTAAAATCGGAGTTATGTGCTCTCGTTTTTTGGTACCGGTTAAAAGGCGCACAGCGGAGTTTTGGACTAGCTGTAGACGAGAAAGTGCATGGTGGCTAATGCCAGAGAAAAGTGCATTACAGTAGTCTAAACGAGAAGAGATAAAAGCGTGCACGACTTGTTCGAAAGATTTAAAAGATAAAAAGGATTTGATTTTGGATAAAAGCCTTAAATGATAAAAGCCAGATTTGACGACCGCATTCACGTGCTTATCAAGCTTAAAATCATTGTCAATAGTGACGCCAAGGTTGGTAACAGAAGATTTGACTTGTTGTTTAAGTGGGCCCAAGTCCAAGAGGGGGTAAATTTTACCAAACAACACAACTTCAGTTTTACCCTCATTGAGACTTAAGAAATTGTGGGCCAGCCAAGCCTTGACGTCACTCAGACAAGCAAGGAGAGGTGTCAGGGGACCGGAAGAACGTTTTTTGAGTGGTAAATTTGGCAGTCATCTGCATAAAAGTGATATTGAATATTGTGTTTTTTAAAAATTTCACTCAGTGGGAGAAGGTACAAAGCGAACAGAATAGGCGCGAGAATGGAACCCTGGGGGACTCCACAGTTAAGAGGAGCAGTGGACGAGGTGGAGTCCCCCAGTCTGACTGAGCAGCATCTCCCACTGAGGAAGGACCTGAACCACTCAAGTGCAGTCCCCCTGACACCAACATAGTTGTCCAACCGATTTAAAAGAGTTGCATGGTCCACTGTGTCAAAGGCAGCAGTCAAGTCTAAAAGCACTAAAATGGCAGAGTCACCAGAAGTCACTAAAAACAGGTCATTAAAAACCTTTAAAAGTGCAGACTCTGTGCTGTGTAATGCCTTATAGCCTGATTGGAAGATGTCAAAAGTGCCATGTGCTTCTAGAAAAGACTGGAGCTGCAGGAGGACACATTTCTCCAGAATTTTGGCCACAAAAGGAAGCTTGGAGATAGGTCTATAATTGGCGACTACGGACGTGTCAAGGCTGGGTTTTTTTAAGAGGGGAACAACCACAGCTTCTTTACAGAATGTGGGCACAACACCAGAAACAAGGCTGCTGTTAACAATTTTTAAAACACTGCAGCCAACAGTTGTCCAAGCTTCCTTATAAAGATGTGACGGGATAGAGTCAGTTGGGCAGGAAGAAGGCTTAAGCTTACTGACCACATTTGAAATACAGTCCATGGATACAGGTTCAAAGTGCAATAGTGTATTAGAGCAAACTTTGTTTGAACATAGGTGAGCAGATGTAGTCACAATATTAGCCCTAATGTGAGCAACTTTTCCAATGAAAAAATTAAGACATTTTTCACAGACCTCAGATGAGGACTCTACAGCAGTGGACTGGATGGGGTTAAGAACATCCCCAATGGTTTTAAAAAGAGCTCTAGGATTTTTTAAGTTTCTTGACACCAGGTCAGAAAGATATTTAGTTTTCTCACATTTTACAACTTTCTGATAATTGTGCCAGCTGTCCTGAAGAATTTGATAGGAAACATGGAGCCCGTCTTGTTTCCATTTGCGCTCCGCTCTCCTACACACGCGCCTAGCTTCGCGCGTAATGTCATTCAGCCAGGGTTCGAGTTTGGCTCTAGGGCGCACGGCTTTGCGCGGAGCCACACTGTCCAGAGCCTGGACAGTGTGGCAATTTCTCCTTTTACCATTTCAATACAATGTTTTAAAGGCAGAAGGAGAAATTCAATTTGTCAACTGGACAAAAGTTTATTTGGTTGAAAACGTTTCTCAGCTCATCAAAGCTGCTTCTTCAGTTCTGGTCAGACGCTGGTGGACACTGCCTGTATCTGCTTGAAGGGGGCGCTAACTACAATGAAATGACTCAGACTACCACACTTACTTGTTTACAGTTTGTGTTAGTTAGGTGGGCCTATTAGATCTGCAGTGGGACTGGAGTGTGGGTCTTGTTAGTAGAACCATTCAGGGCCATAATGGGTGTTTTCACACCTCTGGACCTGACCTGCTGCTTTATTGTTTTCTTTGTTTTGATTTAGGTTTGAGGATAGAGTTATATCTATAACTCTATGCCTGAGACCTCCATTTCTGTTCAAGGAAGGATTCTCTTTCTTGACAAAAATAGCCTCTTTAACTCCCCTCTCAAACCCGTTCTTTTCTTTGGCCAAGATCTGGACCTCACTGTCCTTAAAGGAGTGGCCCGTGGCTTTTAGGTGGAGATGTACGGCAGACTGAGATCCACTCTGGCTCTCTCGTCTGTGTTGGTACATCCTCTTGTGAAGTGGCTGTTTTGTTTCTCCAGTGTAGCGCTCACTGCAGTCTTCACTACACTGAATGGAGTAGACCACATTGCTTTGTTTGTGGCTCGGTGTTTTGAGCCAGTGAGATAGCTCAGAAGTTTTGCTAACTCCTGAGCTATCTCCTGCGCTAACTTGTGAGCTAGCTCATGCTCAGTGTGTGAGTGGAGGACTGGGGGTACGAGTCTCACTGCCTGAGGTCGGTTTGTGAGAAACCATCTGACTGCTGCCGCACGGTGCATGATGGAGGACACAAAGGATACTCGGATATGACCTTTGTTCACGTAACGAAGAGCACATCCAAGGTTCTGTGCTAACTCCTGAGCTAGTTTCTGTGCTAGCTCCTGAGCTAGCTTCTGTGCTAACTCATGAGCTAGCTCCTGCGCTAACTCATGAGCTAGCTTCTGTGACGTCTCTCGCTTGGTTGTTGAGCTGGTCCATTGCTTCTATCTGGTTCTCCAAGTTCTTGTTTAGTAACTCCAGAAGTTCTTGACTTGGCAGATTCGCAAGTGCCTGTGAGTACTGTGCCTGCAAACAGTCATTCTGGTCCTGCAAGTCTTTGACTGTCTTTCTGTACTTTTCTTTTTCAGACAGTAAGAATTCGAGATGATTACCTTTCACATCCGAATCAGCAAGATCTCTCTTTAGGTCATGTTGGTGTTGTAGAAGCGATTTCTCCTCATATTTAAGTTTTTTCAGATGAGCTTCTATCAGCATCTTACTTCCAATTTTATCCTTAAGTACCAGAACTTGTTTGCACAGGTTACAGTTTTCTGTTTTCACTTCACTTGTGGAAGCTAAAGATGTTTCCACATCTGGAAGCATCTTGAGCTTCTCCTCAAGTGCATCACACTCTTTCTGGAGTTTCTTTTTTTCCTTAAGCAGTTTCTTATTCATTTCTTCAACCTTGTTGTTTTCCTTGTCAGTGACCCTGTAGCTCTCCAAAATGACCTTGATTTCACGTATTTTCTCTTGCTGTGTGTCAATTTCACACAGAAACTGGTCATTCTCAGCCTGTATCTGCTGTCTCCTCTGCTCTTTTTCCCTGTATTTCGACTCCTTCACCTTTAGAGCTTCATATTCTTTGTTTGTATTCGAAAGATGTTCCTTCAGTAGCGCATTTTCACTTTTTAAGGAGCTCCATGACACCTTGAAGGCCTCACATTTCTTTCTCCAGCACAACTCATTAGCAATTTCTTCGTATGTCTTGGAGATCTTGTCCCCTAAAATCTTATTTTCTTCCAAGCTACTGTCCATCTCAAATTTTAGTTGAGTGTAGCGTGCTTCTTCATCTCCTTGAAGCAGTTTTGATTCTAACAGGTCAAACTCCTCTTCCCAAGTGCTGTTCTGGTCTCTCAGTGATTTCAATTCGTCCTCCAGTTTTCTGATTTCTTCTTGGATTGTTAATTTGTTCTGTAGCTCCTTGAAACGCTGTTGAAACGCTTCTTCTCTAGACTCAAAATCTGAAATTACTTTTTTCAGATGTTGGATCTCTGAGTTTTGCTGTTCACATTGCAACTCAAGATCCTTTTTAACAAGTAGTTCAGACTCTGTAGTAGAGATAAGTTTGGCATTCTCTTGACCTAGTAAAGACATCATCCTCTCATGTTCCTCCTTCTCTCGAGTCAGATGACCAATCTTTTCCAATTCAATCTTAAGCTTCTCTTCAAGATCCTGTGTATCTCCACATAAGTGATCTATGGTAGCAGATAGTTTGCTGTTTTCAGTTTGCAAAGACTTGAGTTTGTGGTGCATAGACATTTCCATTTCCTGAATTTGATCCTGAAGGCGGTCCCTGTCCAGCTCTAATTTGAAAATGGTGTCCTTATACGCCTGGTATCCACTCTTCAGATTTCTGAGGCATTCTTCAAGTATTTGAAATTCAGAATCTGGATGATTGGTGGAATTATTGTTTTTCTTCACTTCCTCCATTTGACAGTCCATCTCAGAAATGACTAAATCTGGATTTGGAGAAAATTTGCAGTCTAAGTGTGCTCTCTCAGTGAACTCTCAGTGAACTCTCAGTGAAATGGTGTCTGTGTCTGAAAGGACCTACACTTATAATCTCTGGTCTGCTTTGAGTCAATAGTTCTATGAATCTCAAAGCCAGTTCAAAGTTCAAAGCTTCTTTGAACCTTAAAGGGATAGTGCGTGTTTTTTTAAATGTTAATCTGTATGGGTTTCTTCCTTCTAAAAGTTACGTGTGTTGACACCGGCTTACCTCTGACAGTCTCAGCTGATCCCGGTTCGGCTCGCTTTCTGGAGCCCACGTAAGTAGGTCCGGTAACTTCCCTGGAACATGAAATAAAGCTTGTTTTTCTTCTCAAAACAAAACATTTGTCCGAAAGGTGATATGTTTGCGTCCCAAACAGTTGTCCATGAAACATAGTTTGCGGTCACGTATTGTGTCTCTCGATTCATATGATTGCACGCATATTAGCTGTTCATTTTGATGAACAGATGAAAAATGAATAGATGAAAATGAACACGTTCCACCATAGGTGTCCATTTGCTCCATTCGGTTTCCCCGTCACTCCACGTGAATATTGTATCGTATATTTGATGCACAACCCACAAGTTATCCAAGTATCCTGCAGGTGACCCAAGTCCAAATAACCAGCTGGTGTCCAGTTCAATCATATATTTAGATGGAATTAATATCAAGATAACAAAGATTAAGATGACAAATGTAAGAACACATTTCTCAGACAAATAGTGACAAATAAAATAACTCTGTGCAAATTTTATTGGAATAACATTTTTTCAAATATTGACTGGGATAAAATGTGGGTTTATAACAATAGATATTTAGTTAATAAAACCACAGAGGTTTATTTTAAAATTATACATTTGATCTATCCAACAAATTATTTTATGGAAAAAATATGAATAATTATTGTAAATGTGACCCATGTGTATTTTGTAATAGAGAAATCGAAACAATTAAACATATCCATATGAATGTATATATGTTCATTTTGTCCAGGGGGAGCCAGGTAAACACAACAGGAAAGGCCTAATTCTTTGCCACTCTGTTGTTTTGGTCGATGATGAAATCGTTCATTCCCTCAAAGTGTTTTAATCCAGATCAAGTGTCAAATGTCGATTGTTAAAATTCTGTTTTCTGTTGTAATACAGTGAATTCCTGGGCCTATGATCAGATCTAAAATTTGTGACTTTACCTTTTGGATATATCATGGCAATGTACAATGTGATCAATAGGGAATATCTGGCTCCTGAGACTATGACATCATCACATTCTAGAATGTGAAAATGACCAATTTACCATGGCAACACAATGCACACATGAGCAAACACAGGACTTATCAATAGTGAAGTATCAGGTCATGTGCTGATCTCGATCACAGTGGAAAATCAAAACTTACAGACAGCTAAGAGCAAAAATCAGAGGCACTGCAGAAAAAGTCCTTTTATGTAAATAACAGGTTTGGGCTGTATGGGGCCTAATTCAGGGCGTACAAGAATAAAAGGATGCTTTTAAATCGATCGGCGATCAGTCACACAGCACAGGTCACATGATCCCAATTAGACAAACGACAAAAGCACTGGATATGTGAAATGTGACTGACGTATACCTGTATGTAGACCAAATACATTTTGGACCACTTTAGTCCATGTTAGAATGTTGTTAGCTCATCAAAAACATACCTCCAGTTGTATTGTTTCATTCAGACACTTTTGGGGAACCTTTTATTATTCGTCTGTCTGCATTGCCAAAGCTCAGAAGGTTCTGTTCCATTCATGATGTCGTGAAGTGAACAGAACCTTTTACCCTTTGTTCACTTGAAACTCCAGGGCTGAAATGATCCAGTGATTCTGGTGAAGGTGTGGGCTTTATAAAGACAGTGGAGCACTTTCATGACATCACAAGGACTGTTTGTGTTTGAGAGAAGGTTTGTGTGTTAAACATGTGTGAATGAAACAAACATTAGAACCTAGATTAGAATTCAGAGACACAAACTTGTTCAATATGTTTGAATATGTTTCCTAAATTTGATCTTCTTTGCTACAGACAGAAAAAAAACTTTAAAATAAAATATACACTTAATTGATTCATTCAGCCAAATGGAACTTGCTTGTAAGTCTCACGCATTGAGAGTGTGACACACGCAATTCGACGTGTTCACACGCTCACACGCCACACATGGCATTTCTCACGCAGAATTTTTATTTTTATTTTTTTGTGCCCAGAAAATCGGTCTGTGTGGCTCAGTTTATGCAGGCACCGCGCGTTTTCAGCGAAAAAAAACTCCCCCCCTCCTCCCCGCCCCGCTCCCCGGAAAAAAATCTCAGTTATCAGGTGCCGCGCCCTTTTCAGCCAATCAGAAAATAGATTGTTCTGTTGTTGGGCAGACTGTAGAGTGGGCAGGCCGTAGAGTGTAGTTTCAGCTGCTAAGCACGCACTGCACTGTCAGTGATAAGGACAGCGACTGAACACGAGGAACGACAAAACGGTGATGATAAAACAAACTGAGAACCATCAGGTAAGAACTTCATTTATATAACTCTCATTAGTTGCTTTGTAGTTTAAGTTTGAGAGTGTGACACACGCAATTCGACGTGTTCACACGCTGTCTCACGCACGACCCCGCTCAAAACGTGAGAGCCCTGCTTGTAAAACACACTGAAACATTCTGACATATGATTTACTATGTGTGATTTTATGTGTATTTAATTACTTTATTTGAACAGTTAAAGTTCTTTTACTTGACATTACTTGACACTTCTTTTCCTTTGTTCTAATGCAGAGCTCCAAGATCCACCAACAGAATGGTATTCACATGTGAACAGTGTGGAAAGGTGTGGCCAAAAGCTTCTGCACCGAAAGTACACTACAGAACTCACACAGGAGAAAGACCATACGAGTGTGACCAGTGTGGGAAAGCTTTCTCTACATACGTAATTGGAGCGGAATGTAAACAAACACTTAACATGCAGCAAATAAAATTGAATAAAATAAAGTATAAAACCAATAAGCTATAATATAACACAAAATTTACAAATTTACAAGAATATAACAGTGCAGGTAATGATCAGTGCAGAGACAGACAGGTGCAAAAAATACAGCACAGGGTCATGTGACTGACACAGAGCGGGGGGTGGGAACAGTCCTAGTGTTATTATTATTCAAGAGTCCAGCAGCAGAGGGGAAGAAGCTGTTTTTTTATGGCAAAAGGGTCTGGTCCGAATGGACCGTAGCCTCCTGCCTGAGGGGAGCAGATCAAAAAGTCCATGACCAGGGTGAGAATGGTCGGATGCAATCCGACCTGCACGTGTCCGTGTCCTGGAGGTGTACAGGTCCTGAAGAGATGGAAGGCTGCAACCAATCACCTTCTCAGCAGAGCGCACAACACGCTGCAGTCTCTGTTTGTCCCTGGTGGTGGCTCCAGCATACCATCGAGTCCATCCTCACCTCCTCCATCAGGAGGAGGTGAGGATGGACTCGATGATGGCAGTGTAGAACTGCACCATTGTCCGTGCTGGTAGGTTGAATCTCTTCAGCTGCCTCAGGAAGTACAACCTCTGCTGGGCGTCCTTTATGACAGAGGTGATGGTGGGCTCCCATTTGAGGTCCTGGGTGATGGTGGTCCCCAGGAAGCGGAATGAGCCCACAGACTGAAGAGAAAAGCTGCAGCTCTGACCAGTGTGGGAGGACTTTGCGAAAACCTGCTCCTCTGAAGGTGCACCGTCTTGAACTCTCTAAAAGAGAAAGATCTGCTGAGTCCGGATCAAGTGAGCCTAAAGTCAGACTCAAAAAGCTGGAGCTGATCTTGAGTTTTTCAGAGGAGGCGGATAAATGCAAAGAGAGAGAAAATGTAAGAGTTTTTATTTTTTTTTAGCTACAAATTTTAGCTAGAAATCTAAACCAAACTGTTGTGTCCTCTTCTTCTCCCATCCATTCAACCCATGATAGTGGACATGTGGAAGGAGAGGAGACCTCATCAGCCACTGTTTATCCGGGATCTTGAGGTGGAGAGGGTGAGCACCTTTAAATACCTGGGGGTCCACATCAGTGATGACCTCACCTGGACGCTCAACACAACACAGGTGGTGAAGAAGGCTCAACAGCGGCTGTACTTCCTGAGGAGGCTGAGGAAATTTGGCATGCCGCCCAAAATCCTCAACAACTTTTACAACTGCATCATTGAGTCCATCCTGACCGGCTGCATCACTGTGTGGTACGGCAGCACTACTGTGAAGGACCGCAAACGCCTGCAGAGAGTGGTAAAGAAGGCCACAAAGATCGCCAGGACTCCTCAACCGTCTCTGCAGAGCATCTACCATTGCAGAGTCCGCAAGAGAGCTGCCTTCATCATCAAAGACCCGTCCCACCCCCAACATGGACTATTCACACTCCTACCTTCAGGCCGGAGGTACAGGAGTGTGAAAAGCAGGACTACTAGACTCAAGAACTCTTTCTTCCGAACTGCTGTCAGATTCATGAACAGCTTAGCGATAGCCCACCCTCTTGGACATTGATTGACTGATACTTTGCACATGAGTAATTTGCAATGATATTGTCCAACTGTTAAGATAATCTGTCAGATTACAGCTACACATGTAACTGCTCGAATGTTTACACTTCCTGTTTGCACTATATCACTAACCATAGCCGTGTCCCAATTCCCAGAATGCACAGTTTGGAGCGTGGTTTGAAGGGGGCTCAGACTGCAGTCAAGGAGGTGCATACTTGCTCAGCCCTGAGTGCAGTCCGCGGACAGCATGGCCGTCTGCGAAATGGGACAGGTCTCGCAACTCCGGGAAGCAGCTGCCGACTCAATTTTTTCCCGTAGAAGAAGTAGCGCACGGTGCATGCTGAGATAGATGAGTGCGCGAAGCGTGCATTTTCACGCACTTGGTCCACGCCCCGATTTCCATGGAAACGACTGCGGTCTTCAGACCACGTGTTAACTGCGCATGGGACAAAAAAGAAATGGGACAGCAGTCGTCGCACCGGATGCGCTTCAAACCATGCTCCGAACCATGCACTCTGGGAATTGGGACACGGCTTAGGTTTACACTTCCTGTTTGCACTATATCAGCCATTTTTACACTTCCTGTTTGCACTATATTAACGTTTACACCCCGTTTTTACTACTGACAGTTGCACATAAAACTAATGTTGCACATTATCTGTAAATATGTACATAGCACCTAGCCTATATTTTTCATAGTGTATATTCTGTAAAGATTGTTTCTATTTGATTATACGTTTTTACATGCTTCTCTCCATCTTATTTATCGATCTTTTTTTTTGCATGCTCTTGGCATCCAGGGTGGGCAGTAAAGTAAGAATTTCATTGTACAGGGAAACGTGTTTCTTTACTGTGCATATGACAATAAAATATTTGAATCTTGTATCTCATATCTTATAGTGTATCTCTCACTATAATACATTTTGTATGTATTCTGTGTGTGTATATTTTCCCAAAATGGTAATATCATAATATGGCAGGTGAAGGTGTTCTTCTGAAAATGGCAGGGCCGTAATCTGCACAGTGAAAGTGCTTGTGGAACTAGGAACACGCGCGGGCGTTCGTCATGAGTTGTAGTTCACTGCGCACTCCATTTCCCAGAAGCCCCTTCCTCCCGCGGCTGTGGGCGGGGCTTTACCTGTCCACACCTGCAGGGTCTCCAGGAAGCGCGAGCTGCAGCTTCTGGGACGAACCCGGGACTAAACCAGGACTAACCCGGGACTAGAGCTGGACTAAACCAGGACTAACCCGGGACTAAACCAGTACTAACCCAGGACTAAACCAGGACTAACCCGAGACTAAACCGCGATTAAACCGGGACTAGAGCTGGACCACAGTGGGACTAACCCAGACCCGGTTCTGGTCCCGGTTCGCGCTCTGGCAGCACACACGCGCACGGGCACGCGCATGGAGGAGCTCTGAAGTTTGAGGATCAAGAGAAGCAGGAAGTTCTACCAAGATGGTGAGTTATGTCACACTTTGTACTTATTTAGACCTGGTTTAGACCTGGTTTAGACCTAGATCAGTCCTGGTTTAGTCCTGGTTTAGACCTGGTTTAGACCTGGTTTAGTCCTGGTTTAGACCTGGTTTAGACCTGGTTTAGACCTGGTTTAGTCCTGGTTTAGACCTGGTTTGGACCTGGTTTAGTCCTGGTTTAGACCTAGTTTAGTCCTGGTTTAGACCTGGTTTAGTCCTGGTTTAGACCTGGTTTAGACCTGGTTTAGTCTTGGTTTAGTCGTGTATTGATCGTTTCATGTTTGGGGCAGAGTTGCTGGTTGAATTCCGGCTCTGATAAAGTCTCTGGTTGTGATTCGTGGAGGATTCTCTTCATTCCAGACTCGTGCAGGATCATGTCCTGACTCCACCCCCTCCACCTCCACTACGAGAGGGGAGAGGAGGAGAAGGAGGAGAGGAGGAGGAAGGGGAGAGGAGGAGGAGAGCAGGAGGAGGAGAGGAGGGGGAGACGAGGAGGAGGAGGAGAGGAGGAGGAGAGAGGAGGAGGAGGAGGAGAGCAGAAGGAGGGGGAGAGGAGGAGGAGTAGAGCAGGAGGAGGAGAGGAGGAGGAGGGGGAGACGAGGAGGAGGAGAGCAGAAGGAGGGGGAGAGGAGGAGGAGAGCAGGAGGAGGGGGAGAGGAGGAGAAGGAGGAGCAGTGTCTTGCTCATGGGTCATGTGTGATCAGTGTCTTGCTCGTGGGTTCCAGGGCAGTAAGTATCACTGGCAGACGGCGAACGTGAAGGTGAGCGGCGTGGACGACATGGTCCTGCTGTCGAAGATCAACGATGACGCCATCACCGACAACCTGCGGAAGAGATACGCCGACGACTACATCTTTGTATCCTCCAGAGACCGGGTTTAGACCGGGTTTAGTACTGGTTTAGACCGGGTTTAGACCGGGTTTAGACCGGATATAGACCGGATTTAGACTGGGTTTAGACCTGGTTTAGACCGGGTTTAATCCTGGTTTAGACCGGGCTTAGACCTGGTTTAGACCTGGTTTAGACCTGGTTTAGACCTGGTTTAGACCGGGTTTAGACCTGGTTTAGACCTGGTTTAGACCGGGTTTAGACCGGGCTTAGACCTGGTTTAGACCGGGTTTAATCCTGGTTTAGACCGGGTTTAGTACTGGTTTATACCGGGTTTAGTCCTGGTTTAGACCGGGTTTAGACCGGGCTTAGACCTGGTTTAGACCGGGTTTAATCCTGGTTTAGACCGGGTTTAGTCCTGGTTTAGACCTGGTTTAGACCGGGTTTAGACCTGGTTTAGTCCTGGTTTTGTTCTGGTTTAGACCGGGTTTACACTGGGTTTAGACTGGATTTAGACCCAGTTTAGACCCAGTTTAGACCAGGTTTAGACTGGATTTAGACCGGGTTTAGACTGGATTTAGACCAGGTTTAGACCGTGTTTAGACCTGCTTTAGTCCTGGTTTTGTTCTGTTTAGACCGGGTTTAGACCGGGTTTAGTCCTGGTTTAGACTGGGTTTAGTCCTGGTTTAGACTGGGTTTAAACCGGGTTTAGTCCTGGTTTAGACCGGGTTTAGACCTGGTTTAGTCCTGGTTTTGTTCTGGTTTAGACCGGGTTTACACCGGATTTAGACTGGATTTAGACCCGGTTTAGACTGGATTTAGACCAGGTATAGACCGTGTTTAGACCTGCTTTAGTCCTGGTTTTGTTCTGGTTTAGACCGGGTTTAGACCCGGTTCAGTCCTGGTTTTGTTCTGGCTTAGACCGGGTTTAGTCCTGGTTTGACCTGGTTCAGTCCTGGTTTTGTTCTGGTTTAGACCTGGTTCAGTCCTGGTTTAATCCTGGTTTTGTTGTGGTTTAGACCAGGTTTAGACCGGGTTTAGACCTGGTTCAGTCCTGGTTTAGACCAGGTTTAGACCGGGTTTAGACCGGGTTTAGTACTGGTTTATACCGGGTTTAGTCCTGGTTTAGACCGGGTTTAGACCGGGTTTAGACCTGGTTTAGACCGGGTTTAATCCTGGTTTAGACCGGGTTTAATCCTGGTTTAGACCGGGTTTAGTCCTGGTTTAGACCTGGTTTAGACCGGGTTTAGACCTGCTTTAGTCCTGGTTTTGTTCTGTTTAGACCGGGTTTAGACCGGGTTTAGTCCTGGTTTAGACTCGGTTTAGTCCTGGTTTAGACTGGGTTTAAACCGGGTTTAGTCCTGGTTTAGACCGGGTTTAGACCTGGTTTAGTCCTGGTTTTGTTCTGGTTTAGACCGGGTTTACACCGGGTTTAGACTGGATTTAGACCCGGTTTATACTGGATTTAGACCAGGTATAGACCGTGTTTAGACCTGCTTTAGTCCTGGTTTTGTTCTGGTTTAGACCGGGTTTAGACCCGGTTCAGTCCTGGTTTTGTTCTGGTTTAGACCGGGTTTAGTCCTGGTTTAGACCGGGTTTATTCCTGGTTTAGTCCTGGTTTAGACCGGGTTTAGACCTGGTTTAGAACGGGCTTAGACCTGGTTTAGTCCTGGTTTTGTTCTGGTTTAGTCCTGGTTTTGTTCTGGTTTAGACCGGGTTTACACCGGGTTTAGACTGGATTTAGACCCGGTTTATACTGGATTTAGACTGGATTTAGACCAGGTATAGACCGTGTTTAGACCTGCTTTAGTCCTGGTTTTGTTCTGGTTTAGACCGGGTTTAGACCCGGTTCAGTCCTGGTTTTGTTCTGGTTTAGACCGGGTTTAGTCCTGGTTTAGACCGGGTTTAGACTGGATTTAGACCTGGTTTAGACCTGGTTCAGTCCTGGTTTTGTTCTGGTTTAGACCTGGTTCAGTCCTGGTTTAATCCTGGTTTTGTTGTGGTTTAGACCAGGTTTAGACCGGGTTTAGACCTGGTTCAGTCCTGGTTTAGACCAGGTTTAGACCGGGTTTATTCCTGGTTTAGTCCTGGTTTAGACCGGGTTTAGACCTGGTTTAGAACGGGCTTAGACCTGGTTTAGTCCTGGTTTTGTTCTGGTTTAGTCCTGGTTTTGTTCTGGTTTAGTCCTGGTTTAGTCTTGGTTTAGTCCTTAACTCTTTCAGACCTATATCGGTCCGGTTCTGATCTCTGTGAACCCGTTCAAACAGCTGCCGTATTTCACCGACCGAGAAGTGGAGCTGTACCAGGGAGCGGTGAGTCCAAGACCGGTTATAATCCTGCTCTAGACCTGTTCAGACTCTGTAGTCTGGTTACAATCCTGCTCTGGTCCAGGCCCAGTACGAGAACCCTCCTCACATCTACGCTCTGGCCGACCTCATGTTCAGGAACATGATGATCGACTCTGAGAACCAGTGTGTCATCATCAGGTGAGTCCAGACCTAGACCAGGTTTAGACCTGGCTTAGACCTGGTTTAGTCCTGGTTTAGTTCTGGTTTAGTCCTGGTTTAGACCTGGTTCAGTCCTGGTTTAGACCGGTATTGGACTTATGTGCTAGCCACAGTTTGTCCATAACGAACACCATGTTCGAGCACAAGGATGTCAACCAGTCCACATGTGCTTTGTGGATCTGGAAAAGGCATTCGACCGTGTCCCTCGTGGGGTCCTGTGGGGAGGGCTCTGGGAGTACGGGGTTCGGGGCCCTTTGCTAAGGGCTGTTCGGTCCCTGTATGACCGGAGCAGGAGCTGTGTTCGCATTGCCGGTAGTAAGTCGGACCTGTTCCTGGTGCATGTTGGACTCCGCCAGGGCTGCCCTTTGTCACTAGTTCTGTTCATTATATTTATGGACAGAATTTCTAGGAGCAGTCAGGGGCCAGAGGGGATCCAGTTTGGGAACCACAGGATCTCATCTCTGCTGTTGTTGTGAAGCGGCCAGGATGAGGATCAAATCCTCCCAATCCGAGGCCATGGTTCTCGACCGGAAAAAGGTGGCTTGCCCTCTCCGGGTGGGTGGGGAGTCCTTGCCTCAGGTGGAGGAGTTCAAGTATCTCGGGGTCTTGTTCACAAGTGAGGGGAGGATGGAGCATGAAATTGACAGGCGGATCGGTGCAGCGTCGGCAGTGATGTGGTCGCTGTACCGGACCGTTGTGGTGAAGAGGGAGCTGAGCCGAAAGGCAAAGCTCTTGATTTACCGTCGATCTACGTTCCTCCCCTCACCTATGGTCATGAGCTCTGGGTAATGACCGAAAGGACCGAAAGATCGCGGATACAAGCGGCCGAAATGAGTTTCCTCTGCAGAGTGGCTTGGCGCTCCCTTAGAGATAGGGTGAGGAGCTCAGTCACACGGGAGGAGCTCGGAGTAGAGCCGCCGCTCCTCCACGTTGAGAGGAGTCAGCTGAGGTGGCTCGGGCGTCTGTTCCGGACGCCTCCTGGACGCCTCCCTCGGGAGGTGTTCTGGGCACGTCCCACCGGGAGGAAGCCCCGGGAAAGACCCAGGACACACTGGAGGGACTATGTCTTCCAGCTGGCCTGGGAACGCCTTGGGGTCCCCCCGGAGGAGCTGGAGGAAGTGTCCGGGGTGAAGGAAGTGTGGGAGTCCCTGCTTAGACTGGTGCCCCCGCGACCCGGCCCCGGGTAAGAGGAAGAACATGGATGGATGGTTCAGACCTAGTTCAGATCTTGTTTAGATCTGGTTCAGACCTGGTTCAGACCTGGTTCAGACCTGGTTCAGACCTGGTTTAGACCTGGGTTAGACCTGGTTTAGTCCTGATCCTTTTCTTGTTTTGCAGTGGGGAAAGTGGAGCTGGAAAAACGGTGGCTGCGAAGTTCATCATGAGTTACATCTCCAAAGTGTCCGGAGGAGGAGAAAAGGTCCAGGTCAGAGATGCTTGCCTCTTCACAGATCTAACCTGTATCTGACCCCATACTGTACTGTAACAACATTTCCATGGAAACAAGCAGGTCCCAGTAAAATTCCACAGAGCAGCTTTAAAGCTCCACCTCCTGAACACAGAAAGTGAAAAAAAGCTTCAAAATAAAAACCTGTTGTCCAGTTATGATCCCCCTGCAGTCCGGTTCAGATCCTGGTTCAAATCCCGGTCTAAACCCCCGGTCTAAACCTTATGGGGTTATTTTTGTCTCATGAATGTTCACAGATGTTCTGAGGAGGATCTTCACATCATCGTTGGTTTGGATTTTCATATTTGTCACTTGTATTTTGGTCTTAGGTCTTTAAAATAGTTTGTGAGCTTTAACGAGCCAAACCCCCGTAAAAGTTGTTCTTATGTCCTCAGCGCGTCAAAGAAATCATCCTGCAGTCCAACCCCCTGCTAGAGGCTTTTGGAAACGCCAAGACCGTCCGCAACAACAACTCCAGCCGCTTCGTCAGTGCATCCTCTGCATTCTCCTCTTCTGCTTCCTCCTCCTCTGCATCCTCCTCCTCTGCATCCTCCTCCTCTGCTCCTTCCTCCTCTGCATCCTCTGCATCCTCTTCCTCTGCATCCTTCTCTGCATCAGTATCCTCCTCCCTCCTCTTCTTCTCACCTCACTCTTTCCTTGTTTCCTTGTCACTTCATCTCGTCTCCTTACACGTTTCCTCATGTGTTTCCTCATGTGTTTCCTTCCTCATTTCTTGTCTCCTTGTCTCCTTACTCATTTCCTTGTCTCCTTCAGGGTAAATATGTGGAGATCCAGTTCTGTGGAGGAGGAGCTCCAGACGGAGGAAAGATCTCCAACTTCCTCCTGGAGAAAAGTCGAGTCGTTTCACAGAACGCTGGAGAGAGGAACTTCCACATTTACTACCAGGTACTACATATACTACGACTACTACTACTACTGCTACTGCTATTACTACTACTAGTACTACAACTACTACTACTACTACTGTTACTGCTACTACTACAGATACACAAGAGAGAGGGACTTTCAGATTTACTACCAGGTACTACAGATACTACGACTACTACTACTGCTACTACTACTACAACTACTACTGCTACTACTACTACAACTGCTACTGCTACTACAACTGCTACTGCTACTACTACTGCTACTGCAACTACTACTGCTTCTGTTACTGCTACTGCTACTGCTACTACTACTACTACTGCTACTGCTACTACTACTGCTACTACTACTACTACTAATACTACTACTGCTACTGCTACTACTACAGATACGCTAGAGAGAGGGACTTCCACCTTTACGACCATGTACTACGAGTACTACTACTACTACCACCAAGTACTATTATTTCTTTACCTGAATCCAGGTGCTGTGTTTGTTGTACAGATCCATATCGCTGCTGGTACAGCGGTGAGTCTGGATTTTTCCAGGCAAATTATTTCTGCTACTTGCATAACTTTTACTAATAAAGAAAAACGCAGGACTCACTACGACTAAACCGGGACGGGACCTGGACCAGGACTGGCCCTGGATTAACCCAGTCTAAACCCAGTCTTGCTCCTCAGCTCTTGGAGGGGGCGAGCTCAGAGCAGAGGGAGAATCTGGGCGTGACCACGCCAGATTATTACTTCTACCTCAACCAATCAGGGACCTACACCGTGGATGATGTCAGCGACAAGAAGGACTTCGCTGAAACCATGGTAATGCACACAACCTCTGACCCTATGACCTAACACCATCAAAAACCCACAGACCCAAAAAACCCCTCTAGACCGGATCAGACCCATGTAATCTGGTTATGATCCTGGTTAAACCTTTACAGGAGGCCATGGCTGTGGTGGGTCTGTCTGTGGAGGAACAGGACTCGGTTCTTCAGATCGTGGCTTCGATTCTTCACCTCGGAAACATCAGCTTCAGAGAAGAAAACAACTACGCCTCCATCGAGAGTCAGGACTGTGAGTGAACCAGGAACTGGGTCTAAAGCTGGTCTAAACCAGGACTAAACCTGGTCTAAATCAAGACTAAACCAGGACTAAACCAGGACTAAACCTGGTCTAAACAAGGTCTAAACCAGGACTAAATCAGGACTAAACCAGGACTAAACCGAGACTAAACCAGGACTGAACCTAGTCTAAACCCAGTCTCTGTGCAGTTCTGGCCTTCCCGTCCTTCCTCCTGGGCGTCCAGCAGGAGGCGCTGTGCAGTAAACTGACCAGTCGTGTGATGGACAGTAAATGGGGCGGGCGTACCGAGTCCATTGCCGTTACGCTCAACACGGAGCAGGCGGCGTTCACGAGAGACGCCCTCAGCAAGGCGCTGTATGGGCGACTCTTCGACTTCCTCGTCCAGGTCAGAGTTTTGTGATTATTGTTATAATCATATGAATAATAAAAACGATTTTAAATGTATAAATCTAATAAACATGATATAACCTAAGGCGCCGATCCAGACGGATCTGATCATGTGATCGGCAAACTGAGAAACGCCAAACAACTGGACTAAATATAGAAAAGATTGTATAAATATTACAAATACGTGCGTGTTGTATGTCTGTGTGTGTTGTGTGTCTGTTGTGCGTCTGTGTGTGTTGTGTGTCTGTGTTGTGCGTCTCTGTTGTGCGTCTGTGTGTGTCTGTGTGTGTCTCTGTTGTGCGTCTGTTGTGCGTCTGTGTGTGTCTGTGTGTGTTGTATGTCTGTGTGTGTTGTGTGTCTGTGTGTGTCTGTGTTGTGCGTCTCTGTTGTGTGTCTCTGTTGTGCGTCTGTGTGTGCATCTGTGTGCAGAGGGTAAACAGAGCGATGCAGAAGGACCATGAGGAGCTGAACATTGGAGTCCTGGACATCTACGGCTTTGAGATCTTCCAGGTCAGACATGGGTTCAGCTTTATGACCCCACGACCCCCCACGACCCCTCATGACCCCCCATGACCCCTCATGACCCCATGACTCCCCACGACCCCATGATCGTTTGCTTCAGCTCCGCTCTGGCTCCTCTCGCTCTGATTGGTCAAAGCGATCACATGATCCACGAGACCACGCCCCGTGCGCGCACTCACGCGCACTTGCACGTGCTCGCGGGAGAAAAGAGTGACTGTTCACGACGTACCTCGCTGGGCTCGGGCTGATCTGGCAGCGCCTTTTGAACGGGTGTCCGTTTAAATTGTGGCTCTAGGGAAAAGTGTAAAGTCATAAATAAAGATCTGACTAGACCAGGGGTCGGCAACCCGCGGCTCCAGAGCCGCATGCGGCTCTTTGATCCCTCTGATGCGGCTCAGTACAGTGGCCCCTCATTTATCGTGGGGGTTACATTGTAAAAATAACCCTCGATAGGCTAAATCCATGAAGTAGTCGGCTTTATATTGCGTGTATAAATATGCGTGTATTTCACATTTCCTCTGACCGAGGCGCCTGGCGCCGCTGCGCTGTTGGGGGTTTTGTTGTAGTGAGAACGCTTCTGTGCGCTCTCAGGAGTGGTTCCATCGCCTGGACTCCAGGTTCCACCAGACAAACACTGCCGCTACTTCCCGATGCGCATTGACCACCCGGAGAAGTGTGCGCTCGGACATGTGCACCTGCACTTGTGGTCAAATCCGTGATAGAGCATGACCAGTGCGACCCCGTCCCCAGGTGAGACGCATGTGCCCAAATACCAGACCACTCAGTCCGTCACTGCTTCAGAGTCACACTGTTCGTGATCACATTTAAATAAATTTGGCAAACTGAACACATTCTGTACTGTACAGGAGACACGGAGAAGAATGACGAATCGGCAAAGGTCTACAGTCCCTTAGCCAATCAGGATGCAGAACACAATGCGTATTGATACACTATAAAAAAATTAGAGAAACAGCGAGGGACCACTGTATTTAATTAAAATATATTTTATTTTCGTTCGTTCATTTTCAAAATGTAATTCTATGGCACAAAGGCAAAAAAAGCCGTTATATGCAGTGTTATTTCATTTGAAATTTCAAAAGGGTTTTGTGGCTCCCAGTGTTTTCTTTACTGTGTGAAACGGGTCCAAATGGCTCTTTGAGTGGTAAAGGTTGCCGACCCCTGGACTAGACGGACACCAGTGTTTATGGAATCAGAAAAACTCCACGTTTGTGTCTCTGGATCTCACACAAACACTGGAGGAGCCGAGTTTGAGACGTGGAGATGAAGCTCTGAACATCTGGAGCTAAAACGTGGATCTGTAACAGATCTGTGTGCAGAATCCACAGCAAAGAAGAAAATTCAAGACGTCAACTGGACAAACGTTTTTTTAGGTCAAAAACATTTCTCAGCTCATCCAAGCTGCTTCTTCAGTTCTCGTCAGACGCTGGTGGACACTGCCTGTATCTGCCTGAAGACAAGCCATCCCTGAACAAAACTGGAAACCTCAGACATCATCTGTCTCCCGTCGACAACTCCATCCTCAGACCTAAAACAAAGAGAACAGTGAGGTCCAGGTCAGGTCCAGATCAGGTCCTAGTGATGTCCAGGTCAGGTCCGGGTGAGGTCCAGGTCAGGTCCGGGTGAGGTCCAGTTCAGGTCCAGATCAGGTCCAGGTGAGGTCCGGGTCAGCTCCAGATCAGTTCAGGTCCAGGTGAGGTCCAGGTCAGCTCCAGGTCAGGTCCAGGTCTGGTCCAGGTGAGGGCCAGGTCTGGTCCAGAGGTGGTAAAGCTCAATCAGGAGCCTGGTTCTGCTGATATGAGCCACACTGTACAACCGCTACAAACACACACTGTAAACCAGTGTGTGTGAGTCTCAGTGTGGTGAGCGCCCCCTTCAGGCAGGTATAGGCAGCGTCCACCTTGGATGAGAAACGAAATCAACCAATTCATAGGTTTAATGGACCTGGATAAGCCCCACCCTCTCTGTCCCCATGACACCGACTAGTGGCCGCTCCAGGTACTGCAGCTCTGGCGTGCCGGCCCAGAAACTCAAACGATTCACTTGAAGCAGAGTTTGACTGACGCCGTGATGGCGTTGCTAAGCAGAGTTTGACTGACGGCGTTGCTAAGCAGAGTTTGACTGACGGCGTTGCTAAGCAGAGTTTGACTGACGGCGTTGCTAAGCAGAGTTTGACTGACGGCGTTGCTAAGCAGGTTTGTTCTGACTCGTACTTTTCGTCTTTTCAGAAAAACGGTTTTGAACAGTTTTGCATCAACTTTGTGAACGAGAAACTGCAGCAGATCTTCATCGAACTCACACTGAAGGCCGAGCAGGTGACACACAACACACACACAACACACACATACACAACACACTCATATAGATGTGTGTGTGTTGTGATTGTGCGTCTCTGTGTGTTATGTGTGTCTGTGTGTGTTTTGTGTTTACAGGAGGAGTACGTGCAGGAGGGGATCCAGTGGACACCAATAGACTATTTCAACAACAAAGTGGTGTGTGACCTCATCGAATCCAAGGTCAGAACCACGCACACACACAGAAGCTGTTTGTAGTAATGTGTGTAGAATCCCTCAGTCATCCAGTCAAAAGGAGAAATTCAATTTGTCAACTGGACAATCCAAGTCTGCCGTACATCTCCACCTAAAAGGACCTCAGTCTGCTGTACATCTCCACCTAAAAGCCACGGGCCACTCCTTTGAGGACAGTGAGGTCCAGATCTTGGCCAGAGAAAAGAACTGGTTTGAGAGCGGAGTTAAAGAGGCTATTTTTGCCAAGAAAGAGAATCCTTCCTTGAACAGAAATGGAGGTCTCAGACATCATTTGTCTACCATCTATAACTCTATCCTCAAACCTAAATGAAAACAAACAAAGAAAACAATAGGGCAGCAGGTCAGGTCCAGAGGTGTGAAAACACCATTATGGTCCTGAATGGTTCTGCTAACAAGACCCACACTCCACTCCCACTAATAGATCTAATAGGCCCACCTAAGTAACACAAACTGTAAACAAGTAGGTGTGGTAGTCTCAGAGTCATTTCATTGTAGTTAGCGCCCCCTTCAGGCAGATATAGGCAGTGTCCATCAGCGTCTGACCAGAACTGAAGAAGCAGCTTGGATGAGCTGAGAAACTGATTCGATCAAATAAATGTGTGTCCAGTTGACAAATTGAATTTCTCCTTTTGACATGTTTATAGTTATGTGCTGTGTTGTAAATATTAAATATAAATGAGTTTTACACAAATAAAAAAGCAGTTTGTGAAAAATGTGCTGAAAATTTAAGTTTTATTTTAGAGTCCCACACTGATGACGTGTGTGTGTCTGTATGTATTTCCCAGAGTCCTCCTGGGGTCATGTGTGTTCTGGACGACGTTTGTGCGACGATGCACGCCAAAGGAGAAGGAGCCGACCTCACACTGCTGCAGAAGCTCCAGGGACAGGTCAGGGGTCAGAGGGGAGGGGTCAGATTACCCATGTGTTTGTACCTGTGTCCAAATGTCCCTCACCCCTCGTTAACTACACAGACTCACGCTCTGCAGCGCCCCCTACAGTCGCTCTGCAGCGCCCCCTACAGTCGCTCTGTAGCGCCCCCTACAGTTGCTCGATTCAGACACACAGCTCACTGCATTCGGGCCACATGACTCTAGGTCCGGCTGGGTACCGCTTTTCAATACCAGTACTTTAACGATACAGGCTCCTGGTTCTTTTTCCGGTGTTTGTATTTTTTTATGTAAAGAGGAGGAAGAGGAGGATGTTGGTGAGTTTGGTTATTTATTTGGCTTCATCTTTATGCCGACACAAACGGCGCCTGATGTGGATTTATTATTACACAAACACTGAGACACTGAAGGCGGCGCTCTGGAGACCTCGGGTGTTTTCAACTGGATTTAAGTTTCAGGGTGCTGTTTGTGCCACACCTTTGTTCAAAGCTCCATCGTGACAGATGAGCGCCCATCGTGGCGGGTGAGCACCCGTCGTGGCGGGTGAGCACCCATCGTGGCGGGTGAGCACCCGTCGTGACGGGTAAGGGCGAGCTGCTGAATCAGTGTGGTGGATTTATTGTCTAAGTCATTGTGACTTTATTGTGAAGTCAAGGAACCGAAAGTCGTCAGGATCAGTCGCATAAACCAGAGCTTCATCTGCTTCAGTCGTGTTCGGTTAAACTATGAACTATGGATGCAACGATATTTGATGGAATATCAACGATATTCGATTGAATATCGCGATTATGGCGGCTGCGTCCTCAGGTGCAGCAGGAAACGGCTCCGTAGGGATTTACAGCTGAAATATTTTTTATAGAGGGTTTGAACTAGACCTGCACGATTAATTGATTAAATCGATTAATTCGACTTTACAATTCTGGACGATGTGTTTTTATGAAAATCGATTTTTTTAGTTATTTTTTACACGTGAGCGGAACTAATGCGTGGCCACGTTTTACACGGGTAAGTTAGTGGAGCGTACCCAAACATTCTACGAGCTAGCGCTGCTAGCGAGTGAGCTAAAGCCAGAGCTTGTACCAAACAAAGGTGTTTACATCTGTTGTATGGAAATGGTTCGGTTTTCTTGTGTCGGACTTAGAACAAACGAGTGCTCGCTGTAAGGTCTGTTCAAAAGCTGTTGCAGCACGAAAAAAATGTATCCTAGCGCCGAAAGCTGTTGCAGGCAGCGGAGTGGGAGAAGTGCAGGTCCGAATGGAATGAAAATAACCACCGTCCAGTCCCTAAAACATTTTCGAACTGTTTGCAGTATGATAAGCACGGCCCACGACGGAAGGCAATCACACACACTGTTGTATGTTTTAACTAAAACATGATGTACACTATATTACCAAAAGTATTCGCTCACCCATTCAAATGATCAGAATCAGGTGTCCTAATCACTTGTCCTGGCCACAGGTGTATAAAATAGTTCCAGTTCCAGTGAAAGGAACTTTGAATGCTTCAGGATACCAAAACATTTTGGACAATTCCATGCTCCCAACCTTGTGGGAACAGTTTGGAGCGGGCCCCTTCCTCTTCCAACATGACTGTGCACCAGTGCACAAAGCAAGGTCCATAAAGACATGGATGACGGAGTCTGGTGTGGATGAACTTGACTGGCCTGCACAGAGTCCTGACCTGAACCCGACAGAACACCTTTGGGATGAATTAGAGCGGAGACTGAGAGCCAGGCCTTCTCGACCAACATCAGTGTGTGACGTCACCAATGCGCTTTTGGAAGAATGGTCAAAAATTCCTATAAACACTCTCCTCAACCTTGTGGACAGTCTTCCCAGAAGAGTTGAAGCTGTAATAGCTGCAAAAGGTGGACCGACATCATATTGAACTCTATGGGTTAGGAATGGGATGGCACTTCAGTTCATAGTATGAGTCAAGGCAGGTGAGCGAATACTTTTGGTAATATAGTGTATGTTGTAAAAGACATGGTGCCCATATAAACTGTTGAAAAGCTCGGATTAATTAATTCATTCATGGTGAAAGTTTTCGACCCGAAGTATGTACTACCAATATTTTTCTTGTGTTGCCACAGCTGTATACAGACTGCACAAGCTAACATACATGAACACAGACAGTGGCTTTTCTGCATCACTCGAGGAAAAACTAAAACTAAAACACAATGCTACCCACTCCAGTCCATTGTATATAATTATATAATAATAATTAAATAATTTAGCTCCATAAAATGCTTCTTTATAAAAGAAAGATATTTATATAACTGTTATTATTGTTATATATATTTTGTTGTAATATAATTTTGAGTTGATAAGGGGGCAGATATCATAAGCTTATGCTTCTTTCTGTTCCCTTTTCATTCATATTTAAGTTATAATTGTATAGATGTAATTGTGTTGCATCTGTTATTTTTGTTTTGTTTTAACGAATGAAATAAATAAATGAAAATGAAATTATATATATATTTTTTTAAAACAATAACAGCTTAATTGATGCTAGGTGTAATGTATTTGTTTTATAAAAGCACATTGCATTGTTTTGAGCCATTTGTCATCTGTTATTTGTTTTTGAAGGTCCCATGGCATGAAATTTTCACTTTCTGAGGTTTTTGAACGTTAATGTGAGCTCCCCTACCCTGTTTAGCCCCCCCCCCCCCCCGCCTAAAAGTTGCGAAATGTCTAAACTGAGCATTTGCGGTCCTTTTCTGCATTACACAAAACCAGTGTTGAAACGGGCGAGTTCGGACAAGGCACCTTTTTGACGTCAGATTGGCAAATGCAGCTCCAGCCCCTCCCTCTGTCTCCGCTCAGCGTCCCTGTATATCCCGCCCATAGAGTTTGGACTGTGAATGCGCTACAATGCGAAATGCGTTTTTTTATTTGCAAGTCCCTTACCCGACCCTCTGGACCTCTGAAATACCAGTGGTTTAATTTTATTTTCTGTGTAAATATGCTTTTTTTCATTGCAAAGTCTCCCATCTGTCTTGGTGTGTAAAACACGGAAGTGAGCAGACAGCGGTGCAGAGCTGCGCTTCCAGCGGGGGAAACCCGCCCCCCCGCTCCTTAGCCAAGCTCTCTGTCCTTCTCATTTGCATTGAAGCAGCAACACTCAGAATAAAGCATTTTAGACACATATCTAGCCTCATGAAGACTGTCAGAGTCATATCTCATGCAGTGAGTGTTGATTTTGAAGAAGGATTCATTTACAGTATTAGGGAACCATTAAGGAGCCATATAAAAGCATCAAGAAGTACCATGTCATGGGACCTTTGAGTAGGGCAGAGAAAAAAATCGATTAAAATCGGAAATCGGATTTTTTTTTTTTTTAAATTGGAGATTTTATTTTTAGGCCATATCCCCCAGCTCTAGTTTGAACTTTCAGTCACTTTTATTTTATGCCGATAGACCCAGAAATGTGTGAACTTGAACTTTGAAATAGAATCATCGACTTTAATCAGAAGCACGATAGAAAGAGAGGAGGAAAAGAAAAGAAAGCATCAAATTCTCATGAAAGAAGGAAAAGTGTGACAGTGACAGACATTTTTGTTTTTTCACGTCTTGAATCAAAATTGAGTCTTGACCCCGAGTATCGAGATCTCTGTTGAATCGTGGGAAATCCGTATGGTTATATATTATATTTGATGAGTGAGCGACTGTGCCCAAAACAGTTTCCCTTGTGGATCAATAAAGTTTGTCTAAGTCTAAGTTGCGTCCCTCGTGTGAACGCTGCCGTTTTTTTCTCCCAGTGCATTGTGGTCCACAGTGACCGACACTCACAACTGTTCCAGGGGCATTGTGGGAAATTCACTCGGACGCCCCTGAAAATGGTGTGAGCCTTAAACAGCGCCCCCTGGAGGGAGTAGTGTAGACATTTGGACACAGCCTGAGTTTATGATTGACAGGTGGGGTCAGGGGTCATGTCACAGTTGTGTTTGATTGACAGGTGGGGTCACATGAGCACTTCAGCAGCTGGAACCAGGGGTTCATCGTCCACCACTACGCCGGCAAGGTACGGCACTAACCACTACAGCAGTGCGGTACCGCGGCGTCCACCAATCAGAGCGACAGCTGCTCAGGGCTTGGCTAACACTTACAGAGCTATTGTCACTTTTAAGAACTTTTGTTACAAAAAGACAGAAGAATCCAACAAAATCTCACCACCTCCTCTCCTCAGGTGTCGTATGACGTCAGTGGGTTCTGTGAGAGGAACCGTGATGTTCTGTTTCCAGACCTCATCGAGCTGATGCAGAGCAGCGAGTTGTGAGTGTCAAACATTTCACTCACAGATCAGAACCATTCTCTACGGTCATTACAAATATCATCACAAATAATATCACAAATCTCACTACAAATATTACTACAAATATCA
Source organism: Paratrypauchen microcephalus (assembly GCA_036785185.1). Classification (NCBI taxonomy): domain Eukaryota; kingdom Metazoa; phylum Chordata; class Actinopteri; order Gobiiformes; family Gobiidae; genus Paratrypauchen; species Paratrypauchen microcephalus. The sequence continues at coordinate 4,787,233 of JAVJIX010000047.1, read as the reverse complement.
CAATTATTATAAATATCATTACAAATATCACTAATATTTTCAAAAAGATTACAAATATCATCAGAAATATCTTCAAATATTACACATATCACAAATATTATAAATATCATCACAAATATTACAAATATCACAAATATCTTCACAAAGATTACAAATATAATCACAAATATTACAAATATCACAAGTATCAAAATTATTATATTACAAATATCACTGCAAATATCACAAATATTACTAGAAATATCATCACAAATATCACAAATATTTCCACCAAGATTACAAATATCACAAATATTATAAATATCACAAATATCACAAATATTACAAATATCACAAATATTACTACAAATATTACAAATATTGTCACAAATATCACTAGAAATATCACAAATATTACAAATATCTTAATGTCATAAGTGTGTGTGTGTGTGTGTGTGTTCAGTGCGTTCATCAGAGCTCTGTTTCCTGAAAACCTGGAGGCCGAGAAAAGAGGACGTCCCACCACCGTCGGCTCCAAGATCAAGGTACCTTCTCTAGACCAGTTATGATCCTCCTCTAGACCAGTTATGATCCTCCTCTAGACCGGTTATGATCCAGAGAGACAAAACACACCAGTACGATTTGATGTGCAACAAAACTGCACACACTCCACACACACTCTGCACACACACTCCTGGTCTGGTTGTGATCCTGGTCTGGTTGTGATCCTGGTCTGGTTGTGATCCTGGTCTGGTTGTGGTCCTCAGAAACAGGCGAACTCTCTGGTCCAGACTCTCATGCGCTGCACGCCGCACTACGTCCGCTGCATCAAACCCAACGAGACCAAACGCGCCGGAGACTGGGAGGAGAAGAGAGTCCACCACCAGGTGGAGTATCTGGGACTGCGCGAGAACATCCGAGTGAGACGAGCAGGATTCTCCTATAGACGGATCTTCACCAAGTTCCTTCAGAGGTCAGATCTGCTTTAAACCTGCTTTAGTCCTGCTTCTGGTCCTGGTTCAGTCCTGGTTCTGATTCTGGTTTCAGGTATGCGATCCTGACCCAGCAGACGTGGCCCATGTGGAGGGGGGGTGAGCGTGAGGGGGTTCTGCACCTGCTCCGGTCGGTGAACATGGACCAGGACCAGTACCAGCTGGGAACCAGCAAAGTCTTCATCCGGGCCCCAGAGTCGGTACGGCACAGCGAGTACTACTACTACTACTACTACTACTACTATTACTGCTGCTACTACTACTACTACTGCTACTACTGCTACTACTACTACGCCCAGGCCTTCTTCTGTGTGTGGGGTTTGCATGTTCTCATGGGGTTTGCATGTTCTCATGGGGTTTGCATGTTCTCATGGGTTAAATGCAGAGAAGAATTTCTGCTCTGTGAAAGAGATCAATAAAGTCACTTCTTCTTCTTCTACTACTACCTCTGCCTGTTCATTTATATTATTGGGGGGCCCGTGTGAGTGTTCTTGTCCAATGCCCCAAATCTCTGCTGAGGGGCCTGATCAATACTCCTGATCATGACTCCTGATCAATGCTCCTGATCATGACTCCTGATTATGACTCCTAATGCCCTGCAGCTCTTCCTGCTGGAGGAGATGAGGGAGCGGAAGTACAACGGCTTCGCTCGGGTCATCCAGAAAGCCTGGAGGAAACACGTGGCCGTGAGGAAGTACGTCCAGATGAGACAAGAAGGTGAGACCTGGTTTAGTCCTGGTTTAGACCTGGTTTAGTCCTGGTTTAGACCTGGTTGAGTCCTGGTTTAGACCTGGTTTAGTCCTGGTTTAGTCCTGGTTTAGACCTGGTTTAGACCTGGTTTAGTCCTGGTTTAGTCCTGGTTTAGTCCTGGTTTAGTCCTGGTTTAGACCTGGTTTAGACCTGGTTTAGACCTGTTGTAGTTTTATTTTAGTTCTGCCATAGTTCTGGTTTAGTTCTAGTCTAATCCGAGCTTAGACCCAGTTTTAGAACCAGTCCTGACATGGTTCTGACCCGGTCTCCTTCAGCCTCGGACATCCTGCTGAATAAGAAGGAGCGGCGTAGGAACAGTCTGAACCGGAACTTTGTGGGCGACTACCTGGGCTTGGACCAGCGCCCCGAGATCCGGACCTTCATCGGGAGGAGAGAGAGGGTGGAGTTCGCTGACGTGGTCCTCAAGTACGACCGGAGGTTCAGGGTGAGTCCTCACGTATGACCGGAGGTCCAGGGTGAGTCCTCAAGTACGACCGGAGGTCCAGGGTGAGTCCTCAAGTACGACCGGAGGTCCAGGGTGAGTCCTCAAGTACGACCGGAGGTCCAGGGTGAGTCCTGAAGTACGACCGGAGGTCCAGGGTGAGTCCTCAAGTACGACCGGAGGTCCAGGGTGAGTCCTCAAGTACGACCGGAGGTCCAGGGTGAGTCCTCAAGTACGACCGGAGGTCCAGGGTGAGTCCTGAAGTACGACCGGAGGCCCAGGGTGAGTCCTCAGACGTTTCATTAACTTTTACTTTTCACTATTAACAAAGAGGCAGAAGCTGCTTATCCTGGAGTTTAGCTTTGCTACGGTAAAATCCGACGAACACTTGAGTGTAGATGTCCTGATCAATACTGGTATTGGTATCGGTTGCCGATCTAGGCATTTTCAGAGTATCAGTTTGGATCAGATTGCGTGAACAGATCCGCCGATACGGCGAATAGAGCCTCTGCACAGAGCTGTCTCTGCTAATGCTAACGTCCAGAATAAACCCAGACTGAGGAGGATCTAAAGAGGGCGGTGCTGTGTGTACGAGGTTCCGCCCCCAGGCTCCACACGACGATTCTCCATAAATCTACAAAAGCATGAGACAAAACTGAACAGAACACCTGGACAAACCTGATGCAGGAGGTTCTGAAGGGGGAGGGACTTGGAGCCGAGAGCAAAAGGAAACTTAAAGGTCCCATGGCATGAAATTTTCACTTTCTGAGGTTTTCGAACGTTAATGTGAGCTCCCCTACCCTGTCCTCCTCATTTGCATTCAAGCGACACACCCAGAATAAAGTGTACAGAACCACATTTCTGAATAGGACTGCCAACAAGAGGCTCTATCATGCACCGAGGCTTGATTTTTGGAGAAGGATTCATATACAGTATTAGGGAACCACTAATGCGCCATATAAAAGCATCAAGAAGTCATGTCATGGGATCTTTAAACATGTGTATCTGTTTTGGGCAAATCACATTTTCAAAAGGAACATGGAGATCTGACTATTTGTGACAGTGAAAACCCCAGAGGTAAATCCCCCTCTTTATTACACCTTGGGGTAAATACTTTTCTCTTCTTTTCAGACCGTGAAGCGCGACCTCGTCCTGACACCTAAATACTTGTATCTGATTGGACGAGAGAAAGTGAAGCAGGGGCCGGACAAAGGACAGATCCGAGAAGTCCTCAAGAGGAAGATCGAGATCCAGAAGATCCAGTCTGTGTCCCTCAGGTCAGACCAGGACCAGGACCAGGACTGACTGGACCAGGACCGAGACCAGGACTGGACCAGAGACCAGACCAGATTTCCCTGATGTTTTTGTCTGGAAAATGCCAGTACCAGTGTTTGGTTTCTTGGTTCAACTTTACTTCAGTGTAAATGCAGCAGTCCTCATCCTCTCCTCTGATTGGCCCTCACCCTCTGGTCTCTCCTCTGATTGGCCCTCAGCTGTCTCCAGGATGACCTCTTCGTGGTCCATGAGGAGGAGTATGACAGCGTCCTTCAGAGCGTCTTCAAAACGGAGCTCCTTAGTCTTATGGTCAAACGTTACAACGAGAAGACCAGCAAGAAGCTCCCTCTGAAGTTCAACAACCTGTAAGTCTGAAACCCGGTCTGAAACCTGGTCTAAACCCAGTCTAAACCACGAGAAGACCAGCAAGAACTTGCCTTAAACAACCGTTAAATTTGAAACCAGAGGGGCTAATTTCGATCGGCCGGGCTAGTTTTAGTGAGAGTTTGGTTCGCTAACATTAGTCCCCGCTGAGTTACTGGGGCAACATAGGCCTCTGAGCTAGCCTGGTCCCGGGCAGGTTATCGATCAGGTTATCAGGCTTAATCAGGCGGTGTCACAAAGAATACGTACCTGAAGTAAACAGAGTGTCAAACCAATAGTTCTGCACACCTCCCGCATGACTATGTGTTGTCCAAAAACAAGGGTGACAATATCAGCAAAAAAAAACAAAAAACCTTACCTTACGTTATTGGTCAGTTTTGACAAATTTCCAGTAATTTAAAATATTCTTTTGAACCGCTGTCTTTACAATATTATCAGATAAAAGAATTCCATAGTTGTTACGGAGAATACATTTGACCTAGTGGTTAAGTACGGCGTCTATCATGCGAGAGACCTGGGTTCGATTCTTATTACCGACGGTTTTCATGCTCAAGTCAATTATTTGTTATATTTTCACCAACTTATATTTGCCACACATTACACAAATGTGAATGAATTTAACCTACAATTCATCATATCATCATAGAACTTATATCAGCTGGGCCTAACATCACTCTCACTTGACGACATTGACACTTTATGTTTTATGTGACATCTCTATCAAAGAATACAGTTACAGGTCAACCTTTACTTTTAAAACAAAATGTAGCCAAATAACAGGCACACTCCATGATGCAACATTTCAATGATTCAACAAATTTGCTTCAGAGATGCTGTGCAAGCCTCTTTAACTCTTTCACTGCCAGCCTGTTTTCAAAATCTAAGCCTGTAGAGTGCCAGAGATTCAGAGAATTTTCACTGATTTTACAAGACTCACAGAATACTGAGTTCTTTGACTATATAAACATGGCACACATCAAAATAAAGCCTAGACTCTCTTCTTTCACCTGGAAAAAAAATTATGTTTCTAACCTTTTCGGTTCTCAAATAACTGATAGTAGAACATAGGGAAGTTTCAGCAAAAACACTGGTTTTTGAGCAAGAAATGGAGAAAACGAGCGTTGAGTTCAGAGAAGGATTTCGAGCAGATCAGTGACTTTGACATCAATATTTATTGATTTAGTGACACCTCAAACATCTAAAATAACAGAGAAAGAGATTTTTGATGACAAAGTACATTTTTTATTTACAAATATAAGAATATAAGGCTCTGTGAATAGTGCCAAGAGATGTTTACAGGATATAATAATATCTTTTCATATAAAATAGAACTTTGTTGAGGCTTTGTCTGAGGCCCAGAGTACAGACCCATAATAAAAACTAATACACACACCCACACACACACACACACACACACCTACACACACACACACACCTACACACACACACACACACACATATATATATATATGTACATACACACAAGCCCATGCATAAACCTTTACACACACACACAGCTACACACGCACGCGCGCACGCACGCACACGCGCACGCACGCACGCACACACACACACACACACACAACTTCATTCATTACAATTACCATACAGCACCATTACTGCTCCAAGTCAGTAAACTTCTTCTTTGGAGCTGTCGTAGTTCTGAGGAGACTCCCTGGTCCGCGCAGCGCACACAGGACACGCCCCCTCCTCGGGCACAGCAGATCTCTGCTCAGACCTCGCTGCTTGATCCGGCTTGTCTCTGCGATCCTCTGATCCAGGATCCTGGGTCCCAAGAGCGATCTGATCGCTCCATAGGCGCTGATCAACAGTTATCTGCTTTTCCGGGTTTCCGGGTTTTCTCTGGCCTCGCCATCTTACACACATCTATACACACACTGCACTCCTCCTTTCTTCCCCGGCTCTGATCGGCAAATAATGATACAAGATCGCCATCTACAGGTTGAGAGACGTGAATTACACCTCAAAAGTTGCTCCAGGCTGTAACCTAGCAACCCCCGCTGAAAAACGTGTTGAACGTCTATAGACGTTCTGGCAATCAACGGTTGGGTTCGCCCGAACGTCTATAGACGTCTCCGGCAGCCAATGAGTTAATGAAATCCTATTTATCAATTTCCATCAATAGGCATAAAACAATAAAAGACATTATGTATGACATTCTGGTGAGGCCACTGCTGGAGGACTGCTGAGGAGGGTTCAGCAAGTGTACGCCATCTTCAGTAACTAGAACACAAGCATACTATTAAAATACACAAATGCTTGGATCACAGCTGAGGCAAGCAGTAGCCTAGAGCAGGGGTCTTCAACGTTTTTCAGGCCAGGGACCCTACTATATATATGGCATACAATTGTGTTTTATATTAAATATATTAAATCATGTATAAACATTCCTACTGACCTATGGTACCTATGGTACATCCAATACAAGGAAATAATACACAGATTAATACTGTATTTTACACTATAAAATATAAAATTATATTATTTTAAAGTGAAATCAAAAGATTTCACGACCCCCCTGCAGTACCTCCGCGACCCCCCTAGGCGTCGCGACCCCCCTGTTGAAGACCTCTGGCCTAGAGAATACCTTGAATATACTCTTCACGAGAACTCACAGGAAGGATCTTTGTTGGGGTCCCTCCTTCAATTACCTCCACCAGTGGGCGACCCCGGTTTAGGGACAGTGCCAGCTCCTCTGCAGGTGAAAGGTTTTGAGGGGGGCTCCCACCTCCTGTGGCTTGGTAGCTATTGTTCATTTTAAATTAAATCAAGGTACCATTCCAACAGTATTACTAATTTCACTGAATAATAATATTAGCCTACTTACCACTCTGCAAAATGTTTTTATGTTTTGTCTTCACCTGTAAAACAGTCCTCTTTACATTATTCCTGCTCAAAGACAAGATGACACAATTTAACGTATTAGTTGGTGCAAATACTTTTACACAGTAAAAAAAACTGACAAGACTGCTCTACAAATATAAATATAAACATTTTACGACATCAACTGCTCTCCTTGAGTATCGAACTCGGGTCTCCCATATGACAAACCGTAGCGAGCCCTCTCCCCCACGGTCTTGAAACCGATGGTAAAAACATACTTTAAAAACTCAACATTCAGCATTGCTATAGAACATGGCGATCTTCTGCCACGCCATGTCTCTCGCCGTGGTTATTGCAAGTGCGTTGCAGAGTTCCAAAAGCAACTTTTGTTCTGATGCGCTGAAATAATTGGGCCGAATCTTCGACATGATCACGTTTTGGACAGTCGCTTGTTCTGGGCTTCTTACGTCCCCCGTGCACACGCCTAGGCCAGGACTGGATAGGTCTGGCTGAAGTTAGCGCCGCTGAGGCGCAGCTAAACTGCGTTAGTGGAACGACTTCAGGCTTTAGTGTAAGTTGCCGCTTTTTCAGGAGAGGCTTAACCACTTAGGCGCCGCTATGTTTAGCGACGTGGATGGAATACCCCCCAGGACTGAACCAGAGTCTGACTTAGTTTAGCCCCGTTTTACTTGTTCTGAACCGGTTTGGTCCCGTTTTAGACCTGGAGTAGACCTGGTTTAGTCCTGGTTCTGACCCGGTTTTAACCAGGTCTATGTCAGTCTGGAGTTTAAGGTGAAGAAAGGAGGCTGGGGTCCGTTCACATCGGGCGGGTCCAGACAGATCCAGTTTTCTTTGGGTCACGGAGACGAGGCGGTTCTGAAACCCAGTGGAAAGGTTCTGCATGTGAGCATCGGCCCGGGACTTCCTAAGGACTCAAGTAAGACCAGTTTAAGTTTAAACCACACCTGTTCTCCAGACTGTTCTCCTCAGATGTTTCTCCATTTTCTAGTCGTTTCTTCTCTGACCCTCTGAAGTTGGATTTAGAGTGATTCATGTTTGAGAATCTTTAATCTCTTATTTTCAAGATGCCATTTTGTCTTGACCTGGTTTAGTCCTGGTCACACATGGGTCTGCTTTAAAGGAATATTAACTTTTTTTACAATCTGATCGGTAATAAAACACGTTGATTTACTCACCCATAGCACTTTAGTAACATTTGGAGCAGTTCCGTAGATTTGGTAGGTTAGGATATATCCGGGTAACATGAGTGCTCGGGGCAGGCGATTGCAGTCACCAAATAACACAAACTTTAGCACTTTTCAAATCACAGAAGCTCGCTGTGTCAGCGTAGAGTTTAGGTGGAGTCAAAAGTGGCCTGAAACCCGATATCCAGCTATATTTTCATTTGATGACATCATCATAGAGGACAGCGCGCATGTGCGAATTCCCCAGCTGATTCGCAGATAAACACCGCTCTGAACGTTTCTGTTGCGAGCGAGACATGGCTGAAGATTGGGACTTTGAGACTGAAGAGGAGTTATTTGAGTATGATGGCCGTCCCTACCATTTTGAGCCTGAGTATATGGAGGAAGAGATATTAGAAAGATGGAAGCGGAGACAGTTTGAGGAGCAACGCACCAGAGAAGAGCAAGAGACAGGCCGTCTACAAAAAGACAGTACCTGGTGGTGTTTATGTGGACATTGTATGTCGATGGCAACAGAGGAAGAATGCCTCTGCTGTCTCGTGTGGGATTTGCGGACAGGATGAACGTCTGGGTGATGATAACAGAAATCTCTGTCTGTCAACTCTGGAGGATATTCGTGCCATGATGAACCGTGGTGTAATAGAAACATTTTTTCGTTTTCCGAAGTTGAATTGGAGGAGCCAGCTCTGTCCTCTATGATGCCATCATCAAATGAAAATATAGCTGGATATCGGGTTTCAGGCCACTTTTGACTCCACCTAAACTCTACGCTGACACAGCGAGCTTCTGTGATTTGAAAAGTGCTAAAGTTTGTTATTTGGTGACTGCAATCGCCTGCCCCGAGCACTCATGTTACCTGGATATATCCTAACCTACCAAATCTACGGAACTGCTCCAAATGTTACTAAAGTGCTATGGGTGAGTAAATCAACGTGTTTTATTACCGAAATAAGGTTCAGATTGTAAAAAACCTTAATTACAGAAGTGTTCTCGTCATGTTCAGATGTTCCTCAGACTGTGGACGTCTCTGTCTTGATGGGGATAAACCAAACTCCAGATGGTGAAAGTCTGAAATGTTCTGGAGTGACGCTTTCTTCTGGCCTTGTTTTTCAGATTCTTAAAAACTGATTTTGTTTCCAGGACCGACTCGGAAAGACACGAGGAAGAGCCACTACGTCAAGGCCACCCACAACCCTGCCCCCCGAGAGCAACGCCACCGAGGTCCTCCTCTGCACCACCCGTTCCTCTTCTGCTCCTCCTCTACACCACCAACTCCTCCTCTGCACCACCCATTCCTCTTCTGCTCCTCCTCTGCACCACCAACTCCTCCTCTGCACCACCCATTCCTCTTCTGCTCCTCCTTTGCACCACCAACTCCTCCTCTGCTGCTCTGCCCGCTCCTCATCTGCTCCTCCTCCTCTGACCTTCTGATCCTCTGCTGCTCCTCTCTGTGCAGGTGCAGATGATCGGCGGATCTCCAGGGGGCGCTCCGTGCGTCAGTCGTCAATGGAGCAGCCGTCTCTGCCTCGTCTCCATGGTAACCGTCAGAGCATCCTGTCACCACAGCAACCGCAGGACCTGGCCTTCATGGAGGTCCCAGAGACCGGAGCCGCCGGGTGAGACCTGAGTCCTGGTCCTAGTCCTGGTCCTGGTCCTAGACCTGGTCCTAGATCTGGTCTAGTCCTGGTCCTAGACCTGGTCTAGTCCGTCCTGACCCTGTGGTCTTTAGGCTGCAGAGGAGGAGGTCTAAGGAGGTGCGGCCGGAGCCGGGTCGTGGTCGGCCGAAGCCCCGCCCCCGCACGCCACAGTGCCGCGCTCTGTGGGCGTACGACGCTCAGGACACCGACGAGCTCAGCTTCAACACGGACGACGTCATCGAGATCCTGTCCGAGGGTACGAGGACGCCAACCATACTAACGCCAACGAGTCCAACACTTTTCTGTTTCCATCGACTCACTAAGGCTCCGAACAATGTCTGTGCCCACGTCTCTCTCTCTGTGCCCACGTCTGTCTGTGCTCACGTCTCTCTCTCTGTGCCCACGTCTGTGTGTGCCCATGTCTCTCTCTGTGCCCATGTCTCTGCGTGCACACGTCTCCCTCTGTGCCCACGTCATAATGTAGTAATTCTGGAATAAAAGTTCCTCAAACATGTGAATGAAACTCAAACTGGGCTCTCCTCTCCACAGATGCGAGCGGGTGGTGGTTCGGGCGTCTCCGCGGCCGCGAGGGAATGTTCCCCGGAAACTACGTGGAGAAGATTTAAGACGAGCCAATGAACACGTTTTATAATTAACCAATCAGATCGCAGAGCCATGATCATGTGACTGAATCCTCTTTTATAAACCCTCCTGTTCAAACGCGTGTCTGACTTTTTCTTCTCGTTTAAACGTTTTACCACCGGGGCTGTTCTACGCGTGTCTCTATGGTGGAATGTTCAGCTGTTAGGATGGAGACTGAACACATGTGATTTAAAGAGACGTATTCCTCACCCTCCCTGTCTTTAGAAGGACGTCCAGAGCTCAAGCTCGGGTCTTTATGGTCAGATTAAATGTGAGTCACAGAACTTCAGACAGAGCAGTGCCTCCAGTTAGCTTGAGAGAATGTGGCATCAGGTGTAAAGTGTCTGTAGAACTTTGTTGGACCAGAGGAGAGACGCCTGTGAAACCACAACATCTGGGTCAAACTGTTTTAATGAGCAATAAAAAAAAAAAAACACACTTCACAGTTCAGCCTGAGGGGAGGGGATGAGACGAAGGGAGGAGGGGATGAAGGGAGTGGAGATGAGGGAAGGAGGGGGGACAAGGAGAAAGGAGGGGAGGAAAGGAGATGAGGGGAGGAAGCGATGAGGGGAGGAAAAGAGGCAGGAATGAAAAGGAGGAGTCTGTCACTGCTTGATGATGTCACTGATCTGTGCAGCTTTTCCACAGCAACTCAACTTTAAAAGTGACGGTTACTACGGCAACTACGTCACCCACATTAGTGTCAGTGAAGGAGGAGCTGAATCAGGAAGTGACAGACCCAGTGGTTCGCACGTGTCATGTGACCTGCACCTGTCACACTGGTGCATTGTGGGAGGTGTAGTTCAGACAGATTTAAATTAAACACAAAACAACATTCAGTTCATTAAAACAACTAAAACTCTTGTTCAGGGTTCGACTCAGTTCAGACCTGGTCCTGGTTCAGATCCAGTCTTGGTCTTGCATAATTTTCACTGTCAACAGCTACTTCTCTAGGTTAGACTTGATTTAGTCCTGGTTTAGTCCTGGTTCAGGCTGGATTTAGGCCTGGTTTAGTCCTGGTTCAGGCTGGATTTGGGCCTGGTTTTGGTGGTTTCCATGATTCTTTGGGTGAGGTACAAGAGCCGTCGTAGAGGCTGAATGAGTCCAGGTTTAGTCCTGGTTTAGTTAATTTTAAGTCCAGTTCTAGTCCTGGTCTGGTCACATGATGCCGTTGGTGAGGTACTGGAAGCCGTCGTAGAGTCGGGTGGTCAGGGACCTCATGGAGCCCTGGACCAGGGTCTCGACGAGGACCTGCAGCTGCTCCTCTGTCAGACTCATGTGGAACCTTTCCTTCAGGGACCTCAGGGTGCTGCTGCCATGGAAACAGGCCAGCTGAGATCCTGCAACAACAAGACCGGTTAGGATCCACACCAAGACCTCTGAGAAAACCAAACCCTGTTCAGATCCTGCTCTAGACCGGTTAGGATCCACACCAAGACCTCTGAGAAAACTAAACCCTGTTCAGATCCTGCTCTAGACCGGTTAGGATCCACACCAAGACCTCTGAGAAAACTAAACCCTGTTCAGATCCTGCTCTAGACCGGTTAGGATGAATCACTTTCAAGTTCTGGAGTTCCATCACTTCCTCAACAAACTGAAGCTTTTGTGTTATTCTGCAGGAGAACATCTAACCCTATGTGCCAGACGCCCTCTCTATGAACTTTGAACAAAATGGCAAGAGCCATTAGACCTCTGTAAATCCAGTTATGATTCTGCTGGTACCTTGCTGCATGATCTCCACGATCTGGAGCACTTTGTCCATGTGTTTCCGAGCGGCGATGAGTCCCTGAAGCATCAGCATCTTATAATAATTAAACATGTCTCCATCTGGACCACCCATCACCTGAAAGAGACCGGGTCGAGACCGGGGTGAGACCAGGACTAATGCAGGACTAGATAAAGGTTGCACTGGGTTTAAACTAGGGGTGGGTATTGGCAAAGAAGTCTCGATTCAATTCGAATCACGATTCATATGCCACGATGCGATACCATCACGATGCATCACGATACTTGAATTATTGCGATGCATTGCAATATATTCGACACACTTCAGTAAAACTACCAAAAAAAAAAGAGGATAACTTAAATATCAGTGGCTGTGTATCTGGGTAGTGTCTTCAATTGATACATAACTCTGAGCAACTCAATTCATAACTGAATTTATTGAATAACAAAAACAAATAAACCAAACCAATAACAAAAAAAGTGCATAGGATTTTTTCTAGAACAAAAAATGATGTTCAAACATTTGCCATTTTGGAGGTAGCTACCATCATAACAAACAATACCCTTTCACAAAGAAAAAAGTGCATAGGATTTATTTAAAAAACAACAACTAATAATTAATTTAATTAATTAATAAATAAATAATTAATTATTAATAAATAATAATCAATTTTTGGCATCAAGAATCGATGCAGTATATTGTGAAAGTTAGTATCGCGATGCATTGTCATGACGATTATTTTGCACACCCCTAGTTTAAACCGCGACTAAACCACGACTAAATCAGGACTTAAGCAGAACTAAACAAAGACTAAACCAGGACTAAATCAGGACTTACATCCACAAACTCTGTGGTGAGTTTGAAGGCGGAGGTCTCGAAGCCCAGGTTGCGCGGGGAGCTGGAGAGGATGAAGCCGAAGTCGATGTGGATGACATGTCCCTCAGAGTCCAGCAAGATGTTCCCATTATGTCTGAAAGACCAGAGGAAGACCGGGTTTAGACCAGGACCCGAGACAGAGACAGACCGGGTTTAGACCAGGACCAGGATCAAGGAAAGACCAGGTTGAGTTTGTGTGTCTGACTCATCCAGTGGTTCTCAGACTCAAACTTTATGGACCCACAGCCGCTCACACATCACAAAATATTAGAATAAATATGATAAATTTATTATAATAAATGTATTATAATATATGAAAAGAAATACTTTATAATAAATATAATAACAGAGAAAATATAAAAACAGTGAAAATAAATTCTAAATAAGCAGCAAAAAAACCGAGATGGAGTCAAATAAAACAGAATTATATAAATGTAAATGTGCAAGGGAAAATAAAATAAAAACATTTCAGTGATAAACACGAGGAAGGAAAACTGTAGGGAGTATTATCTGTGACATAAAGGCGAGCTGTTCAGTTGTACGGAGTATTTCATGACATGAGGCGTCAAAGCAGCTGGTCTGAAGTCATTAAGTCCAGATGGGACAGGCTTCTTGGGCACTGGCACAATGCAGGAGGTGTTCTGCAGGAGGTCTTCTGCAGGAGGTCTTCTGCAGGAGGTCTTCTGCAGGAGGTCTTCTGCAGGAGGTCTTCTGCAGGAGGTCTTCTGCAGGAGGTCTTCCAAAGCGCCGGTACCCTTTCAAGCTTCAGACTCAGCGTGAAGAGAAAGTGCAGGACCCCACTGAGCTGCTGCACATGTCCTCAGCACACGGGGGTGACATGGTCTGGTCCAGGAGACTTGTTTTGGTGAACTTTCTCCAACTGCCTTCTCACCTGGGCAGGTGACACTGAGCTGGGTTCCTCCGTGGGGCTGGGGGCAGGTGTGGGGCTGATGACTGGTCGTCTGAGTGGTCTGTGGTGAGGTGTGGGTTGGGCGTCTGGGAAGTGTAGAGATGGGGGTGCCAGGAGATTAAAATGCAAATTGAGTAGGTTTGATCTGTCTGAACTATTGTCCTGCTGCTTTGATCAAGTTCTAAAGCCTGTGATGGCCTTTATCCCTTTCCACACATCTCTGGTGTTCTATTGGAGTTTAATTTCCTTCCCTAGGCCTCCTGAACCTGCTGTTGCGCCTTCTTCACCTCATCCTTGTCTCCAGAGTTGAAGGCTTCTTCTTAAGTAGATCCTTCAGCTGGCTGGTGATCCAGGGCTTGTTGTTGGGGTAACAGTGGACAGTGTGTGTGGGGACGGGTGTGTCCTCACAGAAGTTCATGTAACCTGTTCTACAGTCATTCATGCTGTCAATGTCATCCCCATGGGGTGAGCAGGGCACATTCCAGACTGTGGTCTCAAAGCAGTCCTGGAGGCCATCGCTGGCACAAAGTGCCACAGACACAGAGACACACAGATATTAGCCGATACTGATGCTGGTGCTGATACATCACCCATCTTTAGAACAGAAACTGGGTTTAGACCTGGTTTAGACCAGACCCTCTCACCTGTCCTTAACCTGCAGCAGGTAGCAGACCAGCGAGTAGCCGGCACAGGACTCCACAAAGGCCCTCTGCGCGCTGAGGAACCCTTCTGAGGTCTGAGGACCATGTTCTTGGACCAGGAAGTCCAGCAGAGGGATCTGACTCTGCTTCTTGATCTGATGCAGAGACACGGCATTCAGAACCGGCTCGATCATCCCAGAGTCCGAGGATAGAACCAGGATCCGGTACGGCCGGATCCAAAGAGGAACCCTCTCCTGCTGCCAAACCCACTGAGGAGAGACCAGAGACCAGGGTTAGATCAGATTTGAACTAGAGACCAAACCAGGACTAGACCAGGACTAAAGCAGGTCTAAACTAAGCCTACAGGACTCACCTGTAGCACCTGCAGCACCTGGAAGGCGAGCAGCTCCTGCCGCAGGTCGTCTCCACACTTGACAATCACAGAGAGCAGCCTCCAGTTTGGCAAGTGTCCGTATGGAGACGCCTCCCGAATCCTCCTGCAAGACCCAGGGAAAACCGGTTAGGATCCTGATCCTCCTCTAGACCTGGTCTAAACCTGGTCTAGTCCTGGTCTAGCCTCATTTATTCCGCTCCACATTGTGCGTTTTACTTATTTGTATTATATACAAGCCTTTTGTACTTTTGCTACGGGTATATGTGATGTTTTAGTCATGGTGTTTATTGTCAGGTTTATCACATGTTTTATGTTCACCTGTACATATGGTTTTTGACAATAAAGATGACTGAACTTTGAAATTTGATTTATACAGGACTGTGTCAGGAGTTGTTCTAAGCAGGAACGTTCTCCTAGTGGCCTCAAGAGGCGTGCGCCGCAAACCTCCACCTCACCATAAAAGGAGCAAAGTGACTCGTGAGTGAGATTTCCCTAAACATGAGGCGATAATCGGTGTTTGACGGAGACACGTGGGACAGAGGGACGGGGACACTCCACGCAGCACCATACAGTCACGACAAAGACTTTAACAAATAAATACAAAAGCAAGGGACCAGCGGCCGGGGGACGAGCGCTTCAGCGAACAGAACGCAAATTTATCCTTAACACATGAGACAAAAGTCAAAGTGTTGGTGCTGCGTTTAGTCCCAGAGCTTCATGAAACCAAAGCCTGGCTCCTGCTGAGGAATTGTCTGAGGAACGGTTTTTCCTCAGGTCAGGGTCAGTATTTCATCCTCCACAGACTGTGTTCTATAGAAGTCTGTGGTGACGGACTGCGGGAAACCCAACGCTGCACCGGGAAAGTGTTCTCGCTCATGCACGAGTTTTAAATGTGTAAAACTGTACAGAATAATGAGTGGAATAAACAGCCCTTCTCCATGTTTTGGTGGACCTCTTAAGGCACAAATGTGAACGTAATTCTTTTATATCTGTGGATTTTCGGATGATTTCCTGATCAAACATTTCCTCAAACTCTTTTCACTTCTGCTCCTCTCCACGAGTGTCGCTTTCCACCGTGTCTCCAGACTTTGGGCAGAGCGAATGGCAGGTCCGAGCCGCCGTAGAGGGAAGCAAAGCGCAGCGCTGAGGAGGAGCTTCAGAAATCCCACAGTCGGCGTAAAGAGCCACAACGCAATGATTTGGGCGTGAGTGAACTTTAGAAATGAGGCCCCTGGTCTAGTCCTGGTCTAGTCCTGGTCTAGTCCTGGTCTAGTCCTGGTCTAGTCCTGGTTCAGGGCTCATACCGGACTTTCTCCTCCCAGGGTTCCTTGAGGGCCACGGCCGAGGGGTCCTCAGGGTCTTTTCTGAACGAAGTCGGAGTCTGAGCCAACTGCTCCGACAAGCGCCTCCTGCAGGAGCACAGCGAGATTACACACACAGTATAAAACACACAAACTACACATTATACATATACACACACACACACTTTATGCAGTATTTGTAGTACTTTACCGTATATCTCCGGCCTGTATGTAGACGGTCTCTCGGCTCTCGGAGCTCGTGATGCTGTCCACAGAAAACTGACTGATGTTGTCACAGCTCAGACCCTCTGGGACCTGAAACAGACCAAGACCGGGTTTAGACCGGGGTTTAAATAGTACTACATTTGTAGTATTAGTGAATATTATTTGAGAATCTCATCAGGTGTAGAAGAGTACCACGCTGAGGACCAGCAGGTGTCTGTGTAACTCTTACTGTAGTACTTGGGTAGTAATTGTGTAGTAGTTGTGTAGTACTGGTGCAGTACTTGTGCCGTACCTGTGCAGTACTTGTGCAGTACTTGTGTAGTAGTAGTGTAGTACTGGTGCAGTACTGGTGTAGTACTTTTGCAGTACTTTTGCAGTACTTGTGCAGTACCTGCAGAGTCCCCAGGTCGTCAGTGCTCCAGGCGTCCTCGTCGTTGTCGTAGTTGGAGACGATGGAGAAGGTTCCAGAGGGTCTGGAGTCTCCGGTTTCCGTGGCGACGGCAATGTTCTCCACAGACCGAGTGATCCGCACCCGAGTCTCCGGGATCCGGACCGGAACCAACGAGCTCTCAAAGTCCTCACACTCCAGAATCTCCACATAGATCAGGTACGGGGCCTGGAACCAGACCAGGACTGAGCCAGGACTGAGCCAGGACTGAGCCAGGACTAAACCAGGACTAAACCAGGACTAAACCAGGACTAAAGCCTCTGGGTGTGTATAGTGTGTGTGTTTGTACGTTTGTACCTTGTCTTTGGAGTTGAGCACCACGGCCTGCGTGTGCGGCACTCGGACCACGTGGTGCTGGACGGTGCCCGTCGGGAGCCAGACTCGGGCCGGCAGTTTGTGGTTGAGCAGAGACAGTTCTGAGATCAGTCTGTGCGTTTTCTGCTCCTTCGTCGGGAGAGTCGCCAGACGCTTCCCGATGCCCAACAGAGACTTCACAAACTCCCTCTGAGGCGCCAGACGCTCGGGCTGAGAGGAACCACACAGAACCAGAGACAACGGGTCAGAACCGGGCCGGAACCGAGGAGAGAGGGTCAGAAAACAAGAACCAAGAGAGAAGAAAGAGACAGGATCAGAGGAACTTTAGAAACTCCCTCTGACGCACGGGCCGAGAGGAGAGGCTCAGGACCAGGTCAGGACCGGGTCAGGACCACAAGAGAGAGGGTCCGAAACAAGTGAGGTCACGGGAAAGCGCCACCTACAGGAGGTCCCAGTAACACGTCCAGTTTAATTTGACCAGAAGGAGAATTACACAGATCAGAACCAGAGTCTGACAGGGAGGTATTTAAAGCCAGCCAGAGGAACATGGACACTGTAACCATGGTGACATGTCCTCAGTGCCCTCTGCTGTCTCAAACACCACACAGAGTCTGGTCTGGGAGCGGCTCCAGGTCCGGTCTCAGTCCAGGACCAGAACCAGGTCTAGTTCAGTTTGTCTTTAAGGTGAAGATTAACATAAAAAGTGTAAAATAAGAGTTTTAAGTCCAAGAAACAGCTCACATATTTCAGTCTGATCAGTTTCAGCTCTAAACCTGGTTCAGATCCACCAGGTTCTTGTCTGTTTTGTGGTTTTTGTGGTTCTGATCTCAGACTAAAGTCCCACAAACATGTTCTGGGTTCTGGGTTTGTTAGAGTTTTAAATTTTAGATTTGCTGATGAAAAAAAAAATCTGCAACTAAAGGATCTGAACTTGACCTGATTTAGTCCTGGTTCTGTCCTGGTTTAGTCCTGGTTCTGTCCTGGTTTGGTCCTGGGACTAGAAACCCGGAGTGGAACCAGCTCCTGATTGGTTTAAACCCAAAGCCACCTTGGCTGTGATTGGATGAAACACAGAACGCCCTGACTGGTTCTCCTTCAGAATACACCTGGACTCACAGGGACGGACTCGGACTCGGTCGGACTCTCGGAGCCAGACTCACTGTCCTGAGGGTCAAAGGTCATGTTCATCACATTATATAAGGTTTATCACGTTTGTTTACAGCCAGCTTTTAAAGTCCAGGTCCAGTCCAGTCCAGGTCCAGGTCCAGGTCCAGGTCCAGGTCCAGTCCCAGGTCCAGGTTCAGTACAGGTCCAGTCCCAGGTCCAGTCCAGATTCAGGTCCAGGTCCAGTACCAGGTTCAGTACAGGGCCAGATCCAGTCCAGGTTCAGGTCCAGGTCCAGTCCCAGTTCCAGTCCCAGGTCCAGTGCCAGGTCCAGTCCCAGGTCCATGTCCAGTCCAGGTTCCGGTCCAGTCCAGGTCCAGGTTCCAGTCCAGTCCAGGTCCAGTCCCAGTTCCAGTCCCAGGTCCAGTGCCAGGTCCAGTCCCAGGTCCAGTCCAGGTCCATGTCCAGGTCCATGTCCAGTCCAGGTTCCGGTCCAGTCCAGTCCAGGTCCAGTCCCAGTTCCAGTCCCAGGTCCAGTGCCAGGTCCAGTCCCAGTCCCAGGTCCAGTGCCAGGTCCAGTCCAGGTCCATGTCCAGTCCCAGTTCCAGTCCCAGGTCCAGTGCCAGGTTCAGTCCCAGTTCCAGTCCCAGGTCCAGTCCCAGGTCCAGTCCAGGTCCATGTCCAGGTCCCGGTCCAGTCCAGGTCCAGTCCCAGGTCCAGTACCTGCTCTGGACTCTCCACTCGGGGGTTGGAGGAGGTCCTCTTGAGGCTGGAGCTCGGCGTGACGGAGAGGCTCACCGTGGCGTCCGACTTCGAGCGCTGAAAAACAGTGGCAGAGCGGTTAGCCCGTCCTCCGTCTCATCGGGAGGTCGCGGGGCAGAACCCTCAGAGCAGAGAACCGACCTGATGTGTGCGTCTGGTCCCCACATGGACGCTCCGGGGCTCACTCACGTGCACAGTTCTGGCCCCTCGCGCCCGCGCGCCGGGCTGCAGTTCGTCGGACAGGATGAGCTTCCGGAGTCTGGAGCCTCTGGAGTGGGTCTGGGTGGACAGGTGCATGTCGCTGGAATAGGCCCCCAGGAGCCACGCACAGGTGAGACTGAAGGGGACGGACCCCCGACACCTGTACACCTGTTAATCACACACGAGCCAATCAGAGAGGAGGAACACTCAGGAGCCAATCAGAGAGGGCAAACACTCAGGAGCCAATCAGAGCGGAGGAACATTTAGGAGCCAATCAGAGGGGGGAAACACTCAGGAGCCAATCAGAGAGGGGAGACACTCAGGAGGAACACTCAGGAGCCAATCAGAGGGGAAACACTCAGGAGCCAATCAGAGAGGAGAGACACTCAGGAGGACCACTCAGGGGCCAATCAGAGAGGAGGAACATTCAGGAGCCAATCAGAGAGGAGGAACATTTAGGAGCCAATCAGAGAGGAGAAACACTCAGGAGGAACACTCAGGAGCCAATGAGAGAGGAGGAACACTCAGGAGCCACACAGAGAGGAGGAACACTCAGGAGCCACACAGAGAGGAGGAACACTCAGGAGCCACACAGAGAGGAGGAACACTCAGGAGCCACACAGAGAGGAGGAACATTTAGGAGCCAATCAGAGAGGGGAGACACTCAGGAGGAACACTCAGGAGCCAATCAGAGAGGAGAGACACTCAGAAGCCATTCAGAGCGGAGGAACATTTAGGAGCCAATCAGAGGGGAAACACTCAGGAGCCAATCAGAGAGGAGGAACACTCAGGAGCCAATCAGAGAGGAGAAACACTCAGGAGGAACACTCAGGAGCCAATCAGAGAGGAGAAACACTCAGGAGGAACACTCAGAAGCCAATCAGAGAGAAGAAACACTCAGGAGCCAATCAGAGAGGAGGAATAGGGTCAGGGGTTAAAGGTCAGTACCAGGTAAGGCTTGATGGCGTCGCCCACGTGCGCGTCCATGTGCACGTACATGTTGAGCAGCTGTGGCAGAAAAAAGTCGACCTCCGAGTCCTGAAAACTGAACAGTCTGTTCCCAATGTACGCCTGAAAAGACATGGGACTCATGTAGACCAGGACCAGGGCCAAGACCAGGACCGGGACTAGGGCCAAGACCAGGACCAGGACAAGGGCCAGGACCAGGGCCAGGGCCAGGGCCAGGACCAAGACCGGGACCAGGACCAGGGCCAGGACCAGGACCAGGGCCAGGACCAGGACCAGGACCAGGACCAGGCCCAGGCCCAGGGCCAGGGCCAGGGCCAGGGCCAGGGCCAGGGCCAAGACCGTGACCAAGACCGGGAGCGGGACCAGGACTAAGGGTGCTTTCGCAGCGACAGCAGTTGATGCGCACCAAACGATCCACTGAAGCTCTTAGTTCAATTGGTTTTCGTTGGTGTGAAAGCTTCAGTCGCACTCGGATCTGCACCAAATCAAGCGACTGAGACCTCAAAAAAGCGGTGATCTTGATCCGCTCGACTCCGCACCAAATGCCAAACTCTGGTGCGGTCCCTCTCGTGAGAACACCAACGGGTCCAAACCAGAGACAGTAGGTCCAAACCAACTACTCCAAATGTATCATGGGAGGGGACATAGCTTGTGGGTCTTTGGAACGAACTTTGTCTCCCATGAAAACAGAGCCGAAGGCAGAGAGCGCGTCATTTCAGGCAGAGGAGACGCGCTCTATGCCTTCGGCGACTCCGGTGCAATAACATCTCGTTCTTCAGACACAACTCATTTTAAAATTGGTTATTTTGTCAACAATGGCCAATAGAGAATGTGACATACGAAGATCAGAGTGAGTCCTGATGTGCCAACGTGTCGCTCCGAGTCGCTCCACAGTGACACAAAATTGTTGCTTATTTCTACCCGAAGATAAACACGATGAAACGTCAACTGGACCAGTTTTGGTCGATTTGGAAGTGTGAAAGGAACACACAGTCTACGTGCTACAGAAGAATTCTACTGCCTGGAGCCGACAAAATAATCCAACAAGCGGGATGAAAACAACCCAAGACCAGGACCAAGACCAGGACCAGGACTGGGCCAGGACCAAGACCAGGACTAGCACCAGGTAGTATTTGCAGTAGTAGTAGTACCTGTACTCCCAGGTCTTTGGAGCTGTACAGTAGTATTTGCAGTAGTAGTAGTAGTAGTAGCAGTAGTAGTATTTGCAGTAGTAGTAGCAGTAGTAGTATTTGCAGTAGTAGTACCTGTACTCCCAGGTCTTTGGAGGTGTACAGTAGTATTTGCAGTAGTAGTAGTAGTCGTAGTAGTATTTGCAGTAGTAGTAGCAGTAGTAGTATTTGCAGTAGTAGTACCTGTACTCCCAGGTCTTTGGAGCTGTACAGTAGTATTTGCAGTAGTAGTAGTAGCAGTAGTAGTATTTGCAGTAGTAGTAGCAGTAGTAGTATTTGCAGTAGTAGTACCTGTACTCCCAGGTCTTTGGAGCTGTACAGTAGTATTTGCAGTAGTAGTAATAGCAGTAGTAGTATTTGCAGTAGTAGTAGCAGTAGTAGTATTTGCAGTAGTAGTACCTGTACTCCCAGGTCTTTGGAGGTGTACAGTAGTATTTGCAGTAGTAGTAGTAGTCGTAGTAGTATTTGCAGTAGGGATGGGGCCGATCCGATCCAGTATCAGTATCGGGTTCCAATATCAATGTAATTCACGGATCGGAAATTTCCGATCCAACCTGCGAAAATTTCCGATCCATGAGTCATGTCTGTATATACACATTATCTGCTGAAATGACTCCACAAGTGATTCCCTGTCGGCTGCTCTGCTCCTGCTGCAAAATGTGGAATGGATTTCCTGAACGGAGGTGTATCTCAATGAAACACAGAGTAATGATGAGACCTCATCATTACTCTGTGTTTGGAAATCCATTCTGTGTTTTGGAAATCCATTCCACAGTTTGCAGCCAGCTAGCAGGTGAACTAGCAGCGCGAGCTGGCAGGCGAACATTGAGCATGGCATTGAGCAGCACAAGGCAGTTAACCAACTTTTCATCACAACATGTCCGCTGTGTGGAAATACTTTTTACTAGAAACACCTCAAAGCAAGACAGCAACGTGCGATGTTTGCAAAGCCGTTGTACCGAGAGGCAGAAGCTCCATTGCGACCTACAATACAAGCCTGATGGATTATATTGCGCCAAGATATTTACCATCTAGGAGATATTATCAGAGACTGCGCTACCCGAACTCTACAACCGAGTGTCAACCAAGTTAGCTGAGAAGCTAAAAAAGAGTTCCAGATCTGAGCTTTACTACAGATATTTGGACATCGGATGTCTGCCCAATGTGACTGATAAGTCTCACTGTGCACTGGATTGACCGCGATTCACACGGGCTCAACAGAGCGGTGCTCCAGGCAAAAAAAGTGCAGAGGCTCACACAACCGAGCTACAATCGCAGCATCCATTACAGAGATGTTAAACCACTGGGAGATCCCGATAGAAAAAGTGCATGTAATTCTACAGGACAATGCAAGTAACATGAAGGTGCAATAGAAGACATGGCAGTTTCTAGTCTGGGCTGTTTTCCTCATACGTTGCAGCTCGTTGTGCATGAGGGGCTAATATCACAGGATTTCCTGTTCTTCTGACATCCTTTTATGACCTATACTTGCCTCAAGTTGCCTTTTGGGACACACATGCATACACTTGTTCATATCATAGGCCTACTTGCCTGTAGAGATGAGTTTATTTGCAGTTAAACAATAATGATAATATTGAAAACAAACAGTTTTAATATTGGAATAGTATCTGCCGATATCCAAATTCAGGTATCGGGATCAGAAGTTAAAAAATGTGGATCGGTGCATCCCTAATTTGCAGTAGTAGTACCTGCACTCCCAGGTCTATGGAGCTGTGCAGTAGTATTTGCAGTAGTAGTAGTAGTAGTAGCATTTGCAGTAGTAATACCTGTACTCCCGGGTCTTTGGAGCTGTACAAATATGAAATGGCCATTGAAACATCAAACAGTTTAGACTCAAAAAGACGCAGGAGCCACGACGACTGCTGATTGGATGAGACATGTTTGGGGCGGGGCTTGTGGAGCCGTGCCACAGAGGACGGGGCAGGGCTCGCTGTAGAGGAGGCGGGAGTTTCAGAGGAAGAGGCGGGGCTTATGTCAACAGAGATGCCAGGGGCGTCTTTCTGTAAATCACAAAAACAGAACGTCCCATCAGCTCAAATTACACATACACTCCATATACACTTTGAGTAATCTAGTGATCTCTTCCAGGCCCTATTCAAACCCTCCTTACAGTTAGCTGTATGAGCCTGTATGAGCCAAGGCAAAGGGAAGGGAGACTCCTGCATTTTGAAAATAATAAAAAGGAACATGGTGATCTAAATATGTGACGTGTTACAGTGAATCCCCTATAGAAGTAAATACACTGTAGTAGCAACATAAGAGTCCCATTTAACAATCCCACAGCATCACAACAACAGATTGCAGTTTGTGACAGAATATAACAGAGTACACTGAACACCACTACGTCGATGTTACATTTGGATTGGACAAAAAGGAGTTCAGTTTCTGGAGAAGCTGTTACAAAAATATGAAATGAAAAAGTCTAAAACTGTGAACCAAACAGTACAATTTATTTACAAATGGAAATTGTGTCTCACCCCCAAAACAACAAAATACTAAAATAACCCATTAAGCCAGAGGTGTCAACCTCATTTTGATCCGGGGGCCGTATCCACCTACTGGAGGGGCTGGATCAGAAAACTCATGGCAAATATACTCCAAAAATAGCAATAAGTCCAAATATTTGTGCAGAGAAATGCAAATCTAATACAGAACAGAAGTCTTTTTTTTTTATTTGATAATATTATGAACAACCTGAAACTTTAAGAAAAATGCAATTTTAACACAAGCACACGATTCCCATTCACCTCCGTGAACAAATAGGAATTAGTCAATTTTTCTTGGAAAATCCTGCACTCAGTGTCCACTTTTCTCATTTTTGACATTTTGCTGATGAGGGTGTCTGGGTCAACAGTCAAAACCAGACCCGGGCATTTCTTTTTTTTCTACACAGTTTGGCAGTTGAACAAAAATGTTGTGACATATCTTGTATTATATTATTTGGCAAACAAAGACATTGTGGTGTTTTAATACAAAGTTAAGAAAGTTAAACTCAGAAAGCATTGTGGGGTTAATGTGACAAATGTAAGTTACAAATGTTTCACGTTTGCCGTTGTTTTGAATTATTTTACTGAATAAATTCAGTTTTTGTAAAACTTCACTCTCTCATTACTTAATAATAACACAAATTACCAGCTTCTGTAAACAATGCCATTTACTGATTTCAACGTAGAAATAAAATTAATAACCAGAATAGACTTCAAACTTTTGGCCCGGCTCACCACAATATTTTCTTCTTCTCATTTTGCCCCTGGGGAAAAATAATTGCCCACCCCTGGTCAAAACGATGGTCCTTTAAAAGCATTTGGAAAGAGGCAAGTCTTCATTTGTGCTGCTCTGGTGGGAGGGGCCACATACAGAGGCGCTGGAGCCGCTGCTATGCTAAACTGCGCAGAAAAGAGGTGCAGAAAATTACCAATAAAAATTTTAAAAATAATTAAAATATTTTAATAGAAAATCAGCCGAGGGCCAGATTAAAGGTCTTGGAGGGCCGGGCCGCATGTTTGACACCCCTGCATTAAACAATAGAACTCAAACAGAACCACAGACTGTATGACCCATGACCTGTATACAGAAGTGTTCCTGACATCACCCAAATGAAGCTCATCGAGGCTAGCAGATATAGCGGCTGATCTTCTGGCTGATTGGTCCATTCTTAAAGGGATAGTGCGTTTTTTTTATGTTAATCTGTATGGGTTTCCTTCTAAAAGTTACGTGTCTTGACACCGGCTTACCTCTGACAGTCTCAGCTGATCTCGGTTCGGCTCGCTTTCTGAAGCCCACCTAAGTAGGTCCGGTAACTTCCCTGGAACATGAAATAAAGCTTGTTTTGCCTGTTCACCTTTAGCAGATGTCTACGCCGAAGTTTACAAGTGAACAGGCTGATAGAGTTAACATGGGCGTAGTGATACGAGTGGAGAGAGACAATACGCAAATTCGAAATACGCTGCTGGATGTTTCGTAGACAACTGTTTCGGACGCAAATATATCACCTTTCTAACACATGTTTTTTTTGGAGAAGCAAAACAAGCTTCAGTTCATGTTCCAGGGAAGTTACCAGACCTACTTACGTGGGCTCCAGAAAGCGAGCTGAACCGGGATCAGCTGAGTGTCAGAGGTAAGCAGGTGTCAACACACGTAACTTTTAGAAGGAAACCCATACAGATTAACTTTTTTTTTTAAATTAAACGCACTATCCCTTTAATGTTCAGATAAAAACTCCAGGATCATGTTGAGCGGGGTCAGTCCAACATCTGAAGGTCAGAGTGAGGAGCCTGACAGCAGCAGGTACAGAGAGAGGAGCCACGCTTTTACACACAAACTAAATTGGAGCCAGAGTCCATGGAGCCTAATCACACCCATGAACACTTCCTGTTTGGAGCGCGGCGGTTAGCGGGTTAGCTCTTTCCACAGATATGTCCAGGAAATGGACATAACGCAAGAACACGAGAACTACTTTCCAGTCGCCGCAGGTCACATGACTCTGGCGTTGCTAAACACGGAGGTCATGTGACTCACCTGTCGGAGGTCATGTGACTGCAGCACTTCCTGACACGCCTTCAGAGCCACTTCAGGGTCGATGAGGAGCTCCGGGTCTCCCTCTGTGATGATGGACAAGGGGCCCTCTGCCATTTTACACCTGAAAAACAGAAACAGGACTAGGGTCAGCCCAGGACCAGAACCGGGCTGAACCAGGACTGAACCAGAACAAGGAACCCTCCATTATTTTACACCTATAACCAGACCAGAACCCGCTCACATCTTGCACCTGAAAACCAGAACTAGGCATAGCCCAAGACCACAGCAGAACTAACCCAGGACTAACTCGGGACTAACCCAGGACTTCAGCAGAATTAACACAGGACTAAAGCAGAACTAACCCAAGACTAACCCAGAACTAACCCAGGACTTCAGCAGAATTAACCCAGGACTAAAGCAGAACTAACCCAAGACTAACTCAAGACTAACCCAGAACTAACCCAGGACTTCAGCAGAATTAACCCAGGACTAAAGCAGAACTAACCCAAGACTAACCCAGGACTACAGTAGAACTAACCCAGGACTAACCCAGAACTACAGCAGAATTAACCCTGGACTAACCCTGGAGCACAGCAGAACTAACCCAGAACCCAGGACTTCAGCAGAACTAACCCAGAACTAACCCAAGACTTCAGCAGAACTAACCCAGAACTAATCCAAGACTACAGCAGAACTAACCCAGGACTACAACAGAACCCAGGACTAAAGCAGAACTAACCCAGGACTAACTCAACACTAATCCAGGACTAAACCAGGACTGGTTCTGAACCGGATCTGACCCAAAACTCGGAGCTTCGGGTTTGTTGTGTTAGCTTAGCCACACTTAGCACTTATCTTCAGCGGCTAATCCACTTTTAGCTCATTCTGGAACTCTGTCTTTTGAACAATATCGGCTAAACAACAGCTAAAGACCGGTCCACACGACCCAAGTCCGGACCGGTCCCCGAACCCGCCCAGAACCCGCTCACTGCCCGAACACGAACTTTTATTCACAGAACCCAGCGCTAAAGTGTTAGCATTAGCTTAGCTCGAGCCCAACTGTTGCTAAAGGAGGTCCGGGAGGAGAGCGCGGGTCCGGCCGGGCTCCGGGGCTCAGGGCTGGGTCTGTGGGCCGGGGGTAGGACTGGGTCACAGCGGGGTGACGGGTTACCTGACCCGGGGCTGGAGGGTCAGAACATGGGTCAGAAGGGTCCAGGTTTGTCCCGGACGCGGAGCTCCATCCAGACTGCGACGAGACACTGAGAGACACTAGAGACACTCGAGAGACACAGGCGGGGACAGAACTGGAGACACGCGGGGACAGACGGGGATAGAACCGGGAAGGAGCACGTGAACCTGGACATTTATTATTAAGTCACAGAAACACACTAGGAATAAAGATTAATTTATTTATTTACATGTTTTTATTTATTTATTTATATGTGTGTTATTTTGTGCACACACGGACCTTCTGCTGCGGGACACTTTAAATCTAACTTTAAATATTCCGTAAAAAAGAGACTGAGAAACAAATGATGCGTTTAAAATGATCTGAAGAGCACAAAGATTTGTTTTGTAAATGAAATATACGGAAGAGCCGATTTTTATGCATTATTAAAGCTGAGCTGAGCCGAACTGAGCTGAACAGAGCCGACCTGAGCCGACCTGAGCCGATCAGTGTTGCCAACTCCCCAGCATCAGAAGTAGCTATTGGCCCGCCCAGAAGTAGCTAAAAGTAGCTAGACGAGCGAGCGGTCCAATCCAAACGTGAGAGTTTTTTATTTTTTAGATATTTTTTTTGGAGCTGTAGTCCAAGATCTATAGCTTGCTTTTTTATTTTGTGTGTTTTTTTTTTTTTGTGCTGTAGTTTAACTAAAGCTTTTTATTTATTTATTATTTTTTTTTTGTGCTATAGTGGGCAAGCTATAGCTTTTTATTTTTTGTGCTAAAGAACTAGCTTTTTAAAACTTTTCTGTGCTTTTCAAAAGTACTTTTCAAAAGTACAGACTCCCGTCTGTACTTTTGTGTATACACTTTTGGTTGTGGCATTGCGATTGAATACAAGAGGAGAAAAAAGAAATGCTCTAAAGAATGAGAGGGATATGCACGTGACGAGAGAAACTGAATGACAGAAACAGAGAGAGGAATGACCAGACTCCGAGGCGATCTGACGAGATGGGAGGGAGCAGAGGAGAGACTGGTGAGTGTCTCTTCCACTGCCCCTCTCTGTCTGTGTCTCTCTGTCTCTTTCTCTGAACGGGGAAAGAGAGAAAACGGCGCAATTATTTTTTTCCCCCTCCCGCGATCTTGGAGCGTCTGATCACCAAAAAAAGTCGCTAGATTTGTCGCTAGTCGCTTTTGTCTAATTTTCTCGCTAGGGGGGTCCAGAAAGTAGCTAAAAATAGCGACAAAGTCGCTAAGTTGGCAACACTGGAGCCGATCTGAGCTGAAACGCTCTCAGAAGTGGACTCACTGCGGTCTTCGGGACTGTGTGAAGCTGCAGTTCACGGATCGGACACAGGAGACGCCCTTCACAATAAAACTCTGAACCCCTGCGGGTCTGACCCTGTCCCAGTCTGAGGACAGGTGAGGACAGGGCATAGGTCAGGGGTGGGGAGTGATTGTGGGTCTCTTGTAAAAGAGAAAGGGACAAGTTTGAGTCACGGGGACAAGCCTGAGTCACGGGGACGAGTCTGAGCACTGAGCATGAAAATTAAAAGAACAAAAAAACAGACAGAGGTGACAGAGGTGCGAATGAGCCGTGAACGGACCCACCAAATGTTCTAAATGTACTGTGTGGTATGGCACCTGCACCGTGTCCTGTCGAAAAAAGCTACACCGAGTAGTGAGAGCAGCTGAGAGAATCGTGGGTGTCTCTCTCCCCTTCCTGCAGGACACTACCACACCCACCTCACCCGCAAAGCCCTGTGGGTGATCCCACCACTTCAGTCTGCTGCCATCAGGAAGGAGACTGAGGAGCCTCAGGGCCAAGACCAGCAGACTGAAAGACAGCTTCATCCACCAAGCTGTCAGGATGCTGAACTCTCTCCCTGCCCTCCCTCCCCTAATGACACTGCTGCTTAAATGACACTGACACTGCTGCTTAAATGACACATTTGAGCTTTATTCTGCTCCACATTGTGTGTTTTACTTATTTGTATTATATACAAATCTTTTGTACTTTTGCTACAGGTATATGTGATGTTTTAGTCATGGTGTTTATTGTCTTATCACATGTTTTATGTTCACTGTGGGCCTAGGGGGCGCTGCAATTTCAAATCCTGCGTGTGCAACCTGTACATATGGTTTTTGAGAATAAAGATGACTTTGAACTTTGGAACTATAGATACTTTGTTGATCCCGAAGGAAATTATAATTTAATTCTATTGTAAAAGTTCTTATAAAGTTCTTATTTGAATCCTGTGGGTGTAGGGTTCGGTTCGGTTCGGGGCTTTTACTGCGGAGGGCCTCCCCGGATCCGCGCGTGTTTACCGGGCCTAAACTGCATCTTTTCGGGGCGGTGTTCGGACAGTCCGCGGTGTCTCCTCCTCCTGCGCCGCTGTTTCTCTGCGGGTGTCCTCTGTCTCCTCTCTCCTCTGTCTCCTCCCTCCTCTGTCTCCTGTCTCCTCTGTCTCCTCTGTCTCCTCTGTGTCCTCTCTGCGTGCGGGACTGTGCGCGTATTTGTGCGTGTGCACTGTTTGCGGGTTTGTGGAAATGTCGCACGCGGTGGGGAGCACGAGCACGTCGAGCACGCGCACTCCGGACGGTCTCCTGAATCTGGGCTACATCCGGACCATCCAGGGCCTGCTGCAGAGCGGACAACTGGTGAGGGACAAAGCGGGACAAAACGGGATTACACCGGGATTAAGAGGGGTCTGAGTCTGTCTTGAATGAGATTAAACCTGATCTAACCCGGATTAAAGGTGTTCAGGATGAACCAAACCCGGATTAGGGCAGGGCTGAGCCGGGTTTGGAGAACACGGACCAAACCCAGAAGCCAAAACACTGGTGTTGGAGTAAAGTGAGTGAAGCAGTGAGCAGGTTCCACACAGCAGAACCTCCTGATACTGAAAATAGTTTTTTGTTTTTTTTTACTCTACAGTCCCAGAACAGCCTTAAAATCACACTTTTACTCTTTTAAAAATAAATCCAGTTGGGGCAATTATCATTTCACATTTTACATTTAAACATTCAAAATAATTCTTCTCAATTTGGCTTTTTTTAGGTGTCAGATTTGACTTCCTGTCAAGGGCCCTTTCGCACCTGCCAGGGATCCAAACAATTCAGATTAATTCTGTAATCCCTCTGAAACAGCAAAGCATCATGGTCTATGTAGTTTATTCACAGTGCGTCCGCATGACGGCGCCGTCACTCACACCTGAGCTTCAGCGGGTCAAAAATGGGTCAAAACATTTTGTCCCAGACTCAGAGCCACAGAGACTCAGACTCATGTTCTCCCTGTGTCTCCTCTCCAGAGGTCTCTTCAGAGTGCTCCACTTCCCCCACTCTCTAACCTTTGTAGATCACTCTCCTCCTCATCTCCTCTGTTCTCTCTCTCTCACAGATCTTTCTCTCTGTGGCAGGTGGTTCTCCTGGTCACGTTCTTCCTCTTGTGGCAGGTGGTTCTCCTGGTCATGTTATTCCTCTTTTCTTGTGGCAGGTGGTTCTCCTGGTCACGTTGTTCCTCTCTTCTTGTGGTAGGTGGTTCTCCTGGTCACGTTGTTCTTCTCTTCTTGTGGCAGGTGGCGCTCCTGGTCACATTCCTGTGCATACACCTGGCGCGTGGTTGGCCCAGCTGGTATGCGTTCCAGTTTTTTGAGGTAGTGGCGCTGTGGTTTTTCGTGGCGCTGCTCGTCTTCTTCTTTATCCACATCTTTAGCCTGAACACCAGGACGCCGTGCATCAACTGCCCCCTGACAGTGAGTCCATACACTAGTTATATAAATCTAATCCGCTAACACGCTAACCACCATGCTCCAAACAGGAAGTGTTCATGGGCGTGATTGAGCTCCATGGACTCTGGCTCCAGTTCAGTTTGTGTGTAATAAGCATGGGTCCTCTGCTCCTGTCAGATGCTGTTTTTTGGTCTGATTTGGGTCTGGTTTCGATTTGGGTTTTGGTCTGGTTTAGATCTGTTTTTTTTTGTTTGTTTTTTGTTCTGGATTTGGCCTGGGTTTTGGTCTGGTGTAGGTCTGGATGTTGGTCTGGTTTAGGTCTGGGTTTTGATCTGGTTTAGGTCTGGTTTTTGGTTGGTTTTTGGTCTGGGTTTTCATCTGATTTAGGTCTGGTTTTGGTCTGGTTTAGGTCTGGTTTTGGTTTGGTTTTTGTTCTGGGTTTGTTCTGGGGTTTGTTCTGGTTTAGGTCTGGGTTTTGGTCTGGTTTAGGTCTGGGTTTTGGTCTGGTTTAGATCTGGTTTTTGGTTTGCTTTTTGGTCTGGGGTTTGGTCCAGTTTAGGTCTGGTTTTTTTCTGATTTTTGGTCTGGTTTAGGTCTGGGTTTTGGTCTGCGTTTTGGTCTGATTTAGGTCTAGGGTTTAGCCTGGTTTAGGTCTGGTTTTTGGTTTGGTTTTTGGTCTGGTTTAGGTCTGATTTAGGTATTCGTTTTGGTCTGGTTTAGGCCTGGTTTAGGTCTGGGTTTTGGCCTGGTTTAGGTCTGGTTTTGGTCTGATTTTTGGTCTGGTTTAGGTCTGGGTTTTGGTCTGGGTTTTGGTCTGGTTTAGGTCTGCGTTCTGGTCTGGTTTAGGTCTGGGTTTTGGTTTGGTTTTGGTCTGATTTAGGTCTGGGTTTTAGTCTGGTTTAGGTCTGGGGTTTGGTCTAGTTTTAGTCTGATTTAGGTCTGGGTTTTGCCCTCGTTTAGGTCTGGGCTGTGGCCTGGTTTAGGTCTGGGCTTTGGCCTGGGTTTTGGTCTGGTTTAGGTCTGGGTTTTGGTCTGATTTAGGTCTGGGTTTTGGTCTGATTTAGGTCTGGGTTTTGGCCTGGTTTAGGTCTGGTTTTTGGTCTGGTTTAGGTCTGCTTTTGGTCTGGCTTAGGTCTGGGTTTTGGTCTGGTTTAGGTTTGGTTTTTGGTTTGGTTTTTGGTCTCTGTTTTGAAGAGGAACTTGGACTGAGTTCTGGGTGAAACAGGAAGGAAGTCGAGGTGTGACAGCTGCAGATGGAGCGTGCTCACTTCCACTTACAGCCCTCACATCTTCTACAGCAGATACATGTCCTACAGCAGATACATGTCCTACAGCAGATACATGTCCTACAGCAGATACATGTCCTACAGCAGATCCAGGTCCTACAGCAGATGCGTGTCCTACAGCAGATGCGTGTCCTACAGCAGATGCGTGTCCTACAGCAGATGCAGGTCCTACAGCAGATACAGGTCCTACAGCAGATACAGGTCCTACAGCAGATGCGTGTCCTACAGCAGATACAGGTCCTACAGCAGATACAGGTCCTACAGGTCCTACAACAGATACAGGTCCTACAGCAGATACAAGTCCTACAGCAGATACAGGTCCTACAGCAGATACAGGTCCTACAGCAGATACAGGTCCTACAGCAGATGCGTGTCCTACAGCAGATACAGGTCCTACAGCAGATACAGGTCCTACAGGTCCTACAACAGATACAGGTCCTACAGCAGATACAAGTCCTACAGCAGATACAGGTCCTACAGCAGATACAGGTCCTACAGCAGATACAGGTCCTACAGGTCCTACAGCAGATACAAGTCCTACAGCAGATACAGGTCCTACAGCAGATACAGGTCCTACAGCAGATACAGGTCCTACAGGTCCTACAACAGATACAGGTCCTACAGCAGATACAGGTCCTACAGCAGATGCAGGTCCTACAGGTCCTACAGCAGATCCAGGTCCTACAGCAGATCCAGGTCCTACAGCAGATACATGTCCTACAGCAGATGCATGTCCTACAGCAGATGCGTGTCCTACAGCAGATACAGGTCCTACAGCAGATACAGGTCCTACAGCAGATGCAGGTCCTACAGGTCCTACAGCAGATACAGGTCCTACAGCAGATACAGGTCCTACAGCTGATACAGGTCCTACAGATCCTACAGCAGATCCAGGTCCTACAGTAGATCCAGGTCCTCACTGGACACATGGGGAGGGCATCTGACACGGTCTAACCATGCGCTTCCTGCAGGAGTTCTTCCATTACTGTGTGGGCGTTGTCCTCGTGCTCATCGCCTCCATCGTCGGCGCCGTGAAAGCCTCAGGAGTCTCTGCACTGGTCACTGCCACGGTAGGGCATCTGCCACTTTACCTACCTACAGTAGTAGTAGTAGTAGTAGTAGTAGTAGTAGTAGTAGTAGTAGTAGTAGTAGTAGTAGTAGGAGCAGGAGCAGGAGCAGTAGTAGTAGTTGCAGTAACAGAATATGGTTTTGGTCCTTCTCAGGTGTTTGGGTTCCTCACCTCGTTCCTGATGGTCGTGTCTCTGTGGACCACCTACAGTGTGTCCTGCGGTGCCCATCAGACAGGTGACCTACGACCTCATCACCTCCTGACCTATGACCTCATCACCCTCTGACCTCATCACCCTCTGACCTATGACCTTATCACCCTCTGACCTCATGACCTCATCACCTCCTGACCTTAGGTGACCTATGATAGGAGAACCTTCATCAGGTTCTGTTCCGTTTATTTCCTGTTTCTATAAACGGACGTAGCTAACGTGCTAGCTGGCGTGTTCCAAACCGGAAGTGTTCATGGCGGCTCTTCCGGCTCTTCTGACTCTGGCTCCAGTGGAATATTGTGGCTCCTGCTGCTGTGAGCCTCAGTTTGGTCTGAGATGTTCTTCTGAAGCCACGACAGGATCCTGGGGTTCCTGTTCCTCACATGGACCTGACTCCAGATTCTCCTGTTACAGGCCTCAGTGAGCTTCATTTGACTGGAGCCTCAGTGAGCTTCATTTGACTGGAGCCTCAGTGAGCTCAGGGCTTGTCTTCATACAGACTGGGCTTCTGTCACAGATCAGAGACTCACGCTGTTTGTCCTCATCCCTCTCTCCTCTTTTCTCTCTTTCTCCAGGTGCGGCCGTCTAAATGTGGAAAATGAAAACCTTGGGAGTTTTGGAGCGTCATAATCAAAGTCTGCCCGGCGACCGCTCGGACCCTGCGCCTGATTGGACGAGGCCCTGAGGTGTCGTCCAATCAGAACCCAGTGTCCGGCCCACACAGAGTTAGTCTGAAGTTTTACATTCGAGGTGCTGTTCATATTCCATCACTGCGGACTACACTTCCCATGGTGCACTGCTGCTGCTGCTGATGATGATATCGTGCTCCTCCAAACAGAGGGGTAGGGGTCAGAGAAGGAGGGGTCAGCTGGACTTACGATTGCTGGGACCAGAGACCCCTGGGTTTCCTGGGGTCTCTGGGTTTCCTGGGGTCTCTGGGTTTCCTGGGGTCTCTGGGTTTCCTGGGGTCTCTGGGGTTCCTGGGAGTCTCTGGAGTCTCTGAGGTCCCTGATGTCTCCGAGGTCCCTGGGGTCTCTGGCGTGCTTTCTGAGGTGCTTCATTTCAAAATAAGAGCACACAAAGCTCCTTCAGAATCAAAGGGTTGGAGGAGCACCTGTCGCAGCACCTGTCACACGCTGGCGCTCAAACATCACATTATGTTATTTATTATTATATTTTATTTTTTTATTCAAACGCCGAAAAGAGGCGTTGCTTTGGCTTTGGCTACGCCCTCGTCTCAGTGTTCCTTCTTTGTGCCATAAACATGAACGGCATTTAATCAAGAGTCTAGCTCCAAACCTGGCAAACCCCGGCCAAATCCGGCAAACCCTGGCCAAACCCGGAAAACTAGGCAAACCTGGCAAACCCCGGCCAAACCTGGCAAACCCGGCAAACCCCGGCCAAACCCGGGAAAACTAGGCAAACCTGGCAAACCCCGACAAACCCTGGCCAAACCTGGCAAACCCTGGCGTGCAGCTTTGGGTCCTAGCATGTGATGCTAATGCTGTTAGCACATTAGCATCAGGCTAAAGGCTGAGTGCATGACACAGAGCTACTGTTAGCAGTTAGCATGCTAATCCACGCTAATCCAGACCTGGACCAAATCCACAATCAAGCCCTGGTCCAGATCCGAGTCTGGACTCAAATATTTCACGAAGCATCACATGGCAGCGTCCGGACTCACTGGTGCTTTACCACACCCTGACCTGGTCTAGACCCGGTCTAGACCTGGTCTAGACCCGGTTTAGACCTAGTCTTGGTTTGAGCTGGTTTAATCAGAAGCACATTGGAACTGTTAAAAGAAACTGTAGGAATCAAACTTAAGACCTCTTATCCTGGTTTAGTCTTTGTTTAGTCCTGGTTTAGTCCTGGTTTAGTCTTTGTTTAGTCCTGCTTTAGTCCTGGTTTAGACCTGCTTTAGTCCTGGTTTAGTCCTGGTTTAGACCTGCTTTAGTCTTTGTTTAGGCTTTGTTTAGACCTGCTTTAGTCCTGGTTTAGACCTGCTTTAGTCCTGGTTTAGTCTTTGTTTAGTCCTGGTTTAGTTCTGGTTTAGTTCTGGTTTAGTTCTGGTTTAGTCCTAGTTTAGACCTGGTTTAGTCCTGGTTTAGTCCTGGTTTAGTTCTGGTTTATTCCTGATTTAGACCTGGTTTAGTCCTGGTTTAGACCTGGTTTAGTCCTACAGTTTCCTTCTTAATCTTTTTTGCCTTACTGAGTCTGTTGCCAAATCGATGCTTCGACATTTTTTACTGAAAAAATCCAAATTTGGACAAAACCAAAAGTGAGACTGAAGAGTTATCAGAGTTTATGATACAGCTCCACCTGCCCCACCCACCTCCACCTAAGAGAAGTGGAAGTGGGGTCAGAGGGATGTGCGGGTGAGCCAGGTGAGATGGGTGGAGCAGGTGGGACGGGTGGACAGGTGAGGTAGGTGGAGCGGGTGGGACAGGTGAGACGGGTGGACAGGTGAGACGGGTGGACAGGTGAGGCGGGTGGGGCAGATAGCACGGGTGGGGCGGGTGGACAGGTGGGAAGGGTGGGGCTGTATTTTAATGTTTTTGTAAATGTGATTTTTTTTTTTTTTTTCTTAGACAAACGTTTGAAAGGATTTGATTTTTGGTGTTTCTCTGCAGTTTGGTCCAGAGCCACAAACAACCGGGGCATCAGGTATAAAATTTTTATTTTAAATGAATTCTTAAAATTCCAGTCCTGATGCCAGCCCTCACTGAAAACCAGAGGGTACCGTAGGACTCCTGGTTTAGACCTGGTTCAGTCCTGTTTCAGACCTGGTTTAGTCCTGGTTTAGTCCTGGTTCTGGACCGGACTCTGTTGGTTCAGTTTTGACTGTTTCCCAAGTGCCTTAAGCTTCACTTTTCATTTGAGCCTCATGAAGTACAGAAAAGTATTACAGTAACTATTCTAGTGAGTACTACAAGGAGTACTACAGTAAAAGTGTTATTATAATGAGTACTACAGAGAGTACTACAGTAACTCCATCAGTATTGAATCATCTGCCGCATGAAAATAAAAAACTGCACAAATCTGCATCTGACTTTTATTCTGAAGAAACAACTTTAACTGTAAATGTGCTTTCAAAATAAGAGTCTGAAGTATGAATACTGCTAAAGTACTACTGTTGTACCATCTGACTATTCTCTCCTCCACATCCCACCACCTGACTCTTCTCTCCTCCACCTTCACAACTGTCTGGCGCTGCACTTTTGTGGTTTCACTCACACCTTTCCCACCAACAACAGTTAATTTCCCTCAGTGACTCCCACTCACCTCCGTTTCTTATCCACCAAGGTGTACCGCAAGGTTCTGTGCTCGGTCCACTTCTGTTTATTATTACATGCTCCCCCTCGGACAAATCGTACGTAAATACAGACTTGACTTCCACTCGCCGATGCACAACTTTACATCTCCAGCAAGCTTTTCACCCATCTCCCCCGTCAGTCTCTCAAATTCAACAGGAACAAAACAGAGCTCATGTTTGTGGCCACCAGACCTCTGCTTCAGTAGGTTGGAGATCTGGTGCTCACCATCGATTACAATGACATCCACAACCCTCTCCTTTGAACCCCACATTAAATCAATCACAAAATCTGCCTTTTACCACCTCCGCAACATCTCCACCTCCGTCAGTCTCTCGGGGACTCGGTTGCTCAAACACTTATCCGCTCATTTATTACCTCCCGCCTGGACTATTGGAATGAAGTCCTGTTCGGGATGTACCAAAAGCTTCTGGACAGCCTTCGATACGTCCAAAACTCTGCTGCCAGGGTTCTTACATCAAGCCCTGGCAACACATCACCTCCACTCTCACCCACCTGCACTGGCTTCCCATAAAATACTGGATCCAGTACAAGATTCTTCTCCTCACCTAAAAGTCCCTCCACACCAAGGTCCCTCAGAACCTCTCAGACATGCTTCCAACCTACACACCCTCCAGGACGCTCCGCTCCTCCTCCTACTCTCAGCTCATTCCCCGCTCCAGGTTGTGGACCATGGGAGACAGTCTTCTGTGTCCAGACCCCTCCAGTCTGCAACACGCTCCCTCCACACCTACAAACTGCTGAAACCATGGATCAGGTAAAATCACTTCTCAAAACATTTGTTTAAACTGTCTTTTAGAGCGTTTTCACATATCGTCCCCTTTAAGTGAACTGGACTCTTAAGTGGACCAAACAGTGATCCATCAGAAAAAGAACTCAGTTGGTGTTTGTTTGTGTTCAGATTGTGATTTATTACAAAGAGGACCGGGTTCTCTTTCTGGTCCACTTGAGCTTTGATGGGCCCCAGTCCCCTTTCTGTTCACACCAGGTCCTGTAGAGCTCCAGGTCCTCTATAACTTTCTGTTCACAGCAGGTCCTCTAGAGCTCCAGGTCCTCCAGAGCTCAAGGTCCTCTAGAGCTCCAGGTCCTCCAGAGCTCCAGTATTTCCATTGGTGTAACCACAACAACGTGTCAGATCTATAGCAAGCAAAGGAGGTCACAATACACTGAAGAAAACCCAGCGCTCTATGTGTTCACAATGCACAGATTAGGCAAACCGTACTGAGACCCTCCTGAGAAGGTCTCAGTACTCTGAGATTTACCTTACCTGCCAAGGCGTGAGTTTAAGGTTCGGGGGCAGATCGGAGAGCACACATCTGAAAACTTCACAGGGTCAGAGATTGTGAGGGGTGTGCTGAAGATTACTTGGGT
Organism: Paratrypauchen microcephalus; assembly: GCA_036785185.1. Taxonomy (NCBI): domain Eukaryota; kingdom Metazoa; phylum Chordata; class Actinopteri; order Gobiiformes; family Gobiidae; genus Paratrypauchen; species Paratrypauchen microcephalus. Next base: position 4,749,318 of record JAVJIX010000047.1, on the reverse strand, counting down.
AAATTGCAAAGTCCCACCACAGCTAGACCCAAATTAGTCTTTAGTTCTATTTGAGCTGGAAGAGAGTTGCGCCCAGTTACAACAGTTAGGACTAGGCGAAGGCTTTCTTGAGATCCAGGCCGGTAAAGTACCTTAAGTAACTGTGCCGCTAAACCACACAAAACATATTGTCTTAGTCAGGAAGTGCGCTATAGGCAGTATCCAGCCAATAAAGAAAGCGATTGAGACAAACTCACTAGTTGATTTTGACACTGAAATAAGTATAGCCACTGTTGCCCAAGCTGAGGCAGAACTTCCACAAAGTTTATGGCAACCACCAGTAGATTTGAGCCATCTTGAGAAAGCGCAACAAGAGGCTGTAGCAAAGATGTTGTATGAGGAGTCAGCAGCTTTTGCTAGGGATGATATCGGCTGCATTCCTAGTTTACAAATGTCACTATGCTTCACAGATGACATCCCTATACAAAAAGTTTACTCCGCTGTACCAAAGTCTTTGTTTTCTGAAGTGAAAGAATACATACAGGACCTCCTTGCCAAAGGGTGGATTGTTAAGTCAGAATCTCCATATGCAGCTCCTGTTTTTTGTGTCCGCAAAAAGGACGGCTCATTACGCCTGTGCATAGACCATAGCCTGCTGAACCAGAAAACCATCCCTGACAAACACCTTCTCGCATGGATCCAAGATCTGACTGACACCTTGGAGGGGGGCACTCCTGGGTTCAGTATTCTCGATCATCTCACAGCCTTTTTCAGTCCCTGGAGGCTCTACGAGTGGGTGCAAATACCTTTCCGCTTCTCGAATGCACCTGTCACTTTTCAGAGAAGTATGGAGGAGATGTTAAGTTCACTCAGAGACTATTGCTGTATCCCATACTTGGATGACATTTTGTGTTACGCTCTGACATTTGAAGAGCATATTGAGGGTGTCAGACAAGATTTGAAAGCACTTCAAAGACACACTGTTAAGTTTAGACCTGAAAAAATATGGACTGTTTCGTAGATAAGTGAGATATGTAGGCTGCCTTGTGTCAGCTGAAGGAGTGAGGATTGAGCCAAAAGATTTAAAGGTGTTCAGTCACTAAAAACAAAGACGCTTCAGAGAGTTGGTGACATAAGGCGCTTACTAGGCTTTCTGAGCTATTATCGTAGCTACATACAGGACTTTTCTCACATTGCAAATCCTGCATGAATTGTTGAAAGTAAAAGAAGGCTTGTCAGTACATCAGTCCTGCCAGCAAAAGACAAAAGGCCCCTAGTTGTCATCTAGGGTCCCTGTAGAGTGGACTAAAGAGCACCAGCAAGTAGTAGAACAGTTGATAGACATGCTCACAAGCCCTCCAGTTTTAGCCTACCCTGACTTTAACTCTCCCTTTTGCCTCCAGAGACTATCTATATTATGCCTCATACAGGGCTCTCAAGTCTCACGCATTGAGAGTGTGACACACGCAATTCGACGTGTTCACACGCTCACACGCCACACATGGCATTTCTCACGCTGATTTCTTTCTTTTTTTTTCTTCTTTTTTTTTGTGCCCAGAAAATCAGTCTGTGTGGCTTAGTTTATGCAGGCTCCGCGCGTTTGCAGCGAAAAAAACTCCCCCTGCTCCGGGCGCACGGTCTGAGCGAGGCCGGAGCAGACGCGCCGTCCCTCGGGCACGTCCTGAGCCTCAGTCCTGGTGTCTCCGTCTGTGCGTAACGTGTCCCCCCCCCCCGACGGCTTACGCGCGGAATACGCGCGGCCCAGAGCCGAACTGCCCATGGTGAGACGCGGTGAGACGCGGGCCCGGTGCATTAACCAGACTCTTACATGAATCCGTTAAAAATGCCCCCCCCCCCCCCCCCCCGGTCCCTCCTCCCCGCCCCTCTCAGCGCGATGATAAAACAAACTGAGAATCATCAGGTAATAACTTCATTTATATAACTCTCATTAGTTGCTTTGTAGTTTAAGTTTGCTCTTTAGACAAACATGGCTCTCAACACGCAATTCGACGTGGCGCCGCCCCCCGTCCTCGGAAATTACAGTCTCACGAATGACCCCGCTCAAAACTTGAGAGCCTTGTTCTTATGGGTGAGTCATATCAGATTATTTCTGCATCTATTTCGGCACTAAACCAGAACTAAACCAGGACTAAACCAGGACTAAACCAGAAATAAACCAGGACTAAACCAAGACTAAACCAGAATTAAACCAGGACTAAACCAGAACTAAACCAGGACTAAACCAGGACTAAACCAGAACTAAACTAAGACTAAACCAAGACTAAACCAGGTCTACACCAGGACTAAACCAGAACTAAACCAGGACTAGACCAGGACTAAACCAGAATTAAACCAGGACTAAACCAGGACTAAACCAGGACTAAACCAAGACTAAACCAGGTCTAAACCAGGACTAAACCAGAACTAAACCAGGACTAGACCAGGACTAAACCAGAACTAAACCAGGACTAAACCAGAACTAAACCAAGACTAAACCAGGACTAAACCAGAACTAAACCAGGACTAGACCAGGACTAAACCAGGACCTAGCCAGGACTAAACCAGAACTAAACCAGAACTAAACCAGGACTAAACCAGAACTAAACCAGGACTAAACCAAGACTAAACCAGGTCTAAACCGGGTCTAAACCAGGATTCAACTGGGACTAAACCAGGACTAAACCAGGACTAAACCAGGACTAAACCAGAACTAAACCAGGACTAAACCAAGACTAAACCAAGACTAAACCAGAACTAAACCAGGACTAGACCAGGACTAAACCAGGACCTAGCCAGGACTAAACCAGGACTAAACCAGAACTAAACCAGGACTAAACCAGGACTAAACCAGGACTAAACCAGAACTAAACCAGGACTAGACCAGGACTAAACCAGAACTAAACCAGGACTAAACCAGGACTAAACCAGAACTAGACCAGGATTAAAACCAGGACCTAGCCAGGACTAAACCAGAACTAAACCAGAACTAAACCAGGACTAAACCAGAACTAAACCAGGACTAAACCAGAACTAAACCAGGACTAGACCAGGACTAAACCAGGACCTAACCAGGACTAAACCAGAACTAAACCAGGACTAAACCAAAACTAAACCAGGTCTAAACCGGGTCTAAACCAGGATTCAACTGGGACTAAACCAGGACTAAACCAGAACTAAACCAGGACTAAACCAGGACTAAACCAGGACTAAACCAGAACTAAACCAGGACTAAACCAAGACTAACCCAGAACTAAACCAGGACTAAACCAGGACTAAACCAGGACTAAACCAGGACTAAACCAGAACTAAACCAGGACTAAACCAAGACTAAACCAGGTCTAAACCAGGACTAAACCAGGACTAGACCAGGACTAAACCAGAACTAAACCAGGACTAAACCAGGACTAACCCAGAACTAAACCAGGATTAAACCAAGACTAAACCAGGTCTAAACCAGGACTAAACCAGGTCTAAACCAGGACTAAGCCAAGACTAAACCAGATCTAAACGGGGTCTAAACTAGGACTAAACCGGGACTAAACCAGGACTTAACCAAAACTAAACCAAGACTAAGGCAGGACTAAACCAGGTCTAAACCAGGACTAAGCCAAGACTAAACCAGATCTAAACCGGGTCCAAACCAGCACTAAACCAGGTCTAAACTAGGACTAAACCAGGTCTAAACCAGGACTAAGCCAAGACTAAACCAGATCTAAACCGGGTCTAAACCAGCACTAAACCAGGTCTAAATTAGGACTAAACCAGGTCTAAACCAGGACTAAGCCAAGACTAAACCAGATCTAAACCGGGTCTAAACCAGGACTAAACCGGGACTAAACCAAAACTAAATCAGGTCTAAACCAAGACTAAGCCAGGACTAAAACAGGTCTAAACCAGGACAAAACCAGGACAAAACCAAGACTAAACCAAGACTGTGTGTGATAACATATTATCCTGTGCATTATTGAATGATAATATGGACTTTTAGTTATAAAAGCATTTCCATATTAACAAAGTACCTTCTAATTCTACTGCTGCTACTACTGCCCCCCCCCCCCCCCTTCCCCCGCGCTCCTCAGGAAAAAATGTCACCCCCCACGCTCCTCAGAAATCTCACTCCTAGCAATCTTCAAAACTTGAGAGCCCTGTTTTACCATATACACTGACAATAAACCATTAACTTATGTTATGAACACAGACAAGCTCAATGCTGTGGGACACCATTGGGTTGGGGAACTGTCAGATTTTCGCTTCAAGATCAAGTACAGGCCTGGAAAAACAACGCCAACACACTGTCCTGTCTGCCCCTCAGTATTGACATGTATGTAAATGAGTGCACTGAAGAACTGTCACCTGATGTGATTGAAGCCACATGGAATGGAGCTAGAGCAGCTCAAGAGAGAGATGTTGCGTGGGTAGCTGCCCTAGCCCTCTCTGCAAATATGAACTCCTAACCACAGTCATTGGTCCCATCCATAAGCCAAGAAGAACTTGTTACAGCACAAAGAGAAGACAAAACTGTTGGTGAAGTCATAAGATTGAAAGAGAAAGTGCAAGTCTTGACAAATGACATCAGAAACTCTGTTAGTAAATCAACAAGAAAGATGTTACAAGAGTGGACACATTTTGGAAATGTACTCATGTACAGGCAAAGTGGTGACAGACACCAGATAATTCTTCCAGCCAAATACAAAGAGACTGTATTAAAACATCTACACGACAACATGGGACATATTGGCACAGAGAGAGTTCTAGCTCTGGCAAGAGAAAGATTCTACTGGCCATACATGAAAAGTGACAATGAGGATTATGTCACAAGGAAATGCCCATGTATCATCAGCAAGAAGCTGACAGCCCCAGTGCGTGCTCCCATGGGCACCATCACTTCAAACTCACCGTTGGACCTGGTCTGTATCGATTATCTTCATCTGGAGCCCAGCAGAGGGGGAGCCCAGCAGACCACTTCACCAGGTATGCTCAGGCGTATCCAACCAAAAACAAATCAGGGAAGACTGCGGCCAAGCGGATCTTCGGAGAGTTCATCCCATGCTTTGGATACCCAGCGTGACTACATCACGACTAAGGTCGCGAGTTTGAAAATTAGCTTTTCAAAACTCTGAGAGAGAAGTCTGGAACTGGACACTCAAGAACATCACCATATCACCCTCAAGGTAATCCCGCTGAGAGGTTTAGTAGGACACTTTTACAGATGTTAAGGACATTAGGTGAAAAAGAGAAAGAACACTGGAAAGACCATTTATCGCATATAGTACATGCCTACAATAGTACACACCACAAATCCACGACCCCCCCTTGCTATTTGGACACCACCCACGTCTCCCTGTAAACGTCTTATTTCAGAGGTCTTCAACGGGGGGGTCGCGACCCCTAAGGGGGGTCGCAGAGGTACTGCAGGGGGGTCGCAAAATCTTTTGATTTCACTTTAAAATAATATAATTTTATATTTTAATATTTTTAAAAACAATATATTTTTTCATTTTTCCCCAATCAATTTCTCCCTTGTCCCTCCACCCTCTTTGATGTCTTAAAATGAAAAAAGATATGTTATGTGCAACTCATCAGGGTCAGACATCTCACTGAAGTGGGAATTCACAGATGGCTTTGGGGGTGCACTGTCCCCTGTATGTTCATGTATGTTCACAGTTTAACTTGATGTGTTATGATCAAAGCTTAACTTGATTTGTGTTAATTGTTCATTATTTGAATAGCTTTGTATTTGAGCAAGATGTATGTGTAAATCGCAGAAGCACAGCCACTCTCTCCCTTGCACTTGTTTTTTGGTTGAATCAGTGAACGATCTTAATAGGCCTGTGTTATATGCAAGTTGTGTTAAAAAATTGCAGTAGCACATCCACCCCGTAGGGCCTATCTGGCCCATCTTTAAAATAAAAAAACATGAAAATACAGTATTAACCTGTGTATTATTTCCTTGTATTGGATGTACCATAACAGAGTAGCAATGTTTATATATGACACTAAGTATATATAGTATATACCATATAGTATATACCGTATATATAGTAGGGGGTCCCTGGCCCAGTTCGCCATCTGTTTGGGGGTCCCTGGCCTGAAAAACGTTGAAGACCCCTGTCTTATTTGGTTTAGTTGGGGAGAAGCAGACAGTGTCACATAAGACCTTTGCAGATAAGTGGGCAAAAACAAAGCGTACAAGATAGCCAGTGAGAAAAGTAGACTGTCTAGTGCCAGTGGCAAGTACTATTATGACAAAAAGCTTAAGGGTGTGGTTTTGCAACCCAGAGATAGGGTCCTCTTTAGTGAATGAGGGGGTCCGGGAAAGTTGCGTTCTTTTTGGGAGAAGACCATTTATCTTATTTAAGAACAAGTGGGTGACAATCCAGTTTATGCAGTTTACCCTGAGAACAGGGTAAACTGGAGGACCCTAGTCTTACAGGAGTAAGATTAGGGTCCTCCATCGTAACCTCTTATTACTGGTTAATGACTTCCCAGTAGAAGCTCCGCCTACCAGACCTGAGCCCACACTCAAACGACAGATAAAACAGAAAAAGACTCAATCTAGTAACAGAAAAGTACAGTAAAGTGGCACAAGTGACTCAGGCTCTGATGAGAGTACAGGAGGGTACTGGTTAAGATTGTCCTTTAGAGAGACTGGTCAAGTAGAGAAGGAAGCTGACTTTAGCCAATCTGACTTACCACAGGCAAGCCAAGTCCCTGAGACCACCAGTAACCAGTTTCCATTACCTACTGGAGACAATGAAAGAGCTAGTGTGCCAAATGGACACAAACAGACTGAAAGAGACAGTTCACCTGTGCCACAGATGCCGCCTGTTCCTATGGCACAGGCCCAACCAACTTATCCTGAAGCAGAAAGTGAAGGGGTGATGCTCTCACAGACATTTGTTTTTGATCCACAGACTGAAATAAGGAAATCAACTAGAGTAAGGAGACCTAGGCACTTGGTGAACCTTCAGTCGAGCCACATGCCATGGTTTACTCACGCCATACATGCCGTACCAGCCATGGGCACCCACACCCTACATTCCATTTGGTGCTGGTTTTCCCCCTTACCTGCCATACTCATATATATCCTACACCCATGGCATGTTGAGTATTTGATTTTGGGGTTGAGTTTGTGATTATTGATATTTTGAATGTCAGGAGCCATTTTAATTTGTCAGGGAGCGTGTGACACACAGTCATGTGTATTCACATTATGTTTTATTTTTGTAATGGAAAAGTCTAATTTAAGTAATTACTTCATTTAAGTTGTAATTACACCCTCACACCAGTAGGTGACTCTGTGAGGTCAGAGGTCACGGTGCCGGTTTCATTCTTTCCCCGTGTTTTACAGGTTAGTAACCAGGGCTCTCAAGTCTCATGCATTGAGAGTGTGACACACGCAATTTGACGTGTTCACGTGGCATTTCTCACGCTGATTTTTTTTTTTTTTTGTGCCCAGAAAATCGGTCTGTGTGGCTCAGTTTATGCAGGCACCGCGCGTTTTCAGCGAAAAAAACTCCCCCCTCCTCCCCGCACCGCTCCCTGGAAAAAAAATCTCATTTTCAGCCAATCAGAAAATAGATTGTTCTGTTGTTGGGCAGACTAGTTTCAGTTGCTAAGCGCACACAGCGACTGACGGTGATGATAAAACAAACAGAACCATCAGGTAATAACTTCATTTATATAACTCTCATTAGTTGCTTTGTAGTTTAAGTTTGCTCTTTAGACAAATTCAACGCAATTCCACGTGAATTGCGTTGAATTTGTCTAAAGAGCACACGGCATTTCTCACGCAATTCAAGCGCCCCTGCCTGACATTAGAATGTTTTAAAGTCTCCGATATTAGAATGTTTTGAAGTCTCTGACATTATTTATGAATGTGAAAGTGTAAAGGTTCAGTTCATAAGTGAAAGTTAAAAATGTCTCAATCTAAAGCTAAAAGCCAGTCAGTAGTACACGGTTACGACCTGCGATACATGAGCCGTTAATGCGGCCATAATGTGTTAAAAATGGGATGTTTAAAGCTGTACAGCTGCATGTGAAAATTGATCAAACGTGTTTTGCAGAAAAACATTAAAATATGGAATCAATAGTAATATTGGAAATATGTAAACAATGCTAATGTGAACAGAAATACCAAATGGAAATGTTTACTGTACATGATCTGGAAACATGATTTTGGTACATGATATTTTACTGCAGGTTTGTGAATAAACCAAGAAACAGTTGTTAAAGTAAAATACAGGATTGTGTAAATAAATATGCCACAGGCAAAGAGAAACTTCGCCTGTTTCATTCTTTCCCTGTGTTTTACAGGAAACATTTAATCTGCCCAACAGGCCCAGAACCCGGGTCTGTTACATAATGTTTCTCCTGGATCTGCTGTAACCTCCTCCAGTTTGGGGGTTACAGCCGAGTGCTCCGATCACCACGGGCACCATTGATGCCTTCACCTTTCAGGCCTTCTCTAGCTCTTCCTGGACCCCCTGGTATTTCTCTAGTCTCTCGTGTTCCTTTTTCCTGATGTTTCCATCTCTTGGTGTTACAATGTCCACCACCACGGCTTTGTTCTGTTGCTTATCCACCACCACTATGTCTGGTTGATCCATCACCATTCTGTCAGTCTGTATCTGGAAGTCCCACAGGATCTTGGATCGGTCATTCTCCGCAAACTTCTGAGGTGTTTCCCACCTTGACCCTGAGGTTTTCAGCCCCGTACTCTGCTCAGATTTAAACGTTTCACTTTTGTCCTGAGGAGCACTGAGTGCAGCTCACCACTAGAGAGCGCTGTCACACCAGGACTGTTCATGGAACTGCACTGTGCCAGGACCCAGACCTGAGCCTTGACCCAGACCTGAACCTAGACCTGAACCTGGACCCAGACCTGAACCAGAACCCAGACCTGAACCCAGACCTGAACCAGGACCCAGACCTGAACCTGGACCCACACCTGAATCAGGACCGAGACCTGAACCAGGACCCAGACCTGACCCAGGAGCCAGACCTGAACCCAGACCTGAACCAGGACACAGACCTGAACCCAGACCTGCACCAGGAACCAGACTTGAACCAGGACCCAGACCTGAACCAGGACCCAAACCTGAACCCAGACCTGCACCAGGACCCAGACCTGAACCAGGAGCCAGACCTGAACCCAGACCTGCACCAGGAACCAGACTTGAACCAGGACCCAGACCTGAACCTGGACCCAGACCTGAAGCTGGACCCAGACCTGAACTAGGACCCAGACCTGAACCCAGAGCTGAACCTGAACCCAGACCTGAACCCAGACCTGAACCAGGACCCACACCTGAACCAGGACCCACACCTGAACCAGGACCCACACCTGAACCCAGACCTGTGTGTTTGTGTGTGTGTGTAGTTTAGTTACTCGCTAAATACTCAGCCCAAAAGTCGGGTCTGGGTGAGAGGGGGCGGGTCCGGGTGTGAGGGGGCGGGTCTGGGTGGGTTGTGAGTGGGTCTGGGTGAGAGGGGGCGGGTCTGGGTGTGAGGGGCGGGTCTGGGAGTGAGGAGGCGTGTCTGAGTGTGAGGGGGCGGGTCTGGGTGAGAGGGGGCGTGTCTGAGTGTGAGGGGGCGGGTCTGGGAGTGAGGAGGCGTGTCTGAGTGGGTTGTGAGTGGGTCTGGGTGAGAGGGGGCGTGTCTGAGTGTGAGGGGGCGGGTCTGGGTGAGAGGGGGCGTGTCTGAGTGTGAGGGGGCGGGTCTGGGTGTGAGGGGGCGGGTCTGGGTGGGTTGTCGGTGGGTCTGGGTGTGAGGGGGCGGGTCTGGGTGGGTTGTCGGTGGGTCTGGGTGTGAGGGGGCGGGTCTGGGTATGAAGGGCGGATCTGGGAGTGAGGGGGAGGTTCTAGGTGGGTTGTGGGCGGGTCTGGGTGAGAGGGTGCAGGTCTGGGTGGGTTGTGGGCGTATCTGGGTGTGTAGGGGCGGGTCTGGGTGAGAGGGGGCGGACCCGGTGGGGTAGAGACCTCTGGGTCTGGGCTCGGGGATAAGACCGTAGCAGGACCTCAGACGGTTCAGAGCTCTGGAACTCTGTGAGTCTCATCTTTACTTCACCTTTAGAGCGCTGAGGACAGACCTGGTTTAGTCCTGGTTTAGTCCTGGTTTAGACCCGGGTTTAGTCCTGGTCTAGACCTGGGATTAAATCTGGTTTAGTCCTGGTTTAGTTCTGGGTTTAAACCTGATTTAGACATGGTTTTGACCTGGTTTAGTCCTGGTTTAGTCCTGGTTTACACCTGGGTTTAGACCTGGGTTTAGGCCTGATTTAGACCTGGTTTAGTCCTGGTTTAGTCCTGGTTTAGACCTGGGTTTAGACCTGGTTTAGTCCTGGTTTAGTCCTGATTTAGTCCTGGTTTAGACCTGTGTTTAGACCTGGTTTAGTCCTGGTTTAGTCCTGGTTTAGACCTGTGTTTAGACCTGGTTTAGTCCTGGTTTAGTCCTGGTTTAGAACTGGTTTAGTCGTGGTTTAGTCCTGCTTTAGTCCTTGTTTAGTCCTTGTTTAGTCCTGGTTTGGTTTAGTCCTGGTTTAGTCCTTGTTTAGTCCATGTTTAGTCCTGGTTTAGCCCTTGTTTAATCCTTGTTTAGTCCCATCTCTCTCTCTCATGAGGAACATGTCAGAACTTCAGAAGGGCATCTGAGGTCCATAAGTTCAGCTCTGGTCCTGGTTGCTCCAGACCAGAACCTTCCTAGACTTAGGGTCTACATTGGTCTGGGTCTGGTTTCAGGAAAGGACCTCTAGTTTTGAAAGAGAACGTTCTGACAGATAAATATTTATTGAATCTGATTCAAACTGTGTCCTGATGGTCCACCTGGAACCTGGTTTAGATCTTGTTTAGACCTGGTTTAGACCTGGTTTAGACCTGTTTTAGACCTGCTGTAGTCCTGGTTCAGTTCTGGTTAGATCTCTTCCTTATGTTCTGCTGTGAGGATTGGATCCAGATGGGCCCGAATGTAAAGACCATTTTGGGGGGTCTGGGTGTGTGTGTGCATGGGGCGGGGGGGCTCAGTGACATGAAGCAGATCCCATTTAAGGACCTGGTTCAGTCCTGATTTAGTCCTGTTCAGCCCTGATTTAGTCCTGGTTTAGTTCTGATTTAGTCCTGATTTAGTCCTGGTTCATCTGTGATTTAGTCCTGGTTCAGTCCTGATGTAGACTTAATTTAGTCCTGATTTAGTCCTGGTTGAGTGGTGGTTCAGTCCTGATTTAGTCGTGGTTCAGTCCTGGTTTAGTCCTGGTTCAGTCCTGATTTAGTCCTGGTTTAGCCCTGATTTAGTCCTGGTTCAGTCCTGCTCTAGTCCTGGTTCAGTCCTGGTTTAGTCCTGGTTCAGTCCTGGTTTATCCCTGATTTAGTCCTGGCGCAGGTCTCTTGTGTTTTGTCTGGAGTCTGATCTCACTGCCTTTTTTGGTTTGAGTGTGCTTCAGAGACTGGTTATAGTCCAGGACTGAGTCTGAACCAGGACTAAACCAGGACTAAAGCACGACCTATAGTCTATATCAAGTCTGGACTAGGACTGGGATTTGATCAGGTCCAGACTTCAGGAAATTCCTCATTAGGGACTTTCTCAGATCTTTATCCAGAACTGAGTCTAGAGTCCAATCCTGGTTTAAGCCAGGACTAAACCAGGGACTAAACCAGGACTAAACCAGGTCTAAACCAGGTCTAAACCAGGACTAAACTAGGACAGGGAGGGCATCTGGCTCTTTTTGTGACGTGTATATTGTGTGTATATATATTGTGTTTATATTGCGACGTGTATATTGTGTGTATATATATTGTGTTTATATTGCGTGTATATATGCGTGTATATATTGTGTGTGTATATTGCG
>JAVJIX010000047.1:4702500-4730000 GCA_036785185.1 Paratrypauchen microcephalus | reverse complement strand
TCCTCTCTCTTCACTCCTCTGCTCCTCACTCCTCTGCTCCTTCTCTCTGCTCCTCACTCCTCTGCTCCTCATCTCTGCTCTCTTCATTCCTCTGCTCCTCCTCTCTGCTCCTCTCTCTTCACTCCTCTGCTCCTCTTTCTTCACTCCTCTGCTCCTCCTCTCTGCTCATCTCTCTTCACTCTTCTGCTCCTCACTCCTCTGCTCCTCCTCTGCTCCCCCTCTCTGCTCCTCTCTCCTCTGCTCCTCCTCTCTGCTCCTCTCTCTTCACTCCTCTGCTCCTCCTCTGCTCCTCCTCTCTGCTCCTCCTCTCTTCTCCTCACTCCTCTCTGCTCCTCCTCTCTGCTCCTCTCTCCTTTGCTCCTCCTCTCTGCTCATCTCTCTTCACTCCTCTGCTCCTCCTCTCTGCTCCTTTCTCTTCACTCCTCTGCTCCTCCTCTCTGCTCCTCCTCTCTGCTCCTCTCTCTTCACTCCTCTGCTCCTCACTCCTCTGCTCCTTCTCTCTGCTCCTCACTCCTCTGCTCCTCCTCTATGCTTCTCCTCTCTGCTCCTCTCTCGTCACACTTCTCCTCCTCTCTCCTCCTCCTCTCTGCTCCTCTCTGCTCCCTCCTCCGCTCCTCGTCCCTGCTCCTCCTCTCTTCTCCTCACTCCTCTCTGCTCCTCCTCTCTGCTCCTCTCTCCTTTGCTCCTCCTCTCTGCTCATCTCTCTTCACTCCTCTGCTCCTCCTCTCTGCTCCTTTCTCTTCACTCCTCTGCTCCTCACTCCTCTGCTCCTCCTCTCTGCTCCTCTCTCTTCACTCCTCTGCTCCTCTCTCTTCACTCCTCTGCTCCTCACTCCTCTGCTCCTCCTCTATGCTTCTCCTCTCTGCTCCTCTCTCCTCACACTTCTCCTCTCTGCTCCTCCTCTCTGCTCCTCTCTCTTCACTCCTCTGCTCCTCCTTTCTGCTCCTCTCTGCTCCTCTCTCTTCACTCCTCTGCTCCTCTTTCTTCACTCCTCTGCTCCTCCTCTCTGCTCATCTCTCTTCACACCTCTGCTCCTCCTCTCTGCTCCTCCTCTCTTCTCCTCACTCCTCTTTGCTCCTCCTCTGCTCCTTTCTGCTCTTCTCTCCTCACTCCTCTGTTCCTCCTCTGCTCCTCCTCTCTGTTTCTCTGGTTTTCCTCTCTGCTCCTCTGGTTTTCCTCTCACGCCCTGCAGAGCGGCGCTGCTCTGATGTGGGCAGCTGTGGGGGATTGTGGGTAATGTGGTTTTCTCTTTGATCTGAGGAACATCTGAAGAGTCTGGAGATGTCACGCACTTTAGACAGAAAACAGCAGAGGTAGCAGAGAGGAGGAGCAGAGGAGGAGCAAAGAGGAGCAGAGAAGCAGAAAGGAGGAGCAGAGGAGGATAGAGGAGGAGGAGAGAGGAGGAGCAGAGGAGAAGCAGAGAAGAGGAGCAGAGAGGAGGAGGAGAGAGGAGAAGCAGAGGAGCAGAGAGGAGGAGCAGACAGGAGAAGCAGAGGAACAGAGAGGAGAAGCAGAGCAGCAGAGAGAAGAAGCAGAGGAGCAGAAAGGAGAGAGGAGAAGCAGAGGAACAGAGGAGGAGAGAGGAGAAGCAGGGGAGTAGAGAGGAGGAGCATCAGAGAGAAGAAGCAGAGGAGCAGAGAGGAGGAGGAGAGAGGAGAAGCAGAGGAGAGAGGAAGAGAGAGGAGGAGCAGAGGAGTGAGGAGAGGAGCAGAGAGGAGGAGCGTACGGCTCGTACTTCAGTTTGAATTTCCAAAACCACAGTTGTTGGGAAACAGCTGAGGTGGTGCTGAGCTGTGGGTGGATGGAGCTGCATCTCTCGTGACTCAGAGATGTTCTTCTGAGATTAATGGAGCGTTTGGGAGATGTCTGATGACACCAAACCACAAGCTCGCTCTTTCTCATCACCAAACACAAATCTAGAATTCCACACATGAGAACGTTCATGAGTTTGTAAGGATCTTCTCAAAGTGACATCACAGAAACACAGGAGATCATCAGAACTTTCTGAAGGACCTGTCACATGACCGTCCCGAGAGCAAGCTCAGGGCAGAAAATACAAGAAAAACAGAAAAGCTCAAAGTAAAATCTGCTCCACAGCTCCACAGGTCGAGTCAGATCTGTGTCCAGGCGAGGACCCTCAGGATCAGGAGGCTACATAGGGAAGTGCATTGAGGACACGGTGCTCCAAATCTCTTACCCTAATCAGAAACCCTGGGCTGGACTGGAGGTGCATGCTAAACTGAAAGCTCGCACCTCCGCCTTCAACTCAGGAGACCTCGAAGCCTACAAAGCAGCCAAGAAAAGAAAGACCATCAGGACTTCCCAGAGGGACTACAGGGAGAGAGTGGAGTCTGTCCAGCAGAGTCGCGACCCAAGACGCTTGTGGCATGGCTACGCTGTATCACTGACTACAAGGGGAGGAGCGGGCCAGTGGGACTGTCCAGCGCATCATTTCCGGAGGAACTCAACACCTTCTACGCTCGGTTTGATGCAGATAACACCACGCCTGTCACCAGACCTCATGTGGACAGTGAGGATGCTGTACTCTGTATAGACACTGCTACAGTGAGATGGGCGTTCAAGAAAGTGAACCCCCGCAAAGCACCAGGACCCGACCGCATCCCTGGACGGGTGCTGACCAACTCGCCGGGGTGTTCACCAACATCTTCAACCTGTCTCTGAGCCAGTCTATCATGCCCACCATTTTCAAGACCTCCACTGTAGTCCCCATCCCAAAGACCCCCACAGGATCCTGTCCTAATGACTGTCGGCCCATAACACTCACATCTGTCACCATGAAGTGCTTTGAACGAATCATTAAGAGACACATCTGTGACTCCCTCCCCGACACCCTGGACCCCCTGCAGTTTGCATATAGAGATCTACAGATGATGCTATTGCTCTAGCAGTCCACACCTCTCTCAGTCATCTGGAGAGAGGAAACACATATGTGAGAATGTTCTTCATTGACTACAGCTCGGCATTCAACACCATAATCCCCTCCAAACTGGTCTCTAAGCTCACCGCCCTGGGCCTGGGGATGTCCATCTGCTGCTGGATATGGGACTTCCTCACTAACAGGCCACAGGTGGTGAAGATCGGCAGCCACCTCTCCTCCACACGTGTCCTCAGCACTGGTGCACCCCAGGGCTGTGTTCTCAGCCCTCTCCTGTACTCCCTGTTCACCTATGACTGTACCGCCAGGCACAGCTCCAACATCATCCTCAAGTTTGCCGACGACACCACCATCTTAGGCCTCATCACTAACAACGATGAGAGCGCCTACAGAGACGAGGTGAAATCACTGACCAGCTGGTGTCAGGAAAATAAGCTCTCTCTGAACGTCAGGAAAACTAAGGAAATGATCGTGGACTTCAGGAGACAGCGTGTAGACCAGCATCCCCCCATCTTCATCAACAAAGCTGAGGTGGAGCAGGTCAGCAGCTTTAAGTTCCTAGGGTTACACATCACTGAGGATCTGTCCTGGACACTACATACAGACAGCCCGACAAAGACTCTACTTCCTGAGGAAGTTGAGGAAGTTTGGTATGAACACCAGCATCCTCACAAACTTCTACAGGTCCATCGAGAGCCTGCTGACGGGCTGCATCACAGTGTGGCTCAGAGCCGCAAAGCACTACAGAGGGTGGTGTGAGCGGCAGAGGACATCACTGGCAGCAGTCTCCCCTCCATCCAGGACATTTACCACAGCAGGGGTCTGCGTAAGGCATTTTATTACATATTTTTATTATATTGTTTACTTCTTCCCCTGCACTTTTTTGCAACACTTTTTTACTATGTACTCTTATTGCTGTTATTAGTACTTCTGACTATCTTAGCGAGTCAGTGGTTCTTCTGATCCTAAGCATTTTGTTGCAGTATTGACCTTGTGTTGATCTTGATTATGACAAATAAACACTCTTGAATCTTGAATCTTGATCATCAAACCTGTCGCTAGTGGGAGGGGCTTCAGGGGGAGAAGGCGTCTGATTGGTCCATTCTTCATGTTCAGATCTGGATTTGGGAAAAAACTTTGAACTCCAAACCCCGGGGTCATGTAGAGGGTCAAAGGTCAGAGGGAAGGGTCACACTTTTACACACAAACTGAACTGGAGCCAGAGTCCGTGGGGCCCAGTCACGCCCAGCGGGTTAAGTTAGTTTGTGTAAACTGTGGTCCTGCAGCCTCCAGGGGGCGTAGGAGAACTCTACGTTCTGGTGTTGGATGAGACATTTCCTCTGAAACATCTTCTGTCCTCTACTGGTCCTGGTTCTGGTCCTGGTTCTGGTCCTGGTCCTGGTTCTGGTCCTGGTTCTGGTCCTGGTTCTGGTCCTGGTCCTGGTTCTTGTCTGATGGACTTCTCTTTTGCAGGTCGTTTGTGGAGATGGCTCGACGGTCCCTGCTCCTGGTCCAGATCCTGGTCCAGATCCTGGTTCTGACACGGTCCAATGAGGCCCAAAATACAAGTGAGAGCTGCTTGGGGTCACAGGGGTCACACTGGAGTCACAGAGGTCACTGGGGTCACAGAGGTCACAGAGGTCACTGGGGTCACACTGGGGTCACTGGGGTCACAGAGGTCACAGAGGTCACTGGGGTCACACTGGGGTCACAGAGGTCACTGGGGTCACAGAGGTCACAGAGGTCACTGGGGTCACACTGGGGTCACTGGGGTCACAGAGGTCACAGAGGTCACTGGGGTCACACTGGGGTCACAGAGGTCACTGGGGTCACAGAGGTCACAGAGGTCACTGGGGTCACACTGGGGTCACTGGGGTCACAGAGGTCACAGAGGTCACTGGGGTCACACTGGGGTCACAGAGGTCACTGGGGTCACAGAGGTCACTGGGGTCACAGAGGTCACTGGGGTCACACTGGGGTCACAGAGGTCACTGGGTCACAGAGGTCACTGGGGTCATTGGGTCACAGAGGTCACTGGGGTCACACTGGGGTCACAGAGGTCACTGGGGTCACCTGGCTCTGTTGCTTTCACTTCACGTCTCGGCTGTTGGAGGTTGTGGAGTAGATTCTGAATAAAGTTTATGTAAAACTGTGGTTTATATTTGCACTCACCGCTGTTCACGCTGAGGTCACGCTAAGGTCACGCTGAGGTCACGCTGAGGTCACGCTGAGGTCACGCTGAGGTCACGCTTTTAACCAAAAAACCTTTCACCACCTTCACAAACCTCTCTGAGTCTGCTTCTCTGTCGACCAAACTTCACTGAGCTTGGATCTGCTGGCACCGCCCCAGGACTCGCCCTGGTCTAACCCGGTCTAACCCGGTCTAACCCGGTCTAATCTGGTCTATCCCTGGTCCGGTCTGGTTCTGGTCCCGTCAGATGCAGTGTGCAGGCAGGAGGCCGTGGCTGACCTGGTGTTCCTGCTGGATGGTTCTTGGAGCATCGGGTATCCGAACTTCCAGCAGATCCGGCAGTTCCTGTCGTCTCTGGTGAGCAGCTTCGACGTGAGGGCGGGGCACGTGCGCGTGGGGCTGGTCCAGTACAGCGACACGCCGCGCACCGAGTTCTACCTGAATACGCACCAGAGCCAGGCGCTGGTGCTCGACGCCATCAGCCGCGTGCCGTACATGGGCGGGGGCACGCACACCGGGAAGGGGCTGGACTTCCTGCTGAGCGACGCATTCACGCCCGCGGCCGGCAGCAGAGCCAATCAGAACGTGCCTCAGATCGCAGTGGTGATCACGGACGGGCGATCTCAGGACGACGTGGTGAAGGAGGCGCAGCGTCTGAAGGAGCGCGGCATCATGCTGTACGCCATTGGCATCAAACACGCCGACGAAGAGCAGCTCAGAGAAATCGCCCAAGATCACGTGTACAGCGTGTCCGACTTCACCGCTCTCCACGACATCTCCACGAACATCATCCACACCCTGTGCACCACTGTGGAGGAGGCCCAGAGGAAGATCACACAACTCTCCAAAGGTAAAGCAGGACTAAAGGAGGACTAAACCAGGACTAAAGGAGGACTAAACCAGGACTAAAGAGGGTCTGGACCAGGACTAAAGGAGGACTAAACCAGGACTAAAGAGGGTCTGGACCAGGACTAAAGAGGGTTGGAACCAGGACTAAAGGAGGACTAAACTAGAACTAAAGAGGGTCTGGACCAGGACTAAAGAGGGTCTGGACCAGGACTAAAGGAGGACTAAACCAGGACTAAAGAGGGTCTGGACCAGGACAAAATAGGGTTTAGACCAGGACTAAGGAGGGTCTAAACCAGGTCTAAACGAGGACTAAACAGGACTAAACTGCCCAAGGACACAACGGCAGCGTCCACAAACAGGGACACACACCACAACCTTTGGATCAGTGAGCGAACATCCAAACACGCTCCAAATGCACTTCTGTGGAGCTGGAGGATGTTTCAGCTGCAGCAGCCTTTTCCTTTTCCTTTATTTCTTCATTTGGCTTCACACATTGGCCATTGATGTTTTTGAATTCTGAATTAATTTTTCAGAATTAAATAGTTCAGAATTAAACTATTCTCCTTAAATTTTACATGGAAATATTAATTCCAAATTGAGGTTTACATGGAAAACAATTTAAATCAGCTTGGCGGCTGAGTGGCTAGTGCTCATGCTTCACAGCAAGAAGGTTCCGGGTTCGATCCCCGGGTTGTCCGAGCCTTTCTGTGTGGAGTTTGCATGTTCTCCTCGTGCCTGGATGGGTTTCCTCCGGGCACTCCGGTTTCCCCCATCAACCTAAAACATGCTCCAGGTAAAATCCTCCAGCTTAGGTCCTGACCAAGCCGAGCAATAAGATCATGAAGATGGGTCCCCGGGCGCCTGAAAGACGAGCTGACCACTGCTCCTGAAGGATGGGTCAAATGCAGAGATAATTTCCCTACGGGGATGAATAAAGTGTGTCTTCTTCTTCTTTATTTAATTCCAACGTCTCAACGTCTGGCGGTGGGAAAGGTTCTGAAGCGTTCTGGACAGGAAAACGACCCGGTGAGGACCCGGTTCAGAAACGGCGTGGGCTTTGGCTTTATATTGTGTTTGGGGATTGGGGTTCTTAATATTTCACTGACTGTTGTTCTTTTCATGTCGTCACTTCCAGGAAGCAGTTTTCACGTTTTCATTCCTGATGTTTCATGGAAACAGATTCAGTTCTTTGCTCTCGTCCGTTTACACGTTTGGTTTCAGATTTCTGGACCGGCTCATTGTCACATAAAATCACTTTGGAAACATCCAACATTTCCCTTTTTTCCAGTAGTAGCAGCAGTAGTATTGTAGTGAAGAATCCCGCAGTCGTCCAGGTAGAATGCACGGCAAAAGGAGAGATTCAATTTGTCAACTGGACAAAAGTTTATTTGGTTGAATCCGTTTCTCAGCTCATCCAAGCTGCTTCTTCAGTTCTGGTCAGATGCTGGTGGACACTACCTATATCTGCTTGAAGGGGGCGCTAACTACAATGAAATGACTCTGAGACTATCACACCTACTTGTTTACAGTTTGTGTTAGGCCCTGTCCCCACGACAACGTTTTTTGGAGGAAACGGAGAAGTTTGTGTGCGTTTGGGCCTGCCGTCCAGACGGCGCCGGCGTTTTTGGGGGCGAGAACGGAGTTTTTCAAAAACGGGTTCCAGAGTGGAGAAGTCGGAGAACGCCCCCCGTTGCGTTGGCATGTGGGCGGCAAAAAAGCGCGGCAGGTGAGAAAATGATGATGTCGCGCTGCCGTAATCATCACGTGACCGGTGACCAGAGGGTGTAACCCTGCGCCTTCCGCAGTTTATTGGCACTGCTGCATCAAACTCTGTTCATATGCAATGCATTGCGACAACAGCAGAGGACCATGCACAATTACGCCTTTCACGGAACCGGAGGCAGAGGAGCTTGTTTCGGGCTTCCTCCGTGTGCATGACATGCCACAATGTTTGGGAGCGATCGATGGGACACATGTTGAAATCAAGCAGCCATCCACCAACGCCATGGCTTTCATCAACAGAAAGGGCAAACATTCCCTCAACATACAAGCGGTGTGTGACTACAGGTACCGGTTTATGGACGTTACTGTGAAGTGGCCTGGCAGTACGCACGACGCACGGGTGTTTGCCAATTCAAAGCTAAACACGTATTTTAAAACTGGAAAGATCCCATCGCTGAAAAGGCAGATAGTGGACAATGAGGAGCACATACCAATTTGAGTGTGTTGTGTGCTGTAAATAAAGAAAAAGAGCAACGATTTCTTGTCTTTTTTTATTAAATGAAAATTTACCTTTTACAAACAGACACATGCAGTATCACACACAAAAATATATAGCTGCCCGTTGGTGATGGTCCCGGTTGTATATTCTCGCCGAAAAGCCAACATAATGTCCGAGTATGTTTAACATTCCCGTAGTAAGATCCAAACAAGCATTTTGCCTAAATAACACGACCAAGGTTAACGAGAGTTCTACTTGTTAATGTCTATCTAATAAAACGCTAGCAAGTAATGCTATCTATCGATTTATAGGCAAAAACTCTGCTCACGCAGCGCAAATCTTTGTTCTGTGGCGTCTGTCTATGTTAGGGACGGTCAACATTTTCACATTACCGGAGTGAGTACCTGCTACATTGGTGGAGCAGGGGGACAAAATATATTCGCTTGTGTTGACGGTCCCTAAAGTACACGTGTTTGCTTGTTTATGAAAGAGAAAGGACTTTCTGCGCATGTGCTCTTTGTAGTCTTACGTTACCGGTGGCTCTGGCTCTTTCCGGTTTACAGCGCCACTTATCGGTGTGACATATGTACTACATCGTTTTCACTCAGCGCTCCGTGCTCATCTTGACGCAAAGGTTTTCTGATCCAACACGTGTGTGGACGAGACTTTTTTTCACCCCGGATAAAAAAAAAAACAGGAACGTTGTCGTGGGGACAGAGTCTTAGTTAGGTGGGCCTATTAGATCTGCAGTGGGAGTGGAGTGTGGGTCTTGTTAGGAGAACCATTCAGGACCATAATGGGTGTTTTCACACCTCTGGACCTGACCTGCTGCCCTATTGTTTTCTTTGTTTTGATTTAGGTTTGAGGATAGAGTTATAGGTGGGAGATAAATTATGTCTGAGACCTCTATTTCTGTTCAAGGAAGGATTCTCTTTCTTGACAAAAATAGCCTCTTTAACTCCCCTCTCAAACCAGTTCTTTTCTCTGGCCAAGATCTGTACCTCACTGTCCTCAAAGGAGTGGCCCGTGGCTTTTAGGTGGAGATGTATGGCAGACTGAGGTCCTTTTAGGTGGAGATGTACGGCAGACTGAGGTCCTTTTAGGTGGAGATGTACGGCAGACTGAGGTCCTTTTAGGTGGAGATGTACGGCAGACCGAAGTCCACTCTGGCTCTCTCGTCTGTGTTGGTACATCCTCTTGTGAAGTGGCTGTTTTGTTTCTCCAGTGTAGCCCTCGCTGGAGTCTTCTCTACACTGAATGGAGTAGACCACATTGCTTTGTTTGTGGCTCAGTGTTTTGTCCTTTGGGTGGACCAGTTTCTGTCTTAAAGTGTTTGTGGGTTTGAAATAGAAATTGTTTTTTCAGAATCGCTGGCCAGGTAAGGAATGGTTACATCTTTCCTCCTGGGTTCTGATTCTCTGTTGTCTTGTTTCTTCTCCTTGTCTCTCTTAGTTTTGTTGAAAGCCCATTTAGGATATCCACAAACTGCAGATCTCATAGGCCCACCTAACTAACACAAACTGTAAACAAGTAGGTGTGGTAGTCTCAGAGTCATTTCATTGTAGTTAGCGCCCCCTTCAGGCAGATATAGGCAGTGTCCACCAGTGTCTGTCCAGAACTGAAGAAGCAGCTTGGATGAGCTGAGAAACGGATTCAACCAAATAAACTTTTGTCCAGTTGACAAATTTCTCCTTTTGCCTATAGCAATAGTAGTAGTAGTAGTAGTAGTAGTAGTAGTAGTAGTAGTAGTAGTAGTAGTAGTAGTTATACTCCTCTGTGTTTCAGAATGTGCCAGTGCCACTGTGGCCGACATCGTTTTCCTGATCGACGGATCATCGAGTATCGGACCGAGCAACTTCGAGGAGATGAGAGCGTTCCTCAAGAGCGTCGTCTCAGGGCTGGACATCGCAGAAGACAAGGTGAGGACACGAGGAGACAGGGAGAGAGAAGAGGAGGAGATGAGGTGAGGGGAGAGGAGGAGAGAGAAGATGAGAGGGAGAGAGGAGACGAGGAGAGGAAGAGGAGAGAGGAGACAAGGAGAGTGGAGAGGAGGAGACAAGGAGAGAGGAGAGGAAGAGAGAGTAGATGAGGAGAGAGTAGACGAGAGGAGAGGAGGAGACGAGAGAGGAGGAGAGATTAGAGGAGACGAGGAGAGAGGAGATGAGGAGTGAGGTGACGAGGAGAGAGGTGACGAGGAGACGAGGAGAGAGGAGACGAGGAGAGGAGAGAGGAGACGAGGAGAGAGGAGGCGAGGAGAGAGGAGACAAGGAGAGAGGAGACAAGGAGAGAGGAGGAGATGAGGAGAGAGGAGGAGAGAGGAGTTGAGGAGAGAGTAGACAAGAGAGGAGAGGAGGAGAGAGTAGATGAGGAGAGAGGAGACGAGGACAGAAGAGACAAGGAGAGAGGAGATGTGTGTTGTGTTGTTTATTGTGTTGTGCGGCGCAGGTGCGCGTGGCTCTGGCTCAGTACAGTGATGAGCCGTACCAGGAGTTCCTCCTCAAAGATCATCCGGAGAAAACCAGCGTCCTGGAGCAGCTCGACTCTGTGCCGTACAGAACCGGAGGAACCGCCACCGGCAAGGCCCTGGACTTCATCCGGACGCGGTACTTCACCGCGGACGCCGGCAGCAGACGCGACCAGAGAGTCCCTCAGATCGTCGTGGTCATCACGGACGGAGACTCCTCTGACCAGGTAGTGGGTCCGGCTCAGGAGCTCCAGCGGCTCGGGGTCCTGATCTTCACCATTGGAGTGGGACAAGCCAACAACGCCGAGCTCCAGGAGATCGCCTCCAGACCCTTCGAGAGGTTCATGCTCACCATCGACTCCTACAACGCCCTCCAGAGGCTCAGCGAGGGACTTCTCCAGACTGTGTGTATCTCTGTGGAGGACGTCAGAGTGGGTAAGAGGAGGAGGAGAGGAGAGGAGGAGAGGAGAGGAGGAGAGAGGAGGAGCAGAGAGGAGAGGAGGAGGAGAGAGGAGGAGGAGAGAGGAGGAGGAGAGAGGAGGAGAGGAGAGATTTTCTCCTTTCTCTGTCTCTTGTCTGTCTCCTATCTCCTCTCTGTCTCCTTTCTCTGTCTCCTTTCTCTGTCTCTGTCTCCTGTCTCTGTCTCCTTTCTCTGTCTCTGTCTACTGTCTCCTTTCTGTCTCTTGTCTCCTGTCTCCTTTCTCTGTCTCCTTTCTCTGTCTCCTGTCTCCTTTCTCTGTCTCTGTCTCCTGTCTCCTTTCTGTCTCTTGTCTCCTGTCTCCTTTCTCTGTCTCCTGTCTCCTTTCTCTGTCTCCTGTTTCCTTTCTCTGTCTCCTGTCTCTGTCTCCTTTCTCTGTCTCTGTCTCCTTTCTCTGTCTCCTGTCTCCTTTCTCTGTCTCTGTCTCCTTTCTCTGTCTCCTGTCTCCTTTCTGTCCCTTGTCTCCTGTCTCCTTTCTCTGTCTCTTGTCTGTCTCCTTTCTCTGTCTCATGTCTCCTTTCTCTGTCTCTGTCTCCTTTCTCTGTCTCCTGTCTCCTTTCTCTGTCTCTTGTCTCCTGTCTCCTTTCTCTGTCTTCTGTCTCCTTTCTCTGTCTCCTATCTCCTTTCTCTGTCTCTTGTCGCTGTCTCCTGTTTCCTGTCTCTGTCTCCTTTCTCTGTCTCTGTCTCCTTTCTCTGTCTCCTGTCTCCTGTCTCTTTTCTCTGTCTCTGGTCTTCTGTCTCTTGTCTCTTGTCTCTTGTCTCTTGTCTCTTGTCTCTTGTCTCCTGTCTCCTGTCTCCTGTCTCTGTCTCCTTTCTCTGTCTCCTGTCTCCTGTCTCTTGTCTTTGGTCTCCTGTCTCTGGTCTCCTGTCTCTGGTCTCCTGTCTCTGTCTCTTGTCTCCTGTCTTCTGTCTACTCTCCTCTATCCTCTCATCTTCTGTTGCAGCTATGGCAGAGAGGTTTGCAGACATCTTCTTCCTGGTGGACAGTGGTCTTTCACAGCAGGAGTTCCAGCAGGTCAGGACCTTCTTGAACCGCATGGTGAACCAGCTGAACGTGGGGGCAGATGCCTACAGGATCGGCCTGGCTCAGTACGGCGCCTCTGTGAAAGTGGAGTTCCTCCTGAACGCTCACGAGACCAAAAACCAGACGCTGGCCGATGTGCGACGCTTCAAACTGCGGAAACTCCAACCTGACGAACCACGCAATCTAGGCTCTGCCCTCCAATACGCCGCTGCCAATTTCTTCTCGGCAGAGGCAGGTAGTCGGGCGGAGCTGGGGTACAGGCAGTACCTGGTGGTCCTGAGTGGGAGAGCGTCCGACGATCCGGTGTTCAGAGCATCTCGCCTCATCAAGTCCACGGGTGTCACCGTGGTGGGCCTCAGCCTGGGGGCGCCAGAAAGCGAGATGAAAGTGGTGTCGACGGCGCCGCACGTTTACTCGCTCATACCGAACATCGCGCCAACGCTCAAGGCCGTATTCGAGAGGCGGGAAGTGGACTCGACTGTCACTGGAGGTCAGAGGTCACACACATAGATGATACATGTAACACACAGAGGAACACATAGAGGAACACAGAGGAACACACAGAAGAACACAGAGGAACACACATAGGAACACACAGAGGAACCTTAACCCTCCTCTTATGCTCCTCATGTTCTCTTGCATGTTCCTGATGTGTCCCTGGCGTGTCCGGGGTGTGTTCTGGCGTGTTCCTGGCATGTTCTGGCGTGTTCCCGGCATGTCTCTGGTGGTTCCTCAGACTGCAGCTCGGCTCGTCTGGCTGACATCGTCTTCATTGTGGACGAGTCCAGTAGCATCGGGACCGCAAACTTCCAGCTGGTGAGGATGTTCCTGCACTCGGTGGTGAGTGGGCTGGAGGTGAGTCCCAACCGCGTGCGAGTGGGCGTGGTCACGTACAACGACCACCCAGCGGCGCAAGTTTACCTGGACAGCTTCAATGACAAAACAGACCTCCTGAGGTTCATCAAGATCCTGCCGTACCGAGCAGGACAAACCAACACCGGGAAAGCCCTGAACTACACCAGAGAGCACGTGTTCACCGCCGCCAGGGGCAGCCGCAGGGGCAAGGGCGTCCAGCAGGTGGCAGTGGTCATTACTGACGGAGAGTCTCAGGTACGAGGTCAGAGGTAGTCAGAGGGAGGGTCACAGAGGGCAGAGAGGTCACACAGGGGTCACAGATCTGGTAGTGATTGAGAGATGAATGACACTCTGCCCCCTACAGGACGATGTGGAGGCTGCAGGAGCAGAGCTGCGCAGAGCTGGGGTCACGGTTTACGCTCTCGGGGTAAAGAATGCCAACAAAGATGAGCTGAACAAGATAGCGTCCTACCCCGCCAACAAACATGTGTTCATCGTGGACAGCTTCTCCAATCTAAAGACTTTGGAGCAGGTTCTGCAACAGACCATGTGCCACAACATCTTCAGACAGGCCATCACAGTGTCCTCCAGGAGAACGGGCATCAAAGAAGGTACGATCACACACTCACACACCTACACCCTAAAGCATCCCTCTGACCTGTGACCTCTGGCCCCCGTGGATCATTAGCTTATAATTTGCACATTTTTAATCACAAAATTGATCGAAAATGACTTAACAGAAAAAAGCGCGCTGACTTCCACATTAGAAAAATGTGGTGCACACTGGGAGCTGGCGTCGCAGTAAACTAGAGCTCAACCTCGGTGGGTGTTTCCATGGACGATGCCGATAAGCTGATAAGCTTAAAGGGATATTAGGATTTTTGACATGGGGGCTCATTTCCGAGTTAGCCAGAGTGTTGCAAAGATGTGGAGACACTTTTTAGCGAATTTCATGCAGTCCTTCCAGCTGCAGAGTTTTCAGTTTCTAGGCTAGCGCAAGTCAATGGTAAATGGTAGCCTGATTTTAATCAGGTTTACCCACACCAAAGGACACTCGAGGCCATTCAACTATAACGCCAGACTGTCGATGTAAATGTCTGTGTTGATGGAACAATTTTAGAAATATAATCAACCTTGTACTTTAAAGGATTTATGTCCTTATGCAACAGCGCATTTTTTTCCTGATCAAGCTAGGCATGGGCGGAGTGATATCACCTTGCAGCTAGGTTTCCAGCTATTTTTTTGTTTACTTTCAGCTGTCATCGTTAGCCGTAGAGTACAGTAGCCTGCCCTGTTCTACAATCCAGACATGGCCACGTTTGGAGGTCTCCCCGATACTGAGCAATTTGCTTTCTCCACTGAACCGTACCTGTACGAGCCGGAATATACAGACGAATGTTCACGGGCTAGCAACAACTTTATGAGCGTGCATGCCTTTTCTGTCAGCCGGGTAGACTACAAGAGTGAAGCAAAAGCTCTAGCACAGTCTTCATCAATCGACCAGCAGACTAACATAATGACAGGAGCAAGCTTGGGTAAAAAAGGTACAAACCTGTTCTTCATCACAGGATCTTGCACTTGGAAAGACAGATGGTACTGCAGTGGTTGTCAGACTAGGCTTTCCAAGGGATTTGGTGTAGTAGTCTTGTCCGAAATGATCACTGCAAATCTTCTGTTTATGTAGCGTCTCCACCGGTGTGTTGATGTCTAAGCCAGCAGCTACAAGCCACAGTAGAGTCCTTTCTCGATCGTGCACTGGAAAGCTGTGAAAACTTTGTGGTGCCCACCTGCAGGCTTTATTTGTACATTCACTAGCTAGGACCACGCCATCAACATAATGCAGTGAAGATGTTTATTATTGAATGATAGTGGATGTCTCGGTGAATAGGTGGTGATGGCTGGGTTGAGACAGTGGGTGGGGGCTCCGTCTCAATCTTCGATTGGCCCAGCGGAACGGGACCCCCCCTTAAGGAGATGTCTTGTGGCTGAAAGACAAACGAGATAGGGGTGGGAGGGAGGGGTCGAGATAACCGAGACGAACTGGAATGAAGGGATGAGTGGCTATAAATGGCTCCGGGAAATTAGAGGTGTGGTTATGGTGAACTGTGATTCGCTGGTGAGGAGGAGAAGGTGGTTGAGGCGTGGTCCTGCTCCTGAATTTCAGTTAATCACATTAACTCCATTTTTCGAAATGCACACTGAAACACCATTTTGCCCGGTAGTTCTTTTAAAATTCACCTCTTCAGTCTGTGGTCTTCCCTACTACGACTTTTCTCGCTTCTCTGTTTACATGATTGGTCACTTCACAACCAACTAGAGTAAAGTAAAATTCCGCTGCTGCTGCGAAGCTAGTCCCTCAGATATGGAATGATTCATGCTATTCGCAGTCAGTTTTATTTTAAAAATTACTCAATCAACATATATTTACATCGACAGTCTGCTGTTATAATTGACTTGTCTTGGGTGCACTATGGAGAGGAAAACCTGATTAAAATCAGGCTACCATTTACCATTGACTTGCGCTAGCCTAGCAACTGAAAACTCTGCACCTGGAAGGACTGCATGAAATTAGCTAAAAAGTGTCTCCACATCTCTGCAACACTGTGGCTAACTCGGAAATGAGCCCCCATGTCAAAAATCCTGGAATATCCCTTTAACCGATAAACTCTGATATTTTTGAGCAGATATGTACCGCCGATTTTTATAATTTTCCTTAAATTAAAGGTCCCATGGCATGAAATTTTCACTTTCTGAGGTTTTTGAACGTTAATGTGAGCTCCCCTACCCTGTTTAGGGCCCTCCCCATGGCTAAAAGTTGCGAAATGTGTAAACTGAGCATTTGCGATCCTTTTCTGCGTTTGAAAAAAACAACAAGGGAACAAGGGAATTTTCTGACGTCACATTCGTGGAAAGGTTTCCACCCCCTGTCTGGATGTCTACCCACCGTCTCTGGAAATCATGCCCAGAGAGTTTGGACCGCAAACGAGCTACACAATGCGAGATGCGTTTTTTTTATTTGCCTGGAGACACGTGAGAGTGTTTCCAGACTCGGATGTCCTTTATCCGAGCCTCCGAACCTCTGAAACAGCAGTGGTTTAATTTTATTTTCTGTGGAAATTTTTTTTATTTTTTTTTATGGAACGCATCTCATATCTTCCTCCACGCTTAAAACACGGAAGTGGGTGACAGCGCACCAGCGCACCGCTAATCCAGGAAACAGCGGTGTATTTGGCCACAACCCACCTGTTGCACTGGCCTGTCTCTGTCCTCCTCATTTGCATTCAAGCAACAACGCCCAGAATAAAGCGTTTTAGAGACATATTTAGCCTCATGAAGACAGTCAGAGTCATATCTCATGCACTGAGTCTTGATTTTGAAGAAGGATTCATTTACAGTATTAGGGAACCATTAAGGCGCCATATAAAAGCATCAAGAAGTACCATGTCATGGGATCTTTAAGTAATTTAAATTTACTACACACTCACTCACAGCTGTCTTTTTACTACAAACCCATGAGGAAACTGTGACTAAACAAATTATTGGCCGACAGAGATGATACGTTAAAGCTTACATGCACGCCACAGTGGGCGTGGCGCAGTGGGCGTGGCGCCGTGGGCGGGTTGCAGCGGGCGCATGTCACAGCAAGCGTGTCACAGCGGGCGTGTCGCAGCGGGCGTGTCGCAGCGGGCGTGTCGCAGCGGGCGTGTCGCAGCGAGCGTGTCGCAGCGAGAGTGTCGCAGCGAGAGTGTCGCAGCAAGAGTGTCGCAGCAAGAGTGTCGCAGTGGGCGTGTCGCAGCGGGCGTGTCGCAGCGGGCGTGTCAGAGTGGGCATGTCAGAGAGGGCAGGCGCGTCACAGTGGGCGCGTCACAGTGGGCGTGTAACAGTGGGCGTGTCAGAGTGGGCATGTCAGAGAGGGCGGGCGCGTCACAGTGGGCGCGTCACAGTGGGCGTGTCACAGTGGGCATGTACCGGTGGAGTTGAAAACGATTCCTCAAACATGAATCACTCCAAATACAACTTCACAGGGTCAGAGAAGAAACGAATAGAACATGAAGAAACATCTGAGGAGAACAGATAAAATGACTATGGTTCAAAGCACTTAAGGTCAGAAAGAGGAGCCTGACAGCAGCAGTTACAAAGAGAGGGGCCAAGCTTTTTACACATAAAGTGACCTGGAGCCAGAGTCAGTGGAGCCGAATCGCGCCCATGCTCACTTCCTGTTTGTTAGCTATGTCCAGAACAAACACTAACATCAACCCTTCCCTCTCAGGCTGCGTGCAGACGGACGAGGTGGACATCTTCTTCCTGATCGATCACTCTGGGAGCATCTACCCCTCAGACTTCCAGGACATGAAGAAGTTCATCATAGAGTTTCTGCACACCTTTAGAATCGGGCCAGACCACGTGCGGATGGGCGTGGCCAAGTACGCCGACAACCCCGAGCTGGAGTTCGACCTCTCGGACTATTCTGACCTGGCGTCTCTGGAGCGTGCCGTGGAGGGCATCTTGCAAAAAGGGGGCGGCACTGAGACCGGCAAAGCTCTGAGCTTCATGGGTCCCCTGTTCAAGAAGGCAGAGGCCTCCAGGGGACAGAAGGTGAGTCCATGAGTGTGACCCGGGGTGACAGGGGATAGGGGCTGACTCAAGAGAACTCAAGAGAACTCAAGAGAACTCAAGAGAACTGCTGCTGAGTTCATTTCATCCTCAGAGGTGATCACAGCAAATATTAAAGCTTTTTTTGTGATCATTAAATACAGTTAAATAATAATGATTTATTTATCATTTTCTTTAATCTAAATATTTACCTGATCCAGACCCTAACTGACCCTGACCTGACTGTGAAAACAAAATATCGTCCAAAATCAAAATTTGTCTGAGAGGTCTGAGAGTTCCTGGAGTTCTTCTCTCAGGTCTCAGAGTTCCTGGTGGTGATGGGTGTTCTTCTCTCAGGTCTCAGAGTTCCTGTTGGTGATGTGTATTCTTCTCTCAGGTCTCAGAGTTCCTGGTGATGTGTGTTCTTCTCACAGGTCTCAGAGTTCCTGGTGGTGATGTGTGTTCTTCTCTCAGGTCTCAGAGTACCTGGTGGTGATGTGTGTTCTTCTCACAGGTCTCAGAGTTCCTGGTGGTGATGTGTGTTCTTCTCTCAGGTCTCAGAGTACCTGGTAGTGATGTGTGTTCTTCTCTCAGGTCTCAGAGTACCTGGTAGTGATGTGTGTTCTTCTCTCAGGTCTCAGAGTACCTGGTAGTGATGTGTGTTCTTCTCTCAGGTCTCAGAGTACCTGGTAGTGATGTGTGTTCTTCTCTCAGGTCTCAGAGTACCTGGTGGTGATCACAGATGGGGAGTCGTCCGATAAGGTGAAAGCTCCAGCCGAGGCGCTGCGAGCTCAGGGTGTCACCATCTATGCCATTGGGGTGAAGAACGCCGACATGACGGAGCTGATGGAGATCTCCGGCGACCCCAAAAAGATGTTCTTCGTCCACAACTTTGATGCCCTCAAACCCATAAAAGATGACATCATCACTGACATCTGCTCCACCGAGGGTAAGAACTCAACCAGGACTAAACCAGGTCTGAACCAGGAATAAACTAGATCTGAACCAGGTCTGAACCAGGACTAAACCAGATCTGAACCAGGACTAAACCAGGACTAAACCACGACTAAACCAGGACTAAACCAGGACTAAACCACGACTAAACCAGGTCTAAACCAGGACTAAACCAGGTCTAAACCAGGTCTAAACCAGGACTAAACCAGGTCTAAACCAGGTCTCTTCTGCTCTCTCCCTGCAGTGTGTAAAGACGTGTCTGGGGACCTGCTCTTCCTGGTGGACAGCTCCGGGAGCATTTATCCCGAGGACTATGAGAAGATGAAGGACTTCATGAAGGCGGTGATGGGGAAGTCGTCCGTGGGTCCAGACGCGATCCACTTTGGGGTCCTTCAGTTCAGCACAGAGCAGAAGCTCGAGTTTCGTCTGAACCAGATGTTCTCCATAGATCAGCTGGTGACGGCGGTGGACGCCATGACGCAGCTCGGGGGTGGGACTCACACGGGCGCCGCCATCACCTACGCTCAGCAGTTCTTCGACGCCGCCAGAGGGGGGCGCCCCACACTCACACAGAGGCTCGTGGTCATTACTGATGGAGAGGCTCAAGACGAGGTCAAAGGTCCTGCACAGGTGAGGTCCTCCCACAGCTCCTCCCACAGCACCTCCCACAGCACCTCCCACAGCTCCTCCCACAGCACCTCCTACAGCTCCTCCCACAGCTCCTCCCACAGCACCTCCCACAGCTCCTCCCACAGCACCGCCCACAGCACCTCCCACAGCTCCTCCTACAGCACCTCCCACAGCTCCTCCTACAGCACCTCCCACAGCACCTCCTACAGCTCCTCCCACAGCTCCTCCCACAGCACCTCCCACAGCTCCTCCCACAGTACCTCCCACAGCTCCTCCTACAGCACCTCCCACAGCTCCTCCCACAGCACCTCCCACAGCACCTCCCACAGCTCCTCCCACAGTACCTCCCACAGCTCCTCCTACAGCACCTCCCACAGCTCCTCCCACAGCACCTCCCACAGCACCTCCCACAGCTCCTCCCACAGTACCTCCCACAGCTCCTCCTACAGCACCTCCCACAGCTCCTCCCACAGCAACTCCCACAGCTCCTCCTACAGCACCTCCCACAGCTCCTCCTACACCACCTCCCACAGCTCCTCCCAC
This sequence comes from Paratrypauchen microcephalus, assembly GCA_036785185.1. Taxonomy (NCBI): domain Eukaryota; kingdom Metazoa; phylum Chordata; class Actinopteri; order Gobiiformes; family Gobiidae; genus Paratrypauchen; species Paratrypauchen microcephalus. The sequence goes on along the minus strand of JAVJIX010000047.1, from coordinate 4,710,302 downwards.
AGCAGCTCCCACAGCTCCTCCCATAGCACCTCCCACAGCTCCTCCTACAGCACCTCCCACAGCTCCTCCTACAGCACCTCCCACAGCTCCTCCCACAGCACCTCCCACAGTTTAGTCCTGGTTTAGACCCGGTTTAGTCTTGGTTTAGACCTTCTTTAGTCCTGGTTTAGACCTGGTTTAGTCTTGGTTTAGTCCTGGTTTAGTCTTGGTTTAGACCTTGTTTAGTCCTGGTTTAGTTCTGGTTTAGTCTTGGTTTAGACCTTGTTTAGTCTTGGTTTAGTCCTGGTTTAATCTTGGTTTAGACCTTGTTTAGTCCTGGTTTAGTCTTGGTTTAGACATTGTTTAGTCTTGGTTTAGTCCTGGTTTAGTCTTGGTTTAGTCCTGGTTTAGTCTTGGTTTAGACCTGGTTTAGTCTTGGTTTAGACCTTGTTTAGTCTTGGTTTAGACCTGGTTTAGTCTTGGTTTACACCTTGTTTAGTCCTGGTTTAGACCTTGTTTAGTCCTGGTTTAGTCTTGGTTTAGACATTGTTTAGTCTTGGTTTAGACCTTGTTTAGTCTTGGTTTAGTCCTGGTTTAGACCTGGAGTCTGTTGGTGCTCTCGGGGCTAATCCCTTGCGTCCCCCTGCAGAGGCTGAGGGACAGTGGGGTGGTGGTCTACGCGATCGGAGTGGTCGGTGCCAACGCCACTCAGCTCCTGGAGATCAGTGGGACTCCAGAGAGGGTCTACGCTGAGAAGGACTTTGATGCTCTCAAAGATCTGGAGAGCCAGCTCACTCTGGAGATCTGCAATCCCGACCGAGGTGCTCCCTCTGACCTTTCTCTTCTCCTCTGACCCTCTGCTGCTCTGACCCTTTGCTCCTCTGATGTGTCACAGAGTGTAAGAAGACTGAGAAGGCAGACATCATCTTCTTGGTTGATGGCTCCACCAGCATCAGTGAGGAGAAGTTCAGAAGCATGCAGAAGTTCATGTCTTCTATGGTGAACCAGACCACGGTGGGCTCCAACCTCACACGCTTCGGAGTCATCATGTACTCCACGGACCCCAGCTCCATCTTCACCCTCAACCAATACTCCAACAAACGAGATGTTCTCCAGGCCATTGGAAAGCTGACCAGCCCCACCGGAGACACCTACACCGGCAAAGCCCTGGCCTACTCCCTCCAGTACTTTGGCCCGGAGCACGGAGGAAGAGCAGCGCAGAGGATTCCACAGATGCTCTTGGTGATCACAGACGGGGACGCCACCGATAGGTACAGAGGAAGAACACACGGTACAGAGGAAGAACACACAGAACAGAGGAATAACACACAGAACAGAGAGAAAAAATACACAGAACAGAGGAAGAACAGACAGTACAGAGGAAGAACACATGGTACAGAGGAAGAACACACAGAACAGAGGGAGAACACATGGTACAGAGGAAGAACACAGAACAGAGGAAGAACACATGGTACAGAGGGAGAACACATGGTACAGAGGAAGAACACACAGAACGGAGGGAGAACACACAGTACAGAGGGAGAACACATGGTACAGAGGAAGAACACACAGAACAGAGGGAGAACACACGGTACAGAGGGAGAACACATGGTACAGAGGAAGAACACACAGAACAGAGGGAGAACACATGGTACAGAGGAAGAACACATGGTACAGAGGAAGAACACACAGAACAGAGGAAGAACACAGGGTACAGAGGAAGAACACACGGTACAGAGGAAGAACACATGGTACAGAGGAAGAACACACAGAACAGAGGGAGAACACACGGTACAGAGGGAGAACACATGGTACAGAGGAAGAACACACAGAACAGAGGGAGAACACATGGTACAGAGGAAGAACACAGGGTACAGAGGAAGAACACGCAGAACAGAGGAAGAACACATGGTACAGAGGAAGAACACATGGTACAGAGGAAGAACACATGGTACAGATGAAGAACACACGGTACACAGGAAGAACACATGGTACAGAGGAAGAACACACGGTACACAGGAAGAACACATGGTACACAGGAAGAACACATGGTACAGAGGAAGAACACACAAAACAGAGGGAGAACACATGATACAGAGGAAGAACACATGGTACAGAGGAAGAACACACGGTACACAGGAAGAACACATGGTACACAGGAAGAACACATGGTACAGAGGAAGAACACACAAAACAGAGGGAGAACACATGATACAGAGGAAGAACACACAGAACAGAGGAAGAACACACATGGTACAGAGGAAGAACACAGAACAGAGGAAGAACACAGGGTACAGAGGAAAAACACACGGTACAGAGGAAGAACACACAGTACAGAGGAAGAACACACAGACCAGAGGAAGAACACACAGTACAGAGGAAGAACACGCGGTACAGAGGAAGAACACACAGACCAGAGGAAGAACACACAGTACAGAGGAAGAACACACGGCACAGAGGAAGAACACACAGTACAGAGGAAGAACACACATGGTACAGAGGAAGAACACATGGTACAGAGGAAGAACACATAGTACAGAGGAAGAACACATAGTATAGAGGAAGAACACACGGTACAGAGGAAGAACACACATGGTACAGAGGAAGAACACACAGAACAGAGGAAAAGGAGGAAGCAGAGGAGAGGGTCAGAGGTCTGAGGGTCAAAAGATGTTGAGATGGTGCAGAGGATGTGTGTCTGATGCAGAGGATGCGCTGCCTTCAGGTACAGCCTGGTGGCGCCCTCTGAGGCCCTGGAGCAGAACGGTGTGGCGGTCTTCAGTATTGGGGTGGAGGGGGCCAACCGTGAGCAGCTGGAGATCATGGCGAGGAACAAAAGCTCACGCATCTTCTACGTGGACAACTTCAGCGCTCTGGAGACCCTCTACAAGAACATCAGCAACGTCATCTGCACTGACATCAAACCAGGTCAGTGCACTCGTACTTGCAGTAGTAGTACTTGTACTTGCAGTAGCTGTACTCGTACTTGCAGTAGTAGTACTGATATGTTGTCTCCCTCAGAGTGTGAGAAGCAGCAGGCAGACCTGGTGTTCCTCCTGGACCAGTCTGGGTCCATTTTTCCTAAAGACTACAGTATCATGAAGAACTTCACCGTGGAGCTGATCAGGAGCTTCAACATCTCCCAGGACAAGGTCCGAGTGGGACTGGCCCAGTTCAGCAGCGACTTCCAACACCAGCTGTACCTGAACGACCTGGACTCAGAGGACAAGGTACTGCAAATACTACTGCAAATACTAAAGCCGTGTACACATACAAAGCATCAAATTGCGCCTTCTGCACTTGAAGCGCAAACTAGACTCTCTGAAGCAGTGCTTCACCAGGGAATAAAGAACTGTCCAGTGTCAAGAAGAATAAATAATAAATATTTTATATATTTGAGCCATCCATTTTCTTCCTCTTACCCGGGGCCGGGTCGCGGGGGCAACAGTCTAAGCAGGGACTCCCAGACTTCCTTCACCCCGGACACCTCCTCCAGCTCCTCCGGGGGGACCCCAAGGCGTTCCCAGGCCAGCCGGGAGACATAGTCCCTCCGGCGTGTCCTGGGTCTTCCCCGGGGCCTCCTCCCAGTGAGACGTGCCCGGAACACATCCCGAGGGAGGCGTCCAGGAGGTTTCCGGAACAGACGCCCGAGCCACCTCAGCTGCTTCTCTCGATGTGGAGGAGCGGCGGCTCTACTCCGAGCTCCTCCCATGTGACTGAGCTCCTCACCCTATCTCTAAGGAAGCGCCCAGCCACTCTGCGGAGGAAACTCATTTTGGCTGCTTGTATCCGCGATCTCGTCCTTTCGGTCATTACCCATAGCTCATGACCATAGGTGAGGGGAGGAAGGTAGATTGACGATAAATCGAGAGCTTTGCCTTTCGGCTCAGCTCCCTCTTCACGTCAACGGTCCAGTACAGCGACCGCATCACTGCCGACGCTGCAGCGATCCGCCTGTCAGTCTCACGCTCCGTCCTCCCCTCACTCGTGAACAAGACCCCGAGATACTTGTAAATATAGATTTTATGTATAGCATTATTTTATTTATGTATAAGGTAAGTTTTCCTCCATTATGGAGTTTAGTTCACTGTGTTAAGGCACTTGTGTTTAGTGCAGACGTCACCGGGCCTACACCGAACACAGGTGAAAAAGGTCTGGGATGAGGTGGTGTTGGATCAGGGTTCCCTGGACTCTGGTCTTTACCCTGATTCACCCTGGAGCTGTCAGAGGCGGTGGGTTTCCTGAGGCTGAGGGAAAAGCCTCACTGCTTATGGGTCGTCCTGCCCGGCTTCAGTGCACTCGTGGCGGGAGAGCGGGTTTTTGTGAAGGCTGGCCACCTTGAGCGCCGCGTCGACGGGGCTGCTACTGTCGCCCGTGGTGAACATCAAAATTTTGACCAATGCACGATTGTAAGGGACACTCCTGGATATTTTTACAGCGTAAAGGACAAGTTTATAATAAATGTACCAAAGCTGCATGTTTTTGCACACGGAGCTCCCCGATGTAATCTTGATTGTATGGGAGATTAATCCATCGTAGTTCATCGTGGTCCAGCATGGTCCATCGTGGTCCATCGTGATCCACGCGTGGACTGGGGAGAGAACTCACCTGGAGCTGCTACACCTGTGCTGGTTTTATTTGAACTAAAGCCCAGGGAACAGCGGTACAGAGCGGGAGACACTGGTATCCGTATCGGTATCAGAACCCGACGCACGGGGCTCTGCAGTGTGTCTCAGAGCGGCTGGAGCCCTATCCTCTGGACACTCAACACCCAACCAAAGTTCTAAAAGTCTGTCTGCCTCATCTGCAGGAGAATCTCCTTGTTTTGTAGATGAAGTGGCTCTGCTGTGGCTCTAAACACGTGTAGATCTGAGCATGTTGCACCGTTTGCTCTGTGCTTCCATCACATTAAACGCCCGCTCATTGTTCACACCTGTGGTTCATACCTGTGGGTCACACCTGTGGTTCACAGCTGTGGGTCACACCTGTGGGTCACACCTGTGGGTCACACCTGTGGGTCACACCTGTGGGTCACACCTGCGGGTCGTTGATCAGCCGCATTGTTCGCGCCGCTCGATGCACCTGAAACGCCGAAAACGCTTTGCGCTGCCCATGTGACACGCGCCTCTACATTCGATAACATCACTCGTGCAATTCGCGCAACACGTCCGGCGTGAAAGTACCTCAACAACGACGAGAAAATACTACTGCAAATACTACTGCAAATACTACTACTGCGTTCACAGTTTTAAAATGGCGGCTCTGGCCCGGGACAGAAGGGGCGGGTCTGATTCTAAACTCATGTCTGTGATTGACAGGTGGTGAAGCATGTCCTGGCCATGGTGCAGGAGGGGGGCGGGACCAACATCGGCAACGCCCTCACCGCACTGCAGGAGTACTTCACGGCAAGGCGGGGCAGTAGGCGGGGCCAGCAGGTGTCTCAGAACCTGGTGCTGATCACGGACGGGGACAGCCAGGACTCTGTGGAGGAAGCCGCCGCTCGGCTCCGTGGGATGGGCGTGGAGATCTTCGCCATCGGCGTTGGACACGTGCACAAATTGGAGCTGCTGCAGATCTGCGAGAACCCGGAGCGTCTCTTCACCGTGGAGAACTTCGGGAGTCTGGAGAAGATCAAGACCAAGGTCGTGGACACCATCTGCAAGTCCCGCCCACCCAGCGAACAATCAGGTGAGACTATAACCACTCAGCGACCAATCAGATGAGACTATAACCACTCAGCGACCAATCAGGGGAGACTATAACCACTCAGCGACCAATCAGGTGAGACTATAACCACTCAGCGACCAATCAGGTGAGACTATAACCACTCAGAGACCAATCAGGTGAGAGAAACAGCACTCAGTGATCAATATTAAAGTCAATATTAAGATCAAATGTACTTTTGGGAGCTTTCAAGCATAATGTTGATCTCCTTAGGGTTAGCAGTACAAGTCTTTACGAGGCTCCGCCCACAAGTCCCCCATGCTCCACACGACAATTCTCCATAAATCTACAAAAACATGAGACAATCTCTCTCTCTCCTCAGACTGCAGTATCGACATCGCTCTGGGGTTTGACGTTTCTCACCGTGGCGGTTTCGTCCCTGGCACGCCGCTCCTCTCTGGGCAGGTCAAACTTCAGTCGTTCCTCCCAGAGATCGCTTATTATCTTTCCTCTGTGCCTCAACTCTGCTGCACAAAGGGGGCGATCAAACCAAACCTGGCGTTCCGCGTGCTGGACCCGGGCGGTCAGATGATCTTCGACACAAACTTTGAACCTTACAACGAGGGCGTAGTCACCAAGCTCCTGGCCCTCCAACCTGCCCAGCCCTCGCTCTTTAACTCTGCCCTCCTCGAGTCCTTCAGGGAGATGTTCCGGTCCAAGTCCAGAGCCGGGGTCAAAGTGGCCGTGGTCTTCTCAGACGGCCTGGACGAAGACGTCAGGAGACTCGAGGCCCAGTCCGAACTACTGCTCAAGTCTGGTGAGAACATCTGAGCGCTACTGCAGACTTGGACCTGGTTCAGATAATCGGCATTTCCTGGTTCTGACCTGGTTCTGACCTGGTTCTGGTCTGGTTCTGCAGGTGTCAGTGCTCTCCTGGTGGTGGCTCTGGAAGGAGCTCAGGATCAGGACCAGATGCAGATGTTGGAGTTCGGTCGAGGGTTCGGATACAAACTTCCTCTGAACATCGGGATGCACAGTGTGGCCTCCTCCGTGCTTCAGCAGATCGTGAGTCCTCTGCTCCTCCTCTGCTGCTCCTCCTCTCCTCCTCTTCCTCCTGTGCTCCTCTTCTGCTCCTCCTCCTCTCCTTCTCTTCCTCCTCTCCTCCTCTGCTCCTCCTCCTCCTCTCCTCCTGTGCTCCTCCTCCTGTGCTCCTCTTCTGCTCCTCCTCCTCCACTCCTCCTCCTCCTCTCCTCCTCCTCTGTATGTCCTCCTCTTGTAATATATTCTTCTTCTTGTTCTTCTTCTTGTTCTTCAGGACGCCGTGTCGGACAGAGAGTGCTGTAACGTTTCCTGTAAATGCACCGGACACGAAGGAGAGAAGGGGCTGCGGGGCCCCCCGGGGACCAAGGTCAGTATTGCAACTACTACTACAGTACTACAACTCTGATACAAGTACTGCTGCAGAAAGCGGAGGGGGTGAGAATGAGAAGAATGAGGGAGGGTCTGCAGAGAGAGAGGGGGAGGAGAGAGGGATCAGTGTGGACAGAAACAGAGGAGGAAGAGGAGGAAGAGAGGAAGAGGAGAAAGAGAAGAAGAGGAGGAAGAGGAAGAGGAAATGAAGAGGAAGAGGAGAAGGGGGATTCCAACTGTAAATCTGATCTTTAAATAAACTCAGTGTCAGGAACCACTGGGCACAAGACTGAGAGAGAGAGAAGTACACGAAGTACACAGAGTACACAGAGTACATGCACACAGAGTATGCAGAGTACATAGAGTATGCAGAGTACACATAGTACATGCAGTAGAGTATTCTGAGCAGTAGGACATAACTGTGGTACTACTGTATACAAATGGCTGTTTTGTGTCTAACAGTATTTGGAGTACATGAGTATCTGTCCTGTGTGTAGTACATAATATGAAGTACATTTCCATGCAGTAACGTGTGTATTTGTGTGTACTTTTTCTGTGTACTTTCAGGGCGGGGCGGGGCAGCCGGGTTACCCAGGATTCCCAGGGGAGGAGGGCGTTGCCGTAAGTCTGTTTTTTTTTTTTTTTTTTACTGTTTTTATGACTTTAAGTTTCTAATTACAATAAAATGAGAAAAAAAACATGATGCAGCCCCATTACCATAGCAACAATAAAACAAACACACAGGAGGG